>CM039597.1:48768637-49170132 GCA_022457205.1 Saccharum spontaneum
AAGGAAGATGATCTAACTTCTTCCCTTCTTGTTACTAGGAGGCCGGAGAGAGATTATGCTCTATTTGTTCTCTCATCTTTGTATCCTGGTCTTTATATAGAATAACAATCCATCTCTAGTATAAATGCAATCTCTCACCAGCATTAATTATGAGATCCTTTGGATAGGTTTGAAAATCTCATAAATTAATACTCCCTCTGTCAAAAACAAGTGTTTCTATAGGATTCATGCCTGGTGATCAAACATCATTAAGTTTGACTCAATTTGAATAAAATATTAGCAACATTTATATCTCTAAATACATTTACCATGAAATATATTTAGCGATTCATCAAATGATACCAATTATGCACCATAAATATTATTATTTTCTATATATTTTGTTAAAGTTAAAAATGTTTTTTTTCACTTCGAGAATGACACTGTTTGTGGGACGAAGGGATTACTTGTGAGGGGTTGCATTTATGTAGAGATGACATGTCTCAATATAGTTCACTGTTTTGGTGTAATTTAATTGAAAGGTAACAAGCTTACGGTCCCTAGTGTAAATGGCCATTATCAGTATGTGATGCAGAGTAGGGATTCTGGTGGGTCGAAACTGGCCGACCCAGAGCTCATCCCATGATATCATGCAATCTCTCTATTCCAAGATATAAGACATTTCGGTTTTTTAGATACATTGTTTTTACTATGTATCTAGACATAGCCTATATCTAAGTGCATAGAAAAATATATGTATCTTGAAAAGTTAAAGTGTCTTATAATTTGGAATGGACAGAGTAATTTTGGATTGGGCCTCGGGTTGGCTCTAGCCAATGAAGCTTTTGACAACGGTGACCCAATGGGTCAAACCAAAAACAACATGTTGTTCGCTGTAGTTTGTGATTCACAACTAAATCGTAGATGGACCAAAGAATCGTAGATGGACCAAAGAACTATTACATTAAAATGTTGAGTGATGAACAACTAATAAAAAGAAAACTCTAATATAAACTGGGATGGTCGACCCAACTGATAGTTCATATAAAATATAGGATAAAGTATATTTTTCATCCTCATAGTTCTCCATGTCTGTTTGTTTTCTAACCCCATACTACAAAACCAGGTAAGGGACACTCTTCAATTGTCGAAGCTAGGCAATTTGGTTGTTTCACTATTATAGAAACTTTATCACCACCGGATTCAAAACCCCCTTCACTGACAATTTTTTGGCAGCCGTTGGTGATAGTCGTTGTAGAACACCACCGGTTTCGAACCATTGGTGGCATTGTTCATCACCACCGGACAACATTCATTCCGGCGGTGCTGCCATTCTCATCACCACTACGTCGGTGTTCAATCTGGCGGTGATGTGGAGACATCAATGTTGGTCTGGTGGTGTCCGTTGGCGGTCTTTACCGATCAAATACAACTGCCAATTAAGCTACAAAAAGATGAGAAATTGGCAAACTTAATCACACATGCATTTACTATTAACCAAGTTCCACATGTATTTGGAGAACATCATTTTGTAGGTCATAAATACAAATAAATGGAGGATTTCACCGAAAGGCGCTTTCCAATGCTGATTTGCGCAAAGGAACAAGGGAGATGCCCACCAAACCAATTCAAAATGGGCTAAGCACCCTGGAGAAGCAACTAATGTCTAGCCCATGGCCTGACAAGCAAAGGCGGTGGCAAGGCTGCTCGGTCAGGGACCAGCTGTTCCCTAGGGGTGGCCACCCCCTTTGCGGCGCCCCTCAGCTACCCCTTGCTCTAGCAGTGGCATGGCTTCATGCTGAGGCGGTGCATCCCGTGCCTCCGCGCTAAAGATAGACAGAAGCACCGCCTTCACTCTTGTATAAATAAAGGGGTACTCCCTGATGCGCTCAGGGGGTCCCGATCTTCACGACGTAGGATGATCACCCGATAACTAGCTGAAGAACAGATGGATAACTTGCTACAGGCAGCGATAACTAGTGTAACCTGGCAAATAAAACTCGAAGCCAACCACTGTCTTTAACCAGCAACCTGAATCGAGGATTCGCCCAACCACACTCTCAAGGAACCAACCAACACAGCCTACAATCAATCAAGGAGAACCTTGAAGGGAGTAGGAGCACCAATTGGGAGCGGATGAAGCCGCCGCTTCTGTAATCCCGCGAGGAAATCACAAGAGCAAAGGGGTAGAGATCACTCTCTAAATGTTTGTTAGCACACAGCTGAACAAAGGGTTTCTGTATATCAAATATCAAGTTGTCTACAAATGCTATGGAGTAAGGGGGTATTTATACAAGGAACCGCCCTCCTGGATAGGTAGAAACACGAAATGAAAAAAAGATAAGTCGGACTATGTGAAAGGGCCTCTTCGAACTGGCTTCCTGCTGGGTTCCCGCGTGGCTGTTTGACTTCTGCGCAGTCTCCAGTGTTTTGGCAATAACTCCATCTTGGAACCTCCAAATGATGTGCGACTGGATGCGTTGGAAAGCTAACTTGATAAGCATTCACACCATGTATAGCATGTACCACGAAATATTGTACAATGGTACAGTTTTGCACGGGAAGTTAATCATCATGCAGGCTGATGAACTGCTGACCAGTCTTCACTAAAACAGGTCGGCCACCCAGACGAAAACTCCAAACAGGTCGGCACTTGTTGCATTGGAAACTAGACTTGACAAGATTTCCAACAAGTCCTCATGGGCCTTCATAGCTTTTGGCAATAAAAAATGGTGGCTGATTCTTTTTGGTGGTTCTGTCATACTGGACTGGCTCGAACGTGATCCTCCTCTTTGGTTCACCCTTGGTGTCTTCTTGTCATCCTCCGTGGTGCACCTAAGCAATAGCAACGTGCACGACTTAGGCAGTATATAATTCCCATTAACATTAAAATGATTTTCAGAAAGTAGCACGTGCACCTCTTGTTGTAGCTTCTTGGCTCGACTACGTGTAATTGGTCCATCAAAGACTTGGACTGGTGTTGGTGTAGCTTGACTTGGAGGTTGTAACATTTTGTTGGTTGACGTGGTCATATCACCCCCTCTCTCACACACACCACATTGAGCAACACCTCACTCTCTACTCTCTTTAGTTTTACTTTTTGGTTTCATTAGAGCAAGGCAAAGCTACCTTGTAGGGCTTGGCTCCTTGGAAGAAAAGATTCTTGGTATGAATATCGATATGGGTTCTTCCAAAGTGATGTCTTCACTTTATTATAGTCATACTTACGAACTAGAGTATAGTTATTGTGTTATGATCCTGAGATATAAACTAGTGCAGAGTTTATGTGTCATGAGAGTAGCATACTTAACTTTATGCTTAAACAATCATATGACTTATGTAATCGAAATTAGAGCTAAGTTGAGGTGGCGGTTCATCGTGCCGTCAAGTGTGCTGAAGTTCTTTACCTGCCGATCCGTAGGTTCAGGGGCTTGAGGGGATTTGGGTAGTTTATGTATACGCAAGTGTGGTGCTTGGATATGGAGGTGAATGCATTGTCCTACTCTCCGGTTGAGGGGTAGGCGGTACATGGTGATAGCCCTATCCGTCCTTCGTAACCCCCCATGTTCATTTAGGGTATAGGAGTCTAAATTGTCACATGAGGTTGCTAGCAGACCAGTACTCGGTGGCCTCCCGACTTGCTTCACACTTAGCCCTAAAACTAATTATGTAATTTGTATGATTATCAACTAATCTTTGTGTGACTACACTAGATCAATGCCTCGACTTAGGATTATTCTTTTATCCTTTCTTTGCTATTTTATCCTTTGAGGAATGCCAAATGTGTGTCCACTATCTTGGAATTACTATCCTTACCCCTTTTATAAGCATTCGTGTACTTGCAAGCATTATTATTCAAGTTCATATCCATACTCGAATCTTAATCAAATGCTTTCCTTTAGAAAAATATAAATAACGATACCCTGAATACTTCCGGGTGAAATGATATAATGATAGCACCAAGCGCTTGCGGGTAAATATCTAAAATTGTTAAGGAACTATCAAGGCTATTTCTTAGTAGCATGACTACACATTAGTTATGTTGCTAAGAAGTACCAACAAGGTATTTCTGGCGCCTTTGCTAAGGATGGATTCAAACCCGGTACTTAGTAGTGACATTAAGAAATACCAATAGTGTCGATGGAAAAAAGCAAACTCGCCGCCGGCACACGCAGCAAGCCAAGAGAAACTGCGTGGAGCAGATCCTAAGCTCTCCTCAGACTTAGGAGGACACCGGACTGGATGGTCGTAACTTAGGGCGTGCCAGTCAATTTGACCCTGTAATTGATAAGGAGAGAAAGGTAATCTGTAATTTAGGATGGAACATACCGGTGTTGCTCCAGACAGTTACAAATGTGCAGCTAGATAGTTGACTCGATAAGGCTATCGACTAAATAGTCGATATCCAGCATGTTCATGATATAATATATTGAAAACGAAGACTATTGGCAATCATCAGATATTAATAATGTAAATCCAATGCCAATGATGATAAAACATGCGAGCGTCATGGTAGAGACTTGATATGAGTGAAAAGCATTTGCATTGATTAAACCCTATATTGGCTTAATGATCAAGACAAGAACAATTATAATAATAAAAGCCAATATATTTGCAATGAATGGGCCATCGGCAAAATAGCCGATTCCAAGGTAAACAAATACATACACGTGATCAATCACTCATCTAGTATAAATGGATCTATAAGCTCATCAAATCTAACCTATCATCATTAATAGAGGCAGTCGAAGACAACCATAATAGTGATAACAAATTTAACTTTTAGACCACATAGATCTATCCATATTTAGACAAGATTATTAGCACGTGTTATGGACATGAAAGCATAAGCAACCAGCCGAGAGGCCAATCTAAGTAGTTTTTGTTGTATAGCATGCGGACGTTCAACCACCGAAGCATAAATAAATCTACAAACCAACCAAACCCAATTTACGGCACTTTCAACAAGTCGACCTAATCGATGCAGCATTGATAGTAGAACGGCAAACTGCAAGCCTAGCAATCTATAAATCTACTTATGTTTTGAAGGAATCGTGGATGCATGGCATACATGTGAAAGCTCAAGTTATCAGCTAAAATAACCGATAGAAACATAGTGAATGGATGACATCATGTCTCTCTTAACAAGTAGATCTATTAACCAACAATACCTGATCTAGTGCGCTACCAACAGGTTGATAACGAAGACAGCAAACTTGAGATTGATGACCAACAAATCTATTCCTTAATGGAAACAGGGCTTCAAACACCCACTATGATCGATCATGATCAAGATAAAATGGTCGATAAATGGGATCTAACTTCAACAGTTGGATTTTAGCATAAAAACAATCGACAGACGATAGATCGAAAGATGAAGACTGAGGAATCTTTAATGTAGATCAAGCAATTGGTGATATTATGCTAAATAGCAAACTATTTAACACAATATCAATAACTATTCCGTACCAAAATTTGTATGAGATCGAGCCAGACTGATGCGACCGTACAAATTTTGATAAGAATAAATGGTAACTTGTATCAGTACCAATGCAACCTTACAATAACTAATGATAACAAACTTATCCAAAGCTTGCAAGAGGTCAGACCTAACTGATGTAGCCTTACAAACCGAGTATAAGTCATGATGGATACTCACAAACAAACTGGAGGTCGGACCTAACCGATGGCAGCCCTGCTTGCTTGAAGAACTCACCGAGATCTACTCTACTCCTACTCCTAAGGGTGGCACGGGGCCAAAAAAGTAAAGGTACTTGTTTTGATTGATGTGTGGATGTCTATTACAATAGCTAGGGTTCAATATTTATACCCGAGGCATGACTATGAGTCCCGATCGAACAAGACCAGTTATGACATTTGAAAAAAGAAAATGAAATATCCTAAATTAAGATAACTTGGACTCCAAACTTCCCTTCTACAGAATCCAATGTGCCCTCCTGTCTTTGGTCAATGCCCTTTCTTGCTATTAGAGCTTCCCTGAGATGATGATGTCATTGAAATCTAAGCAACCTTAACCTGCGTTCTGCCCAGCCGATTCTGCATCTACTACGGCTTTCTTTGGTAAATTTTGAATTATGGGGCTCCATGCGACAAACCAAAATTTGGTGTCAACATATGCCCCCCAATTTTAGGATAAAATGATTTTGTTCCGAAATTCTCCTTCGCATCACCTTTAGAAGCGGCTGGTATGCTTTACTAGAGACCGAGAGAATCGCCTTGGGTCCATTTGGCTCTGCTCTATCACTTCATGCTCTCTGTTATCATAGGCTTCACGAGCATGCTACTATTTTGTTGCTGTCCCACATTCCAAGGCCTCATGGGCACACTATTGGTTCACAGGTGCTTGGACTCGGTTCCCTTGATGAGCATAAATATCAGCCCAACCTCACTAAATGATCTCAAGCTTCGACCATGCCCCCTTCGTCTTTATTCTTTCGAGCACTTTTAGCTCTACTGGACCCTCCGTGGACCATCATCTCATCATGAAAACCCATCGTGGCTAGAAGAATTCTTGTGATATCACTTGAGTCTTCTAACCATCAGTATGAGGCTATTCTAATGTTTGCAAGGGCTCGAAAATGTGGACACCTTCCCCTTGTTCACTTTGCCTATGCCAAGAAGCCTGCGAAATAAATCAACACATTCTTGGTGGGCTATCGCCCTTCACCCTGATGCTACTTCCATGTTTAGCCAATGTAGCCTTTCACCCATGTTTTTTCATCGACCTTGCGGGGTCTGGACTCCCTTCAATCCAATGAAGCCTTCTCGGGTTGGTTAGTCGACATCAGGCATAATCTTCTTTGCAACAAACCTTTGAGATTTGAGGTGCTCACAATTATGGAAATCGATAGATTTCTGAATCTTTATTTTCAATTATTGTGACAGTCGTGCTTCCTGACTCTTCGTGAGCTACCCCCACGACTCTCAGAGTGATGACCCATTTCCATAACTGACTCCGCTCACACAATCCAAGGAGGTTCACCGCTGCATCTCCCTGGGCTATAAATACGGGCTATGGTTTGCAATCGAGGAACCAATCTACCTTTGCCTACCGCTCGTGCAACCCTTCTCTTCTTCTAGATCTCAAAATTGCTGCTTACATCATGAAGGGATGGAGAACAAGTGTCTTGCCGATGAGATTCTAGCTGAGCTTGCGCCACCACAACATCGTTTTTGACTTCGAGGGTAAGGATAAGCATGTTCCTACTATTCTTCTAGCGGATTGGTTGATCTTTGTTCGTGCAGGGCCGATTCGAACGGTGGCGTTCCTCCTCATGCGATCATCGGCCCCAGCGGTGTGCACATGGTGGCTCTAGTGAACTCTCCTCTAGAATCCTCTGGTCCCTATAACGGGGGGATATTCGTCGCTTTCTACAGGAGAGAGATGAGGCCCGATCCTTGTATTCCAACGCAGTATGCGATCTTGGTCGAATGGACTTTCATCTGAATGCAATGTAGGACACCCTCACCATCTCAGAGAATAGGGCCAATATTGTCCAAACGAGGTTGGCGGAGGCTGAGGATAGAATCACAGGTGAGATCTCTTACAGCAACTCTTATCTTCACAATCCTAATTTTACAGACCTCTAACTGCTCCTTCAAATTTACTAGCCTTGTCGGTGTGGCTAGAAAGTCTTCAATCGGCTGCAGACTATGCTGCACAATCAGTCAACGCCATGGGTGCTGTATCGGTGGTTCGCCTGGAAGACATTCCAAATTGTGCCAGGGTGATCGCCCTTCATGGTGTTCCTCATGGCGTTGCTATTGCTCTGGCTATGGCGCAAGTCCGCTCTGGATACGAGCTTCGACATCTTCCCTATGGTTTTCCAGCGACTGGTAGTCCTGAAGATCATGAGAACTTAGTTGAGGATTTTTCGAACGCCATGAATACCATAGCTTTTATTCTTCAGCAGAAGACATTGTAAATAAAGTGTTTCTCTGTAATTAGATTATAACAGGAAACTAGTGAATAAACTTTTCATGTTCAAATCGATTTTCCTTTCTTGTTTCCTTGTGTATGGTATATTTTGTTTTATTTTTTTCCCTAAAAGCGATGTGTGCCGCATCGGCTTTCCCTCTCGAGAAGAATTGGAGCTACTCCATTTTTTTCTGAAGGCGATATCCTCTTATACCGGCTATAAAAGCCGATGAAAATTCAACCGACTACCTCAGGCATCAATCCAAATACTTGGATAATATTTGATTAAATGTTTTCCATTCAGTGCTCTATTGAACTCTTTGCCTTTTAGAGTTTCGTAAAAGTAACTATTGCCAGGCACGCATCGAGTGATACGATATGGCCCCTCCCAATTAGGTGACTACTTGCCATATGTACTGTCTTTAGTCCCAATAGGCAAAATTAGCTTCCAATCCAATTCACCTTCGTGGAATTGCTTGGATTTAATTTGTGGGCCTCGATGTTCTCCAAAGCACGAAGCTGATGGCAATTTAAATCTTCTAGATCATCCATCATCAGGACCTTGTAGTCATCGGCCATTAAGTCTTCTTGACACCCAATACGTCACGATCTAGTCTAGATCTCCCAAAGAAGAACAGTTGTATTTCCATAAACTAGCTTGTAAGGAGAGCAGCTAATCGATCCATGGCATGCATTCGATAAGCGCAGTGACTCATTCAACATCAAGTGCCATTTCCTTGGTCAATCAATTATCTTCTTTTTTATCAACTTGATTATTGTCTAATTGGATGCCTTAGCTTGTCCATTGGCTTGAGCATAGTAAGAAGAAGAATTCAATAACTTAAATCCCGTATTAGTATCAAATTCTCAAACTCCTCAGATATGAATATTGTCCCTTGATCAGTTGTAATAGTCTAGGGAACCCCTAACTGATAAATGATATGCCCCTAGACAAAGTCAATCATGTTCTGGGACGTCACTGTCTTCATTGGGATTGCTTCAACCCACTTGGTAAAATAGTTCATTGCCACCACTATGAACTTTTGACCTTTGCTGGATGGCAAATAAATTTGACCAATCAGATCGATCCCCAACCTCTAAACGGCCATCGCTTGATTATTGGATTCATTATTGACACTAGTGACCTTTGAATATTACCGAATCTCTCGCAATCCTAGCACCCTTTGTAATATTCAAAACAATCTTCCAACATTGCCAGCCAAAACTAGCCTGAACTTCTGATAATCCATTTCATCTTATGAGCCGATTGATAAGCTCCACAAACTCCTTCGTGGACTTCGCCCATGAGAACTCTAGCATCTTCTTGATTTAAGCATTTGAGCAACACCCCATCAACCGTTTTATAATATAGTTGATCATCAAGCAACACATATTTGATTGACTTATACCTGAGCTTTCTGGAGACTTTATGTGATGGATTTCTAAGATAGTCCATTATTTCACTTCTCCAATCATCGGCAAAAATCTTGCCATTGAAGACTTCTTGAATATGCTGATAACCAAAAGAACTCTGGGCCAGCCGATTAGCTTCTTGATTTTGAGCCGAATATGCTTTTATGGTGACCATGGGGAACTCATCAATCAGATCTTGACATTTCTCATAGTAATCTCTTAGGATATCATCATTACACTCATAATATAGGTCGATTAGTTGATTAATTATTAATTAAGAATCCCCAAATATCTCAATAGCATCGGCCTTTACTTCCTAAAGAAGTTGAAGTCCTTTAAGGATGGCCTCATACTCAGCTTAATTACAGTCGACATTGGCTTGATGGAATAGGAAATTCTAAACTTCACCCTTGGGGAGAGACAATAACGATACCGATATCGCCACCCTGTTTGCACGATGAACCATCAAAGAACAACATCCAAGGCATCGGTTCCACATAACTGATACTAGATCCTTGATGATGAGTTACAAAGTCAGTCATAACTTGTCCTTTAGCTGTTTGTGCCGACTTGTATCTCAAGTCAAATTCAGATAATGCCAGAATCCATTTTCGTACTCTCCCATTCAGGATTGGCATCAACAACATATGCTTGATCACGTTGGCTTTAGACACGACAGTACATTCAGTTGATAGCAAATAATGTCATAATTTAGTGCATGAGAAGTATAAGCACAAGCATAACTTTTTGATGGGAGAATATCTTGTCTCTGGATCCAAAAGCCTTTCGCTTAGGTAGAAAATGACTCGTTCTTTTCCTTCAAATTCTTGCATCAAGGCTGATCTAATGTATGCTCTCATTCATACCTTTCTCCCTCGCACTGACGCTCATATTCTTCTCCTTCAAGCCGACGCTAGTAGTCCTCCTTCTGGCGTTGCCACTTGTTCAACAAAATAATGGAAGTTATGCGAGGACACATAGCACCAGCTCTAGAGGTCTCACCTTGCTCATATCAGCTCTTTTGTCGATCACGTTGCTATCTAATTTCGTTGTATTCGTTAGCCGATATCTGGACTTTAGGATCGACTGACCTATCTTCTTTGGCCTTAGCTGATGTCAGCACCTTGGTCTTTCCTTTAGTCAGTTGGAATTCTACCATATTTATTAACTCCTCACTTGTTTTAGTAGCCACCCATTAATTACCTACACCTCTAACATTACTTGAACTAGGTTGTTATCCCTTGTGATCATGCTAGAAATGTTTGTTGGTACTACCTAGTATCACTACTGGAATAATACTAAGCAGATGTTTATCATTTTTATGTGACTAGAAAGATATAGAATATGAATGAAAAGGATTCTGCAAGCGGACAGATAATTATACCATTGTAGCACTTCACACGAGAGTATTCCATGTATCGTATTTATATTTTACCACAGGAAAGGTGTAGCGTTGGACATGTATTGATAACTTATAACATTGATGGAGAAATAAACCATAACAATCTCTCTACTCATAACAGGGGTAAGTCACAAGATAAGATATATATGATAAGCATTGACCAAGCATTATAATAAGTAAATTACTTAGAGCACTCCTATCTATAGCATTAGCATGGTCAGGTTAGAATATTAGATGAATAATTCCTAAGTCATTCTTAATTACATGTCAAAGCCTATGTTGATTAGTGCAATTACACTTAGTAGTCATTGCTAAGATCATCACTGAATCTACACATAAGGGGCATTACTTTGGGAAGTTCAGAAACAACGCTTTCCCTTTCTTTGCAACTAGGCCCTACTTCTATGATCTATATTCGGGGAGTGGACTACAAAGGACTCAACGATAGTGTCACACTCGTGTTCTACCACATGACCCAGAATATAGAGTGTATTCGCAGGTAAATAGCATATAAGCACCACGCTTGCATGATCTCTACCACCCACCCTTGGATCCTTAATAGGGTGAATGCTATACAAAGTTTTAAATAGTAGGCTAAGCCCCTTAGCGGCTGCTGTAACACCTCAGGTGTTTGTCCCTCACTAAGCAGTGGGTTTGAGCTCAAACATGATAGATTAAGTGGAGATGACGATGTCAAGGTCAACCTATGGAGAGGAGCCTAACCTAAACTTGGATGTTGCACCATTGCTTTATATATAGGCCATTTTCAAGATATATGCTTGGATGGTGTTATTGCAATATCTTCATGTGTCTCACCTTAATACCTATCTATATTGATCCATGGAAAAGTTTCATGAAGTTTGGAATCAAAAAGTCACATGAAATGATAAGTTCTATTCTTATTAGAATTTGCACCACTAAGTGAATGGAATTATAGATCATCAACCAAACCATGCAAACTTGCCCAAATGATTCTAGATGAATTCTACAACAAAAGTCATGAAGGGTTCATGTTGAGCAAATGTCAAGAAAATGCCTTAATTGGCCTAAAACTCTAGTTTAGGCCTTATAAAGTTGCCACTTTGACCAAAATGAAAGTTTGACTTATGTACTAGTTATGAGGTTTGACCTTAAAGAAAAGTTGTGGTTCATCTTGTGTGGAACAAACTTTGTTTAATAGTCAAGAGCTAGTTTGGCCTCCAACCTAGTCAAATAGGGCTCACAAGAAGGAATCAGCTGCTGTTTTTGGAAAAGCAGTAATTATTCTAAGTCCTTGAGTGGCAGCAATAAGTTGGCATGTTTGGTAATCCTTATCTTCCTAACTAGGCTGAACCAGGTCAAGGTCCTTTAATAAAAGTTGTAGATTCTGTTGTGTACACCAAACTTTATTTTTGGAGCATTCCCTAGTTCAGCTCGGAAATGAGTCTAATTGGAGCTCGAAGTTCGAATCTGCTGCTGTTTCAGGATTCAAAATAATTCTGAGTCTGGAAACCAGCGTCATTAGGTTGGCAACCCATGTTCTCGAGTTTTTGTTGAACAACTGGAGTTGAGCCAAATATAAAAGTTAGAGGTTACATCTTAGAGAGGAGCATACAAAAAGTTGGAGCCCATTTGACCAAGTCTTGATTGGGGAATTTGAGATCAAAGCCGGGCAACCTTAATTGGATTTAAGCCGCTGACAGTGTCAAAATGAGCGTTAATTATCTCTTAACCAGTTGCTCTAATGATCATAGTCACTAAATAGATTTTGTAGAGTATCATGTGGGCTTCGACTTTGCCATTTGGCTCATGTCCAAACTCGGCCCTTAGCGAGCCCAAAACGGTGTCCCACTCTGGCCACTTCATCACTCACCACGTGCCGGCAGGAGGTCGACGTGGTCACCGCATGAATGCCACGCACCCCACTGTGCCGACGCGCGTCCGCGCCGATGCCACGTGCCCTGCCCTTCCTCGCGCAAGGAATGGAGGAGCTAAGCTCGCCCTCACTCTCGCGTGCCCTCACTGCCCAGCTCCCGCTCGCTTGCCCTCGCTTCGCTCGCAGCACGCGCACGCGCAGCGTAGAGCGCGCCATCGCCATGACCGGTGAGCTGAAGCTCTACAGCCACCACTATTCCCTATGCTCAATCACATGCGCCGACACCTCCGCCTCATCCTCCTTGGCTGGCACACCTCGGTTGAGCCGGAGCCCGCCGGAGCAGCCCGGCCACCGGAGGCCGTGCCGTCGCCGCCGCCTGCTGTGGTGGCCACGCCACCAAGAGTCTCCTCGGGCCGAGCCATGGGTACCAGCAGGTGCGCGGAGACCCCCCTGGTGCTGTGTCGCCTCTACTTCGCCACCGGAGGTCGTCCACCTCGCCGGAGAGCCGCCACCATCACTGCAAGCCGCCGTCGCTCATGGCCCCGCCTCCTCCGACCATCTCAGGCCAAGCCGCGGCCACCAGCGGGTGCGCGTGAGGCCCTCGAGGCTTCCCCACCACTTTCCCAACGCCGGAGATGTCCACCGCCGCCGGGAGATGGCCGGCCGGCGTGATCCCCGCCGCGTCCTCTGTTCCAGAGCGAGGGAGGGGCTTCGCACGGCAATTCGGAAAAGTCCAGGGTGTTTTCTACGAAGTTCATGACTCAGAGGAATAGTACCGCATAGTGCAGTTTTTCTTTTTCCTTTTTCTTTTATGCAGATTTTTGGCTAAATCTTTGGAAATTAATATCTCATGCTAGGAAGCTCAAAAAATAGAAAATGAGGACTTTTTGGAATCCTTGTGAAATTGTCTATGCAGTGGATTTATAATATGTCATCTTTTAGTTTAAGATTTTAGCTGTAAAAATAGATTTATGCAACTAGGTTTCCAATGCTAGTTGTATTTGTCATTTTCATAACTGCAAATTTAGAGCTCCAAATGAAGTGAAATGTTTATGGCATGCTATTCATATGATGATTGATGTGTGGTAAAAATTTCATGAATTTTGGGTGCCGTATGAGTGAGTTATTGATTCATCTTGCTCTCACATGAATTCTTGTAATAGAAATTTGTCTTTTTCATAGAGGTTGATATACATGTTCAAATGACTTGAACTTTGGATAGTAGACTACTGAGGGCATATGTAGGCCACTGTAATTTTGGTAGAATTTATTGTGCAATTTTAATAGGTGTTCATAATTTCACCTAATTATCTAAATAAATTAAAAAATTGTATTAAAAGAATTTATTTATTAATGGAAACTATCTTTTCTGGTGTTCATTAGTCATGTGTGACATGTTGGTAAAGTTGGTTTTGTTCAATTATATGTTTGCAACATAAGTTAGTATTTATTTCTTGCAAATATGGTTTCTGGACAGATCTGGGAACTTAGCAAAGTTCTTCATGATAATGTGCTTTGTTGTAAAACTTGTTTATACAAAAGTTGTATATAATTCATGTATCTAGCTTCTGTTAAAATTTGGTATCATTTGGCCAAGTAGTTTTTGAGTTATAGCTGTTTAAAGTTTGGGTACAGATTTGGTTACTCTCTGTTTGGAGCAGACCAGAGTCTGTAGTTTCATCTTTTCCACCTATTAAACTTGGGAATCAGGCTTAGGTGATATTAAATGAATTGTAGACAATTTCATAAGATTTCCAGAATGTCTTGTTGCACATCTTTTGGAGTTGTGGATCTCCAGTTATGATTAGATTACTCAGCTGCTGTTCTGAGTTCCAGGAAGTGGCAAATTCTAGTTTTAGTGCTTTGATTCACTTTGCCATGCTTGAGTGTTGAAGTGTGACTCATATCCTTGATGGTACTTGGGTTAGTACCCTGTGATCTTGTGAGACTTGTGTCTTGATTGATGTGCTTGTCCTCTTCTATGTTATGGTTTAGTGAGGATCAAGTTAATTAGCTCTAGGTGCTTATGTGAACCTTGGTATGCTTGCTTGACTTATTTGTTTATTGCATTCCTATGTATTCATACATATGCACGGTTGCACCTCATTTAGGTACGCTAGCAGAAACACGTGAAGGACCTGATGTGGAGCTAACCAGAAGATGGTGTTGGTGGGCCTATCTCGGAGATGGAAGGATCGGACAAGTGCTAGAATGAGGGAATGCTCACCAAGCGAGTTTCTTCTGACAAACTCTGACTTGAGTCGGATCCTAGGCAAGCCCCGGAGCATTATAAGCCTCCTACCTTCAAAGCAATTAATTCTATATATGTTATACGTATTGTTGCATTAAGTGGTAGGAGTTGGTTGGAAACCCTTGCTGCATTATATCATTCCTTGTCCAGATATATGAATCCTTGAATCCTACATAGACTAGGATCGAGTAGATGCTTAGCCCTGCTTTAAGCGGTAGAAGTCAGGTGATTTCCTGTCACCTGCGAGATGTAGGGATATTCATATATGGCACGGTTGTCTATATTTGCTATCATGGAAAAGAACCATGTGTTAATAAAATGAAATGAGACCGGGCGAGATGATGATAGTGAAGCAACAAGGCATGGAGGTCTTGGGTGTGGATCTATCCTCGTCTGAGTCATTTAAGGACCGATTCGCTGTACGTCCTTGAGTCATGTTGAACGCAGTCTAACACTTAGTTGGCCGGATAAGTTGTTCCGACCACGAAGCCAAGTAATACAGTTCAGACCGGGAATCGAATGGTAGGTCGCATCTTGGAGGTAGTAAGGATGTGCTTGGGGACATTGGCGTGAGACCAAGGGGGGGTTAGAGTCCCTATCACCTGGCAGAGTGTTGCCCTTGGGGATGCGGCATCAGTCGAACCCGCGACTCCTGTATTGTACGAAAGGTGGCTTGTGCGACCCTAGCTAGGGCCTGCGCAGTGAGTGTTAGAAATACCCCTCCAGCTGGATAGGAACTCCATTCGAATCGCCGTCGCTCCCGGTTAGTGAGCACTTGACTTGAGTAGCGACAACGTAGATTCCATTAAATTGAACAAATGGTTAATTGGATGACGATGAAAATGTTGCCTCAATTTATACCTGCTATGGTTAATATTGTTTGCTCCTAATCAAGTGAGTGCTCTAGTACAGGTGCTAATATAGATGACAGGTTAATGATGATTAACTTGATGCTTAAGCATTAATGATTACTTACCTGGATTAAGCTTTTATGCAAAATGTTATCAAGCTAGCCCACTTTACATCAGCCTTGCATGATCCTTGGTGTCACTTTATTCCTAGTTTTTGACAGGTAAGTCTAGCTGAGTACCTTCTCGTACTCAGGGTTTTATCTCCACTTGTTGCAGGTTGTGATGTATCATGGCGATTGCAAGAGTTGGTTGGCTCCTGCCTTAGTGGCGGAGTGTGATCATGGGCGTGATCCTTCTCAGTTACCTTATCTCAAATGTTGTTGTTGGAAGTCGACCTTGGTATTGGCATGTATTTGTAATAAGAGTAATATTAGTTTCAAATTACTTTGCTTCCGCTACTTTTCAATTTAAGTTGTAATAACTATATTGAACTCCGATGTATATTGAACTACTTATGAAATGAATGTAACATGCGACTTGTTATGTTGAATCACTACGATCTTGACTTGTATGTTGGTTGGTTTGAAATTCCTCGTAATTTCATTAGACTACCGGAGTTATATGGGCTCAAGTGCGAGAATTTGATCACTTTGGTGATTGTTTTTGTACTTGTGCTCTTATAATTTGGATGGTTCCGTGATAGCTGCCTCTCCCAAAAGCTAAGAAAGGCTATAGCGGGCTAAGCCATTTAGTGGCTATTTAGCGGCTGAACAAAAAATATGTCAAATATCAAGTAATTTTACACATAATAAACATAGAAGACGAAGAGATTACAAATACCAATTACCAAGTAACTAGGACAAATAGTTCAAAGTCTTACTAACACATTAGATCACAACTTCATAGTTCATACATGATACATGATACATGATACATGATACATCACAGACACCTACTGTTGACACCTATAATGCTACCTAAGCTAGGTTGTCATCCCCAGCATGACACCAAAGGTGCTAGTACTAAAATAAGCAAATGCTCCTCCGAAATAAATATGAAATCCGCAAGCGTACAGATAATACCGATGTAGCATTTTAATTGGGAGTAATCCAGGTATCATTATTTATATTTTTACCACTGGGAAGGGATGCTAAGGATAATGAGTAATGAACATCACTCCATATACTAATGGAGAGCATAACCATGTCTTTATCTCTATTCTCATACAGGGTAAGTGTCACAAGATAAATAATATATATATATGAATAATAATAAAGGATAACTGGTAAGCACATAGCCATATAATGATAAACATCTCAATAGACTACTCTAGATATATAGCACTAGCATGGATTAGGACGAACTATTGGGATAATCCTAAGTTATTCTAACTATAAGGTCAAAGCATACAATGATTAGTGCAATTACACTTGGTAATCATGGCAAGAAAATGTTATATCTACGCATAGTGATATTACTAAGGAAGATATGGAACATAGCCATCACTTCCATGTAATAGTTGTGCTCTGCCTACCCTATACTTGGGAGGTGGACTACAGAGGACTCAACAGGACTGTCACTCCCGCGATCTATCACACGATCCGGAATATAGGGTGCAATCGCAAGTAAATACAATATAGGCACCACACCTACACAATGTTTACCACTCACCCATGATATCAATGAGCAAGCGCTATACGATCCTATAATTGAATATAAGTCTGATCTAGCTATGCCAAGCATATAATCAAAGTAGACTAAGAACAATATAATCGAGAATATAATCAAATAGAGCAAAGTCATATCCAATATGATAGAATAGACTAAAGTCATATTCATACAAATGATGAACTAGATGAATAATATAAGAACAAATACAAAAGTAGGAGAGAATTGCTAAGTATTCTCCGACAGATCCGGAAATCAAGCAATGCTTGGCTCCTTCTAGTTCTAATCCTATGTAGCTATGCTAAACTAGAGATCTAATTGAGATGGTGGCTCTAGGGCTTGATCAGAGGCTTCTTGCTTGATGAATTGAATGAATCAGGTAGGGTTTCTCCTGGGGTCAGGGGCCTTGCTTATATAGCCTTCTAGGAAGCACCACAGCCCTTGGATCAAACCGACCTTAATGAACGATTATTATTGATCCTCAAAGGTGGTGGAGGCATAATCCACGAGGTGGCTCCTAATTGGCCACACCAGAGGGGCGGGAACCAAGAACTAGGGGCGGGCACCCCTGTTCCAGGCCCGTTCGTCTCCCGTTTGTTTCTAGAGTCTTCTCGTACCTTCCACATTCCAGAAAAGTTATGTGTAGCCCCTTTGTCTCTATGTAAATCTAACAAGTGGGTCTCCTTTAGTTTTTTTCTGATAACCCCCTGTAGAAATAGATATTCACCAAAACTCGTGGAATTATGTCAGTGTAACCCCTATATCTAAATAGTATTTATATTTAGATCATTTCTCATGCTATGTTGACGGTTAAAAATGATACTTATCTACCGTCAACAAACTCCCCCAAGCTTACCTTTTGCTCGTCCCTGAGCAAAGATAGACTTAGTGATGGATCATGAGTTGCTATAATACTTTCATGCCTTACAGGTACACATGCGTTCAAACAAGAACTCTCCTCCGGATTAGAATGAACTATTCTGATGAAAAACTTACTCATATTACTTTCCACCATGGGGCTTGTACCCGTCACTTGGGTCTTGAGTAGTTGAAAGACAGAACGGTCAAGTCAAGCGCCATGTTTCAAGCTCTTTGATCAACTATTATTCTAGAGTTTTGCAAGATTTTTTTAAAATAAAACTCAGAGATTCCTATGTATGACCCTTCCAAGTCTCTCCTTTGTAGTATTTCTGGATCCTCTCCAAGGCATTCATGGTGTATGCCTTTTCTCTCCTCTCAAAATATGTGGTATATTTTGGTAGCATAGTAACATTATGCCTTCTCTCTCTCACCCTACATCTAATAGGCTTATGTGGAGCTTATAGGTGGGGAGACAACGAAACATATATTGCATAATCAAAACTATGGATACAAAGGAACGAGTCATAAAGTCAAATCAAGATGTGCATGTGTCTTGGGCTATATGGTAGATGGTGGTAAATGGAGTAGAAGTGGTTATAAGGGGTAAAGGGATGATGATGGTGAATACTTAGCTCCTTTGAAGAAATTTTCTCATATACCTCTCTTAGAAGACTTGAAGAATTTGAGGAAAACATGGACTTGCTAAATCTCTTTTTATTTTTCTGAGTGGGACATTTGTCCTCTTTCTCTCTTCTTCTTTTCTTTTTTTCTCTTTTTTTTAATTGAATACCCATGCTTCTTTTGGAATACAATAACAAGAGGTAGCATAACTAGATATTTGGAGCTTTATTGGCTAGCAAGGGATAAAATGGATGATAGGAATATTTTTGCAGTTCACTTCCAGTGTAAGAGTAGAACTATTTTCTGGGTGGATCTAAATAAGATATATGTGGATTCGTACTTCCAGGGTAGAAGCAGAATATATGGGTGGATATATATGGGTGGATATGGATGCGTACTTCTAGGGTAGAAGCAACATATATAGGTAGAGTGTATAAGTGGATCTCGATTTTAACCGCATGACCAGTTCCTAAGGATTGACACAGCCTGACCATACTCAATGCTCACAAATAGTAAATATGAATGTAAGGCTTCCTAATCTACAAGCATGTATATGGCTGTGGTAGGAATTTAAACTCTCATCATACAGGAACTCATCATGTAGCAATTTAATTTTCAAAAGATAAATTCTCCAGAACTCTAGTATCTCTAGGAACATGATAGACAATAGCTCAAAACCTTCCCATATCATATCCGTCAACTACCAAGACTTAGATCAAGTATTCGCTACCCACAAGTTTAGGTTCAGAGCAAATCTTAAATCAAAACCATTGTATCCAAAACTCGGGAGAGTTCAAGGCTGAAAACTAGGTACTTGAAAGGAATTACGGTAGAGCAACTATTCATCATTTCCATATAAGAGTTTATTCTAGGGATTCACTTAGCAAGATGAAGCTTAACACACTCTTCTATATTTATTTATCAAACTTAAAGATTATATAGAAAACATATATGTGTATATAAGAACACATTTATTTGGGTTTCTATAGGTTATGCATCTTTTTATTTTACTTCATATATCAAAGCAAAAATAAATAAATTGGTAGGTAAGAATACTTAGCTGGATACATAGGAGATGCTCTCCCCCCAAGCTGAATGTTGACATAGTCTTGCTTGATGAAACTGGTAGACAGTGAAGGTGTAGTTTCTCTCATCAGAGTGCTTGTGATGATAATTATTAAGACAACGCTCTGATAGGGAACAGAATGTCCTTCTGTTTGTTAATCCTTCAAATTTTATGAAGCTCAAATAGACAACAAAGCTTTTGGAACTTGATTAAGTGTTAGTGATAAACCTCTAAGCCTTGAGCGTCTAGAACCTCTTAACAGATGTATCTTTCTAGCAGGATCTCTTGTACCATATTTTTATATTTTTACATTTATACTATGCAAGGAATAAAATGATGAATGCTTCTTTATTTTATTTTTATGCCACCACAGCAAGTAGACTTATGGGTTTTAGACCACAAATTTATTTGCATGGGGCTTAGCAATTTTATAATGCAATGCGAGACATATTTATTTTCTTTTCTATGCAGAAATAAAGTATAACTAAACATGTAATGAAGAAAAGTAAATATGATGCAAAAAATTAAATGCAAAACTAAAGAGGGAAATATTGATAACTACCAAGTTACCTCTTGGCGCGGCGTTCGGTAATTTGGGTTCTCCGAACAGAACCTCTTATTTGCTCTAATCATTTTGGGACACCTCGGATGGATTGAGTGGTGCCTCTGATTGTGCTGAATCTGACATTGAATTAACCTTTATTTTCCATACCTGTTTTGTTGGTGAGGTTGACTTTCAGGAAAGAGTTGGTTACACTATCTTCTCTTCTTTATTCTCCACAGTGACTGATTCACTTTCTATTGGTGGTACAACTTCCTCCTCAAGATAAACCTTTTCTTCAGGATATTGATCTTCATATCTTGATAGTCAGCCCATCCATCCTTGGGGATCTGATTTTTCTAGGTGTAGTTGCGACGCCTTCTTCTGGTTCTGTTTTTCTTGGGTTCTTCATCAACTATATAATTATTATTGAAATAATGGCGTACCTTCTCTAAGGGAAATTGGAAATGTACTTCTCCTGTTGCAAGGTAGATGATTGCCTTGGTGGTGCTTAGGAACGGTCTTCCTAGGATGATCGGTGGATCGTACTCATCTTCTCCCATGTCGATGACTAATAAGTCAGTCGGGATGAAGTGGTCATCAATTTGTACGTGGACATTCTTAGCTATTCCGTCCACGAAGCGAAATGATTGGTCCGCCATCTGCAGCTGCGCATAGGTTGGGTCTAAAGGCATAGTACCATATAGATATTCATAAGTTACCTTGGACATTATATTGAGACCTGATCCAATGTCACACACAGCTTTCTGAAAGGAGCTTCTATTGATTGTGCCTTCAATGGTTGGGACACCTGGGTCGTCTCTCTTTAGCAGATATGGGGACTTGAGCTGATGATCATGCTCTCTGTGGACTGCAGTGATCACTCTCGCTGATTCCATCTGTTGTGGCTTCTTATTCTTGTCCTTGTTCTTGTTCCTTCGATTGTTCTTCTTCTTTGGCTCATAGGTATGTTGAGGGTGTGCAGGGAACTACAACACTTTGTCCTTGAAGAAGAAGGTCTCTTTCTTGCCTTTGATGTTAAAACAGATCTTGGCAGTGTTGGCGTACATGATAGCTCCAGCGGTGTTCAAGAACGGTCGTCCCAAAATAATGGGCGACTTCTCATCAGCACCTGTCTCTATTACTACAAAGTCTGCAGGAAAATACGAGCTGCCCACTCGTACACATATGTCGTCTAGAATTCCCTTGGTATAGCAAAGTGACTGGTCTACAAGCTGCAAACACATGGTTGTGTACAATAAAGGATAATTAAACATTTTGTCATAGATTACCTTAGGCATGATGTTTACGCTTGCACCGAAGTCACAGATAGCTTCGTTAAAGTTCACGCTTCCAATAGAAATCAGGATAACAAGTCTTCCTAGATCACCTTTCTTGATCGATAGAGTCTCATCGTTCCATCCTTTGGAGATAGGGTCACTCCAATAACTTCCTGCATTAAATATGTCTACAAGATTTGCAGTTTCTAGATCTTCCGGTTGTTTCGGAATTTTACCTTGGTTAGCAGGAACAATATTGGCGAGCTGTTGCAACTGAGACTCTAGCATCTTATTGAAACTGAGCTAATGGCAGTGGAAAAATTATCCATTCTATTATTAATTGTTTCTAATATTTTATCATTGGACGCTAATTTCTTAGACAGGTTATCCATTAACTTTCCTTGATTAAGCACTAACTCTCTCAGAGGTCATTGGTTGAAAGAATTATTACCTTGATAATTACCTGAGTAGTTACCTGAGTAGTTAGGCCTCTGCTACTGATTCCAACCTTGATTCTGTTGAGGAAGATAGTAGTTGTTATTATTGTTGAGGTAGTTCACAACCTCTTGTAGCTCTGGGCAATTGCTTCCTGAATGCCCAGTGTCTCCACACTCTTTACAAGTCATGCAGGAATCATGAATGTGCATGACTTCCTTCTTTTCACCGGCTCTCTCATCAAGCCTCATCATAAGCAGGTCCATCTTGGCAGACAACATGTCCACCTCCTTCAGCTGGTGCATACCTCTACCTCTCTTGCGGGTTTGAGTTCTTTCTTTGTTCCAACCTTGGTTGGACGCCATTTCTCCACAAGAGCTGTGGCTTGATTGATTGTAAGTGATAAGAATGCTCCTCCAGCGGCAGCATCCATAGTCTCACGGGTACTGTTGGTGAGCCCGTGATAGAAGGTCTGCATAAGTAGCCAATTCTCCATTCCATGATGAGGACATTCTAGGATGTAGTCTTGAAAGCGCTCCCATGCTTCTAGGACTGACTCATCATGTTGCTGCTGAAAACTTGATATCTTCCCACGAAGAGCATTTGTCTTGCCCATGGGAAAGAACTTCGCCAAGAAATTGGTGGAACAGAGTGCCCACGTAGTATTCTTTTCCTTATTCGCATAGAACCACTACTTCGCTCTCCCCAAGAGTGAGAATGGAAAGAGGCGAAATAGTATGGCATATCTGGGGACATCCTTGATGGTGAAAGTGCTGCAGATCTCCAGGAAGTGTTGGAGATGAGCACTAGCATCTTCATGTGCCTTCCCATAAAACTGGCTAGCTTGCACCATGTTGATCAATGCCGGCTTTAACTCAAAGTTTTGCTCAATCTCTGCCGCAGGTCCAGTCCGAATGTTAGCTGTAGTTGGAGCTGAGAACTCACGGAGTGACTTGTTTGCCATAGCGTCAAACTGTGGTGTTAAGTTCCGAACTATACTTGGTTAGCCTTCCGAATCAGAGAGTGGAGCTTCAAGCTGAGATGATGATGTTTCTGCTTGAACTCTCTTTAGCTTGGCTCTTGCTCTTCTGAATAGTAATTTTGGATTATCGATGAAGTTATTTGGACAACCAAACCTGCTCATACATTACCCTATATATAATATATATAAAATAGACAAAATACAAGGGTGAGGTTGTATGAGAAGAGAAGGATGATGGTTTCTCGATCACATTAGTAGATGCAATTGATGGCTCATTATCCTTTGGATACCAATTCAACCTTCCCCGGCAACGGCACCAAAAATGCTTGTTGACACCTTTAATGCCACCTAAGCTAGGTTGTCATCCCCAGCATGACACCAAAGGTGCTGGTACTAAAATATGCAAATGCTCCTCTGAAATAAATATGAAATCCGCAAGCGCACAGATAATACCGATGTAGCATTTTAACCAGGAGTAATTCAGGTATCGTTATTTATATTTTTACCACTAGGAAGGGATGCTAAGGATAATGAGTAATGAACATCAATGCATATACTAATGCAGAGCATAACCATGTCTTTATCTCTCTTCTCATACAGGGTAAGTGTCATAAGATAAATAATATATATATATATATATATGAATAGTAACAAAGGATAACTGGTAAGCACATAGCCATATAATGATAAACATCTCAATAGACTACTCTAGATATATAGCACTAGCATGGATTAGGACGAACTATTGGGATAATCCTAAGTTATTCTAACTATAAAGTCAAACATACAATGATTAGTGCAATTACACATGGCAATCATGGCAAGAAAAGGTTATATCTACGTATAGTGATATTACTAAGGAAGATATGAAACATAGCCGTCTCTTCCCTATAATAGTTGTGCTCTGCCTGCCCTATACTCGGGAGGTGGACTACAGAGGACTCAACAGGACTGTCACTCCCGCGATCTACCACACAATCCGAAATATAGGGTGCAATCGCAGGTAAATACGGTATAGGCACCATGCCTACACAATGTTTGCTACTCACCCATGATATCAATGAGCAAGCGCTATATGATCCTATACTTGAATATAAGTCCGATCTAACTATGCCAAGCATATAATCAAAGTAGACTAAGAACAATATAATTGAGAATATAATCAAATAGAGCAAAGTCATATCCAATATGATAGAATAGACTAAAGTCATATTCATACAAATGATGAACTAGATGAATAATATAAGAACAAATACAAAAGTAGGAGAGAATTACCAAGTATTCTCCGACAGATCCAGAAATCAAGCAATGCTTGGCTCCTTCTAGTTCTAATCCTATGTAGCTATGCTAAACTAGAGATCTAATTGAGATGGTGGCTCTAGGGCTTGATCAGAGGCTTCTCTCTTGATGAATTGAATGAATCAGGTAGGGTTTCTCCTGGGGTCAGGGGCCTTGCTTATATAGCCTTCTAGGAAGCACCACAGCTCTTGGATCAAACTGACCTTGATGAACAATTATTATTGATCCTCAAAGGCGGTGGAGGCATAATCCACGAGGTGGCTCCTGATTGGCCACACCATAGGGCGGGCGCCCATGCTCCGGGCCCATTTCATCTCCCATTTGTTTTTAGAGTCTTCTCGTACCTTCCACATTCTAGAAAAGTTATGTGTAGCCCCTTTGTCTCTATGTAAATCTGACATGTGGGTCTCCTTTAGTTATTTCCTGATAACCCCCTGCAGAAATAGATATTCACCAAAACTCGTGGAATTATGTCAGTGTAACCCCTGTATCTAACTAGTATTTATATTTAGATCATTTCTCATGCTATGTTGATGGTTAAAAATGATACTTATCTACCATCAACACCTACACACATGATTTCAAAGTTCATATAAAGTTGACAGACATTACACTGCATATCAACTAAACAATGATAGATAGACAAACAAACATAAGGCATGGAGCCATAGGCCATAGCCTGATACATCAGTACATCACACATGCATTTCAACATCTAAATAGATTGTTGTACTCACCTAATCATCTTCAGTATCAGTAGATACCATAGCATCATGATTTTCCTCTGAAGCAGACTGAGGTTTCATTAGAGATGCCATGGTCCTAAGTTTCTTCCTATGGCGCATAGTCCTTTTCCATTTGGCTTTTGCTTGAGAAGATGATGGTCCCTGTGATGCTCCTTCTTGTGCTTTTGCTGATGTTTTTGCACATCCCTAATCTTCTTTAGTTTGATTTGCATTTGGTTCTTGTCCAGTAATGAACTCATTATTGTCATCCTCCAGCACATCATTAATTTCCTTCTCTATGGGATCTCTACTCTTGTTCTCTTTCTTATGCCTTAGTTTGGAGTTAAATTTGACAAATACAAGGTCTCTCATCCTTTCATGAAGTAATCTGTTGTGCCTTTTTGTGTGCACCTAGTTTTGTTGAGATGAATAAAATTCAAGGAATGAACAAAGATGCAAAATATATTCATGTAGGTGAGTTGTGGAAGTAGAATTATTTCTATTACCTATTCAAATACTGACCAATTCCTCTCACAACCAGAGGAGCTACATGTCAAACTTAGAACCTTTATCGCCAACAGCCTCAAATTAGGTGTAGTTGTGCCATGATTCAGCCACCATGTTGCTGCATGAACAAGCAAAGAGTTAAACTCCTATGATAGCAAAAAGGATTATATTGGATAATTCATCAATCACATTAGTTTCACAATTTTCACTGGATTGAAGTCCTTATTTCTCCTTCGCCTTGTGGCAATGTCATGTCCAAATGACCCTTGTTGTTCCTTATATTTGTTGAGGTCTTCAATGATATTATCTTGAATTTCTTCATCATCAATCAGCGTCGTAACACATTCAATTACAGCAGCTCTAAATGAACTATCATTCTCAATGTCTGCCTTGTTTGGGTAGTAATAATAAGGGTTCAAATAGTACCCAGCCAAGTGTAGTGGAATCTTCAGCTCGCTGTCCCACCTTTTCTCAATTATTTCCCAAAAAGGTTTGTATCTTGTCTGATCATTGTCAAACCTCAAAGCAATTTCTTTCTTTGCCTCAAGCATATATCCATGCAAAAATCCCATTGCAGGCACATCACTATCCATTCTTCTCAGCACAATAGCCAATGGCTCAAAAAAATTAACAGCACTATCAACATTTTTCCAAAAGATTTCAGATTTGACCACTTTTTCTGCCTTCTTCCCCTTGGCACTCTTCAATTGACCCATCTCATTGAGATCATTATCTCTGAAGAGCCTTTCGAGCTCCTTCTTGTTGTCTTGCAAACTCTTCAGTTTCAAATAAGCACTGGCAAATTGAGTAATTCCAGAGTGAACCAAGTCCTTACCAAGATATTTTCTCATCAAATCCAGCACCCTTGTATGAGCATAGATAAATGCAGTCAATTGTCCTGCACTTGCAATTGTTTCCTGGACTAGTTGAAGCCTCCCAATGTCCTCCAACATGTGATCTAGGCAATGAGCTGCACATCCATTCCAAAATATTTTGGGTCTCTTTGCTGCTAGAAGACTTGTTGCTGCTACATTAACACTAGCATTGTCAGTGACCACTTGGACAACATTTTCCTCTCCTATGTCTTCAATGCATCTATCCACAAGGTCAAAGATGTATTTACCATTTTTCTTGACAACAGAGCAGTCCACAGAATCCAAAAAAGGACCCCATGAGCACTATGCACAACTAAATTCATTACTCCCCTACCCTTCTTATCTGTCCATGCATCTGTCATAAGTGTACAACCTGAGGTTTTCCATGATTCCTCATGGCTCTTGAATCCATCTAACACGTTCTATTTCCTTTTCTGCAAAAATGGTCCACTCATCTCATAGGGACTAGGCCCTCTCAAACCTCTACCAAAGGCTCCAATGGCCTCAACCATATTGGCAAAGCTAGGAAGAAGGACTGTATTGTGTGCAATGCTAGCTTCATAAAAGAACTAACATATATACTCACAAGCTCTATCCCTCCTCTCTTTTGCTTTCTGAGTTGTTAACTTTGTTTGAACCTTTTGGCTAACGTTAGCTCCTTTCTGGTTCTTCTGAACAACCTCTTCTATAGAAGCTGGCTTGTAGAACTTCTTGATTGAGCCACTACCCGATGAAGCAACAGCACTGCAACTAGGTCCTTTTGTTGACCTTAGCACAATAACCACGTTCCCATGGTCAGAGTCTTCACTGCACATTTCACCATCTGAGCGATACAGATCAATTTCATCTCTGGCCCTTTGCTTTTCCTTTTGCTTTTGTTCCTTCACACTAGTTTTCTTGGTAATCAAAGCTAGCATCTCTTCCTTCACATTGGTTGGAACCTTGTCACACTTAGCAACATTGTAGTCACCGAGACGAGCAAGATGGTACTTCACTATTGTAATTCCAGCGTTTATCGTCTTCTTACAGTAGTTGCACACTATTGAATGCTTCTTCTTCGGGTCTGGGCAATAACAATGATTCCATGCAGGGTCATGTGAGTTGATAGCAACTCTGGTTGAAGCTGATTGTTCTACAGATTTAGATGCAACACTAATGGGGGACCTAAGAAACAAAATTAATATGAGATAAAAAATGTCAAGCTTACTGCAGCAACCTAGAACAGATCTGGTACTACACTTTCTTCATGGGATAAATGCCAATATATTTACAGTAAAGAGTAAACAAATCAACGACACTAGCAAGCTGAATGCAGTAGTACAAAAATCCTAAGCCAATCAGTTATTCAATTCACCATGAGAATGAGATGCAGCACTACTCACTACCATTCACATCCAGCAGCCCAATACGTAAAGAATAGAGGAAAAATGAAAAGAGTTTGAAGAATCTTACCTTCTAGCTGGAACTGGGACATGGCCGTCGTAGCAACAGCAGCAGGCGCTGCCACTTGCTCTCATGCGAGTTCGCTGCTTGCCGCTGCCCTTTGCAGTCGCTGCAACAGCACCAGCCGGTGCCATGGCTCGCTGCCGCCGCACCTCCGACTCCCCTCGCCAGTATCGAACCCTCGCTGCTCGCCGGTCACAGCAGCAACAACATCCGGTGGCGCCGCCGCCAGCACTCACGAGTCACGCGAGCTTGGGAGGAACAGTGTCGAATGGCTAGGGTTGTGCATGTAACTGCATCCCATTGGTAGATATCCCAATGATTTGGGCTTGCGCATGATTTGGGCCGACGAAAATGACAGCCCATGCAGAATAGCGGCGCTAAATAAACTGCGATATAGCGGAGATAGCACGCTATTAGCCGCTAATAGTGGAAAATAGCGATCTAGCGTTAAAACCGTCGTAGCTTAGCATCCGACCTTCTGAACCTCTAAATAGTGCTGTAGTGGAAGCTAAATCCCGCTATTTTGAACTTTGATGCTATACGAACTTATGCATAAACACAATGATAAACTAACTATACTAAGCATATAATCAAAGTAGATAATAAACATTGAAACCAAGAACATAGATAAGATGAATATTATAATGTCTTGACAATTGTACCAAAGCATTCAAAAATAATGGAGAAACAATGAGAGAGAGGTACAAGAATTATACCAAACCAAGCTCTAGATGATGTCGGGAATCCAAGCGAAGAACTGCTTGCCTCCCTCTAGACCTAGCCTAACTAGCAAATACCCTAGAAACTAGAGTTGCTCTGAAGAGATTAGGGTTTCTAGCTCTAGATGACTTGATCTCAAATGACTTGATGCCTCAGGGGGGCTGGGGTCTGTTTATATAGCCTAGGGGGTGCAACGTGAGCCCTTGGATCAAACCGTCTTGAAGGATGGCGTAGATGCAATCCTAGGAGGCGGTGGAGGAACATTTTAGAAGATGCTGATGAGAGGGGCCCACTCGGGTCCGGGCGGCACCGTGGTGGGGCCGACCAGCCCCACCTGGCAGCCTCTCGGGGTCTGCCTTGGTGTGGTGTCCTCTTGAACCTTCAGAAGTAGTTTTTGTCGCGGTTAAGTTTAGCTCTATTTGACGTTTTCATCCCCTTTTTGGTTTTCTGGAGTAACCCTGCAGAAACTACAGATTCACCAAAACTCGTAGAAATTGTCACTTTAAAACCCTAAGTTTCTATTGGTGATCCATTAAAAGTATTTATTCAAGTTATATTGACGGTTTATGATGAACAATAACTACTGTCAACATTCACCCCTTGTCACACCCCAAAATTTCTAATTTTAGGTTGTGCATAGGAAACACTAAATAAAATAAATTTTTTAATATTTAGATAAAATTTCCTAAGTTTAGTTTATGATAGCATCAATTAGTTATATAAAAAAATAAAAAAATGAGAATCTTTAAATTTTTTTAAAACTAATTTGACGGGCTATTGTTTAATGTGATGTTTATTTGTTAACTCTTGTGGGTTGAGAGCGAGCAAAGTCTTTAAAAATGTGTTTAGTAGGTTGATCTTTCTTCTCCGGCACGTCTTTATCCTTTTCCGCAATCAATGTTCCTTGTTTCTCATCTTAAGTTCTCATTGGGAGTTTCCTAAAATCTTTTCGTTATAACATAAATTATTCCTTAAAGTTCCTCGTGTGTCAATCAATCTTAGTGAACTCTTCGGGAATTGTTCTGGCTTTTTCTAGAGCTAGTTCACGTTTTTCTGTGAGCGTTATCTAATTTTTAGATGCTCTAAAATATCTTTTCATGAGCTCCAAATACTTTATTTTGGTTTCTTATGTTTCATAATGTCTCTGAGAATTTTTCCTAAATTTTTGGAGCTTCCGGAGTATTTTTCGTGGCTTAAATAATAATTTTAGACTTTTCTGGAATTATTTTATCCATGAAATTAATTAATTCCAAAAATAAATAAATATCCCATTTTTCCAACACTCAAAGCCTATGTGCAATAATCCTAATAAATCTCAAAGGCCCATATGTTTATTTACTAATGGGCTTTAATAATTAATTAGGCCTATTAGTAAAGACGGAAGGTGCAACATCAATTAGTACCATATTGCTAGTTGATATGAAGGTGGAGAGTTTTCCTCCCTATAAGTATGTACCTACCCCATGGGCAAAGCACACCAAAACTATCGTAAGAGGAGCCCCTAGTTTGGGAAATCTCTCGTGTAGTAAATTAGATATTTCCCCTTCTTCTTGTGTCGCCCCTAGGCCGAGACCCTTCAGATGGATGGAGGTAAAAGATAAAGTATTTGCAGTTCTGCCACTAGTTCGTAATATCTTTGTCGTTTCTTCGTTTTAATTTTGTTTTGCTCCGTTTCAGTTGCGTTAGTTTCGTATAGTTGCGCTCTACGTAGTAGTGCTGACGTATATCGTGTCACCCAATTATAAATTTATCGATTTACGTGCAATATTTATTTAATGCATTTTTAATTAAAAAGCAACCTAATGTAGTAACTCGTTCTTGTGATTTTGCGATCATGCCAACCAAAGCTGCATGCTATGGGCGTAGACGTGTTACATGTTAGTCATATATAAATTAAATATTAATTTGATTGACATGCAATTAGTTCTATGATTAAAAACAATCTAGGTTTGTAAATCTGTTCTTGTTGCGATAGTTTCGTAGCGTCGCGCTCTATACAGTAGCGATAGTTTTTGTGATGTCACTCAAGTATGAATTTATCTATTTAAATGTAACTTGATTAATATTTATTTAATAGCTTTCTAACTAAAAGCAACGTAGGATATAATTTTGTTCTTGTTACTTCGTGACTATGCTAGCGTAAGAGACGCATTAGCAACATTGTTTACCATGTCACGTTATGTGTTTACAAATTAAATTATGTTTATTTGATTAATGTTTATGTCATGCTCTTTTAAATTAGAAGCGACTTAGGTTCATACATAGAATATTCTTAAATAAATGTTAACTTGATTAATATTAACTTAAATGTTTCTTAATCATAATTAGTTTAGTTAAACATGAAGCATGTAGTTAATTTAACTAATATTTATCTACTACCTTATCAAATTAAAAGTAACTTTGGTTTATAATTTGTCTTTTATAAATAATCAAATGTTATCATGATTAATAAGAACTTAAGTGTTTCTTAAATAGAACTTGTTTAGTTTATGCAAGAAATATATAATGATTCGATTAGCTGTTATCACCTTCTTTATGCTTTCTAATTTATAAATGTTTAAATCACTTAAACACTAAATAAATATTTGTAAATAAAATATGAATAAGGTTAACTTCATCTTTTATAATTTAATGTAAATTGGTTAATTCAACTTAGGATAGTTCTCTAAAATGTCCATTACCTTGACATCAGTAGCAAGTGTTTATGCACGTCAGCCCATAGATCACCTTGTCTATCTATTATTCAATTGATCAAAAGTTGTGCTGATGTCGTTCGTTGTCATTCATGACCATAAATCATATCATTTTGGAGCTGCTTAGGCTGCCTTTTTAGTCCCTACTCATATATCTCCATCATTGCCTGTAACTTCCGTATCTTAATCGCTTTAGCCTTGCCTGAATTGACGTAGTCTACTGTATGTATGTCGACGACGTTTAACATGCTACATGTGTTCTAAATTTTAATTTAAACATTAATTTTAACTAATTTCTATTTGCACTGCTTATCAAATTAGAAACAATATAGGTTTATACTCCTATGTTTATATATATAAACTTTAATATTATCTAAGTTCTATCACCTTAATTCATTAACTAAAATAAATCAAACGTATAGTTTGTCTTCTCTGATTTGTTGTAAACTCCTCGATAGTCGCGTGTCCTCTTTGATGGTAGCTCCATTATCCATCATTCCTGCGTTTTAGCGATCGTAGCAATGTACCGTATTGTTTAGTACGTTCTCTTTTAAAGTGTCTCATTTGTTTGGTGTGTTGTTCTTAGTTGTGTTTATTGTCTGTTTGTTCTATTTGATTGCTGCGAGTAGAACAAGTATGATTAATTAGCGCTGAAGATAAGGAGTTGAGGACCGACAGTCGAAGCAAAAGGACTTGAGACCAGAAGATAGCAACTGGAGATTCTGGGCAGCTAACTTTGGGAAAAGGCAAGTATAACATGGGATTTCCTTGCTGTCCTATTCACTTTAATCATATAAAATCATATTGCATGTGTCTATATTGAATTGCCATTAGGGATTTTCATAGTTTTTGATCTATACCTTGTCACCTATGGGATTTTGCATTGGGTAGCTTTTGCTAGCGCTAAGCATAAACTATGATCTTGTAATATGATTAATGGAATATGCAACAACACTAAAAGATGACATTTTGATTACTATTTAAAGAGGGCTAGAACATGATGCTATTTTTCTTGGTGCTCTAGTTTCTCTCCATAAGGACTCATCTGTAAGCGAACATCCGGGACTTACAGTACAACTGTGAGGGCTATATGGCTCTGGCTTTAGTCAAGTATGAGGACCTTTTCTAGCTTGTTAGTGGTAACCTTCATGGTGTAAGAATGGCTTGACGAATCGGGTATAGTGCGGCCTTTGTCCTTATGTGTATAGGCTGCGTGTCATTGTGCCATTTTGAAGGGGGCTTTACATTTATTTGCCGAGTGAATCTAATGGCCCTAACTTGTTAGACGAACCTTTGAAAGACTTCATAGTGAACCCTGCCGACCTTCCTTGGTAGTGGGTCAAGAGGCTAATCACCTCGGGCAAAAGGGTAAATCACAACTCACAGTGAAAGTGTACAACCTCTACGGAGTGTAAAACTAGTATATCAGCCGTGCTCACGGTCACAAGTGGCCTTGGACCCTTACGGAATAGATGATCACTAATGACTATAAATGTGTTTTTGTTGTTCATTATTCATCTTTACATTGATCATATATTTATTGTGGGATTAATGCAAACCTGATGCTACTCATATGATAAAACTATGATAATTAAAAGTTAAATGCAGTAAACCAGTGTCTATCCTTTTGAGCCTCATGAACCCCCATGTTATATTTGTTGAGTACGACATGTGCTCACCCTTGCTATTTCCCTACACTCCAGTGTGTAGTGAGGTGCTGCTTAGAAGAAGGATGAAAGTGTAGTGGAGTTTCCAGAAGTCTTTTCGAAGTGCTTGGCATATGGAGCCCCCAGTCAGTCGTCCCTGAGAAGAATGGAGCCCAAGCAGAAGCTTAGCCACCGTTCTGTGATACTCTGATAGTTGTAAGTGTTAATATAGTAAGTATTCCGCTTTATATAAACATTGTTTTGATATCTCTATTCTGTTGTTGTATGTGTGGACTTCCTGGGCACACATATAACGAGTGCTTGGTCTTCTTTGGAAAACCAGGTGTGACACCCCTAGAAAGGGATGCCCATCTATGTCCATTGCCGGTTTCTTGACTGGCTCAAACTTGATTTTCCCATGTTCAATGGCCTTCTGAATATGCATGCGGAAGATTCTGCACTCATTAGTATTATGATTGGTAGCATTGTAGAACTTGCAGTACTTCTTCCCTTTGAGTTCTCCCGCCAAAGGGATCAAATGATTTGCGGGTAATTTTATCTGCTTCTTCTCCAATAACAAAGCTGGACTAAACTCAATGTAAAACAAGCAGCATATATGAGTGGAAGTTTTCTTAGTCTAAACATCGTATATGGCTCTGGTAGGAATTCAAGCTTTATCATATAAGAGCTCATCATGAAACATTTTTATGTTTTTCAAAAGATAAATCTCCGGAACATTAGTATCACTTGGAACAAGATAAACAGCAGGTCAGACCTTCTCATATCATATTCGTCAATTACCTAGACTTAGATCAAGCATATGCTACCCACGAGTTTCAAGCTCAGAGTAAATTCTTATATCTAAGCAGTCGTATCCAAAACTCAGGAGAATTCAAGGCTAAAAACTAGGTACTTGAAAGGAATTACAATAGAGTAACTATTTATCATTTCCATTGCAAGAGATTATCCTTAGACTCCTTTTATTTATTTAGCTCTTAAAACTTAAACTTAAAGAAAACTAAACACACCTTTTTATTTTGTTTTCAAGATTTAAGATCACACCTAACATATATATATATAACTAGCTAAGGTAAATTTTTAATTTGTTTTAGTTTGTTATGCATCTTTTTTTATTTCTTTAGCAAAACTTCAAAAATAGTAAAAACTAAACAAGGAATACTTTGCTAGATACATGAGGGATGCTCCTCCCCCAAGTTGAATGTTGTCGTGGTTGGTTGTTGAATATTGAGTGATCCTTCTTAAAGCATGGTTTGCAAGAAGACGCCCATCTTATCCACCCAAAAGTTGGTTCAGGAAGTTGTACTTTGGGCTGAATGAGATGAGGTCAACTGGGTGAACTTGCTCTTGACTATATGTACCATCCTGCAAAAACACTATATGTCACACCCGGCCCAATTTGGAATTTGGCCCATAGTGGCCCATGTGAATGTTATGAGATATTGTGGAGAGTTTAGTCCCGCCTTGGTTGTTTAGAGTGGGATAGACCAACATATAAGGCTTCTAGAGTCCATCTCACCATCCCCGGGTTAATCCTTTTACACGAAGCGAGGACGAAAGCGTAAGTGGGATGGTGGTAGGTGTGGTTCATTCGGCGTGCAGAGTAGATCTGAGCCGTTTGGACTCTGGGACATTACAAATGGTATCAGAGCCAACCTTCGCGGCCACGGGAGCGTGAGCATCCCCACTAGGCGAAGATGAGAGACAGCATTCCCTCCATTCCTGTGGTAGATCCTCACAGTCCACCCCATTGGAGGAGGTGGCATATCTCCAAGATCTTCATGATGTGGTGGAGACGGGGGTTGTCCTCCTCCATTAGCTTCCTCTTCATCATCTTCAACCTCGATGATTTCTGGATCTTCTTCAGGCTCAGGCTCTTCCTGGGGAGATGCTGGTGCTTGGACTGGTGCTTCAAGAGCCTGCTCCTGTTCCTGAGGTTCTGGCTCTTGGGGCTCTTCAGTTGCAAGCAGGGCATGAGGTGGGTAGTATCCTCCAGAGCTGATTGTTGGGCATTCTTAACGTCATTACCAAAAGTAGACTTAGTTTTCTAATTCTGATAACGGCGCCAAAAATGCCGAACCTATCCCTCATGCCACTTAAGCCAAGTTGTCATCCCCAGCATGACATGAGAGACGTGGTATTGAAATATGCAACTGCTCTTCTAAATAAATAATAAATAAGATCTGCAAGCGCACAGATTAATACCGATGTAGCATTTTAACCAGGAAGTATTCCAGGTATCGTTATTTATATTTTTTCCACTGGGAAGGGATTACTAACATCAATGTTGATTATGGAATGGAATATAGGAATGAGTATCAATCATTGCATGTATAAGTGAGAGCATTCATCTATCTCTTGCATACAGGGGTAAGTGTCACATAAAATATAGATAAAGTATGAATGGTGACAAAGATAATTAATCTGATCAGCTAGCCACATATAATAATGATAAGCACCTCAACAGATATTCTAGCAAGTCATTAGCATGGTATTAGGACGAACTACAAGGATATTTCCTAAGTTATTCTTAACTATAAAGTCTAGCATATCATAGTTAGTGCAAGTACACTTGGCAATCATTGCGAGAAAGGACTACGCCCATGCATAGTGATATTATCATGGAAGATGAGAAACATAGCAATCACTCCCCCGTAATAATGTTGCTCTGCCTGCCTTACACACGGGAGGGGGACTATATAAGAACCAACGAAGCTATCACCATCGCGGACCACCCCACGATCCGGCATATAAGGTGCAATCGCAGATAAATATGGTCTAAGCACCACGCCTACACAATATTTATCATTTACCCATGGATCCGATGGATAAACGCTATACGATCCTAAACATGTATATAATTCCAATCTAACTAAGCCAAGCGTATAACTACGATAAACTAAGAACAATATAATCGCAAACATAAACAAGTAGAGCATAGTCATAATCAATATATTGAAATAGAACAAAGTTGTATTCATAATATTGAAGAACAAAGATGAACAATGAAGAACAGTAGAGGAATTACCAAGAATCCTCTTGACAGATCCGGAAACCAATCGAAGATTGACTCCTTCTAGTTCTAATCCTATGTAGCTATGCTATACTAGAGATCTAGTTGATGTGGTGGCTCTAGGGCTTGATCAGAGACTCTCCTCCTGAGATTAGGGTTTGAGGAATTGAGAATGAGGGAGTGTCTCCTCCAGGGGCCAGGGGTCCTGCTTATATAGCCCCCTCAAGTGAACGTGGGCCGTCGGATCAAACCGACATTAATCGCACGATTTTCCTTGATCCCTTAGGTCGGTGGAGCATAATCCGCGAGACGGAGCCTGATTGGCTCTCAAGCCAGGGCGGGCGCCCTAGGGAGCAGGGCGGGCGCCCTGCCTCTGAGCCCGTTCGGCCTCCCGTTCGATCTCGTGGCTTCTGGTGTCTTCTAGATGATAGAAAATTGGTGAACACGTTATTATCTCTATGTAAACCCGACGTGTGGGCCTTTCCTTCGTATTTTCTGATAACCCCCTGCAGAAACAGACAAACACCAAAACTCATGGAATTCTGTCAGATAAAACCCTAAGTCTAGGTGTTGGTTGCATTTGGATCCTTTTCTTTATTTATTTAATAACTATATTTGGTACTTAAGGACCGTCAACAAACTCCCCCAAGCTTACCTCTTGCTCATCCCTGAGCAAGGATAGACTCATTATGGATCAGAAGTTGCTGCAACGCCTTTGAACGTTGACGGTACATATGCTTTTAAATAAGGTCTCATCCCTGAGTTAGAGTAAACTGTCAAGACTTAAAACTTACTCATTTTACCTTTCACCATGGGGCTTGCAACCGTCACTTGCATCTTGAGTGGTTAAAAGATAGAACGGTCTAGTCAAACGCCATGTCTCTTATTCTTGATCAGCTATAGCTCTGGAGTTCTTGCAAATTTTTCAAATAAAACTCAGAGATTCCTTGTATGACTTTCTCGGGTCTCTCTTTTGTGGTATTTCTAGATCCTTACCAAGGCAGTAATGGTATATGCCTTCTCTCTCAAAGTATGTGGTATTTATGGTATAAGGCGTAGTGACATTGCCTTCTCTCTCACCCTACTCTAATAAGGCTTTGATATCTGGAGCTCATAGGTGGGAGATATAGTATACATATCATAGAACATTTATTGCATAGTCAAACCATGGATCCAGAGAAACAAGTCAATAAGTCAAATCAAGATGTGCATGTGTGGTGAATGAGTGGTGTATGGTGATGATGGTGATAACAAAAGTCTAATGCTCTTTTTGAGGGAATACATACCTTTCTTGCTTTTTAAAACTTTTGAGGGGAATGAGATGCTCTATTTTTTTTCTCTTTTCTTTTTTTTCTCAGGTGGGTATCTTGTACCCCTAATTCTACTGTCGGACACTTGTCCATTTTTACCTCTCATCTCACTTTTTCTTTCTTCGAGGTTCCGAGCACTTGCTCCTTTTTATTTCCTCGTATTTATATATATATTTTTTAGAGCAATCTCCCTCTTTCGAAAATATAGCAAGTGGTAGTAGAAATGACTTGAGCATTAACTTCACAGGGAATAACAGGAATGGGATAATGTTTTTGGCTATTCTCTCCCGGGTCAGGAGTAGAATAATTTTGGGTGAATCTGGAGATGGAAATGAGTGAATATATGTGGATGCGTACTTCCGGAGTAGAAGCAGCATGTATGAGTGAACGTGCAAGTGAATCTTGATTTTAACCACATGACAAGTTCCTAAGGGTCTACACAGCTCGACCACACTCAATGCCCATAAGCAGTAAGTAGTAAAAGTGTGGCTCTTAATCTAACAAGCATGTATATATGGCTGTGGTAGGAATTTAAACTCTCATCATACAGGAACTCATCATGCAACATTTTAAAGATTTTCAAAGATAAAATTCTCCAGAATTCTAGCATCTCTAGGAATAGATAAACAACAGCTCAACCTTCCCATATCATATCCGCTAACAACTTAGACTTCAGATCAAGTTCTCTTCCCACTAGTTCAGGTTTAGAGCCAGTTTTAAATTATAACAGTTATGTCTAAACTAGAGAGAGAACAAATTTGAAAATTAGGCAGAGCAACTATTCATCATATCCATGCTAGAGTTTTATTTTCAAGATTCAGTTTAGCATAGCTACTTTATTTATTTATTAAACTAAGCAAATATATATAAACACAAAATATTTATTTGGGTTTTCATGATTATGCATCTTTTTATTTTAATAAAGCATAGGTATAAATGTAGATAAAAATACTTATTGGGATAAATGGGGGTGCTCTCCCCCAAGCTGGATCTTGACGTAATTTCTTCTGATGTAGCTAGCAGGTGCAGAGGTGTATTTGAATGTCGGCAGCACCCTGACAGCGATTAGGATGTCCTCCATCTGCTAGTCTTCCTAAATTCTGTGGAGCTCAAATAGACAACAAAGCTTCGTGGAACTTGATTAAGCGTTAGCATAAATATCTAGCCTTTATCATGTTTGAGCTTCCTTGATAAATGTCACTCTCTATTTTTATTTTCATTTTTATAGAACAGAAAAAATATATTATTATTATATTTTTTTTGCCACCACAGTGAATGTACTTATGGGTTTTATGCCACTCGCATACTCACATGGGGCTTACTGTTTTTAACTTTTTTTAAGACAGAATGAACATGATTAACTGAGCAATAATTAAAGGGAAAATGATAACTACCAAGTTTACCTCTTGGCATGGCGTTCGGTGTTTTTAAGTCCTCCGAACAGGACTTCTTTTCTTCTTAGTTGTCCTGGGATTTGGGTGGCGCAGACGGTGGTTCCGGCAGCGCCTCCTCTTCTTGTGTAACTGTCTTCGCTTTCCATACCCGACTTGGTGCTTCGGTCTCCTGTTGTGTATCCTCGGGCCTTATGACCTCTCCTTCATAGTCTGCCCATACGTCCTTGATGGTTTGCCTCCTTTGGTTACGGTTACGTCACCTTCTTCTTGTCCTGACCTGCTTAGAATCTTCAACTATATAGTTAGGGTCATTAAAGTAGCGGCGTACCTTCTCAGAGGGGAAATGCATATGGACTTCTCCGGTTCCAATGTAGATGATTGCTTTGACGATGCCTAGGAACGGTCTTCCTAGGATGATGGGTGGATCGTACTCGTCATCTCCCATGTCAATGACCTGAAAGTCTGTATGGACAAAATGATCATTAATTTTAACAGGGACATCGGTTACTATACCTTCGACCTTTCGGGATGTCTGATCTGCCATCTGGAGCTGAGTGTATGTTGGTTTTAAGGGCATGGTCCTGTACAAGAGCTGATAGGTGACTGTGGCCATTATGTTGACGCCTGATCCAGTGTCGCAGAGCGCCTTCTGAAAGGAGTATCCATTGATTGAGCACTCAATGCTTGGCATACCTGGGTCGTCCTTCTTGTTCAGGAACGGCGACTTGGGTCGTCGGTCTTGACCTCCTTGAACTGCAGTGACCATCTTAGCTGATTCGGTCCATCCTTGGTTGTTCTTGTTCTGCTTGTTCCTCCTGTTGGTCCTCTTCCTTGGTTCATGTTGGGGTTGCTCTGGGATGTGTGTAATCTTGTTCTTGAAGGAAAACGTCTCCTTCCTCCCCTTGATGTTGAAGTTGATCTTCGCAGCGCTGGCGTAGATGACAGCTCCCGAGGTGTTCAGGAATGGCCTTCCCAGAATAACTGGTGACCTCTCATCGGACCCGGTCTCTATCACCACGAAGTCAGCTGGAGCATACGAGGTACCAACTCGGACACACATGTTCTTTAATATTCCTTTAGGAAAGCTTAGTGTCCGATCTGCAAGCTGCAAACACATAGTTGTTTCTGATAAAGGATATGTAAAGAATTTTTCATAGAGTACCCTGGGCATAATGTTTGACGCTAGAGCCAAAGTCACAGAGTGCTTCTGGGAAGTCCACCATGCCGATGGAGATCGGGATGACGGGGCGTCCTGGATCGCCTCTCTTGACTGGCAGAAGGTCATTATGTACTCCGACAGCGGGATTACTCCAATAGTTACCTGCATCAAACAAGTCTACAAGATTTGTAGATTCTAATCCTTCCGGTTGTGATGGTATACCGGGGTTAGTAGCAGGAACAGCAACAGCTATTTGATTTAACTGAGATTCAATCATTTTATTAAAGCTAATTTGGTTTTTGATGGCAGTAGAGAAATTATCTATTCTATTATTTATGTTTTCTAGTATTTTATCATTGGATGCCAATTTCTTAGACAAGTTATCCATTAGCTTTCCTTGATTAGACACTAACTCTCTCAGGGGTGGAAAATTATTATTGTTGTTGTAAGAGTTATTACCTTGATAATTACCTGAGTAATTACCTGAGTAGTTAGGCCTCTGTTGATTCCAACCTTGATTTTATTGAGGACGGTTGTAGTTGTTGTTGTTGTTGATGTACCTTGCATCCTCAAGCATCTCAGGGCAGTGATTGCCTGAGTGTCCAGTATCTCCACATTCCTCACAAGTCATGTGAGAGTCGTAGACGTTCATGACTTCTCTTTTGTCTCCAGCTTTGTCATCGAGCTTTTTCATGAGTAGGTCTAACTTTGCAGACAGCATGTCTACCTCCTTGAGCTGGTGCATACCTCCACCCTTCTTGCGTGTTTGAGTCCTCTCTTCGTTCCAACCTTGGTTGGACGCCATCTTCTCCACAAGGGCTGTAGCTTGTGGTATGGTGAGTGATAGAAATGCGCCTCCAGCTGCAGCATCCATGGTCTCACCAGCACTAGTGATGAGCCCATGATAGAAAGTCTGCATAAGTAGCCAGCTCTCCATTCCTTGATGGGGACATTCTAGGATGTAATCTTGAAAGCGCTCCCATGCTTCTGGAACGGATTCATCATGTTATTGCTGAAAACTTATAATCTTCCCACGGAGAGCATTGGTCTTGCCCATGGGAAAGAACTTAGCCAGAAAGTTCGTAGAGCAGAGTGCCCACGTAGTGTTCTTATCCTTCGTCGCGTAGAACCACTGCTTCGCTCTCCCAAATAGTGAGAATGGGAAAAGGCGAAGTAGTATGGCGTCTCTGGGAACATCTAATAAAGTGAATGTGCTGCAAATCTCTAGGAAGTGTTGGAGATGAGCACTTGCATCTTCGTGCGGCTTCCCACAAAACTGGTTGGCTTGTACCATGTTGATGAGCCCTGGCTTGAGCTCAAAGTTCTTGTCGATGGCCGCGGCAGGTCTAGTGCGGATGTTGTCCGTAGTGGGTGCTGAGAACTCGCGGATCGTCTTGTTCGCCATGGCTGCAAACTCTGTTGACAAATTTCGGATGAAACTTCGGCGGCCTTTTGGATTGGATGAAGTGTTGCGTCGAAGTGTTGACTTCTTGAGCTTGGCTCTTGCCTTTCTGATTAATGCTTCGGGGTTGTCAACAAAATTTTCTAGAAGATGTCCTCTATTCATACATCACCCTGCAAAACAATAAGAATGGAAAAATACAGGGGTAAATCTGTATGGGAGAATTGATGATCTCAATCACTTAATGATGCGAATGATGACTCAAATTCCGTATTCATTCCTTGTTAGTAAATCAACCTTCCCCGGCAACGGCGCCAAAAATGCTTGTTGGGCATTCTTAACGTCATTACCAAAAGTAGACTTAGTTTTCTAATTCTGATAACGGCGCCAAAAATGCCGAACCTATCCCTCATGCCACTTAAGCCAAGTTGTCATCCCCAGCATGACATGAGAGACGCGGTATTGAAATATGCAACTGCTCTTCTAAATAAATAATAAATAAGATCTGCAAGCGCACAGATTAATACCGATGTAGCATTTTAACCGGGAAGTATTCCAGGTATTGTTATTTATATTTTTACCACTGGGAAGGGATTACTAACATCAATGTTGATTATGGAATGGAATATAGGAATGAGTATCAATCATTGCATGTATAAGTGAGAGCATTCATCTATCTCTTGCATACAGGGGTAAGTGTCACATAAAATATAGATAAAGTATGAATGGTGACAAAGATAATTAATCTGATCAGCTAGCCACATATAATAATGATAAGCACCTCAACAGATATTCTAGCAAGTCATTAGCATGGTATTAGGACGAACTACAAGGATATTTCCTAAGTTATTCTTAACTATAAAGTCTAGCATATCATAGTTAGTGCAAGTACACTTGGCAATCATTGCGAGAAAGGACTATGCCCATGCATAGTGATATTATCAAGGAAGATGAGAAACATAGCAATCACTCCCCCGTAATAATGTTGCTCTACCTGCCTTACACACGGGAGGGGGACTATGTAAGAACCAACGAAGCTGTCACCATCGCGGACCACCCCACGATCCGGCATATATGGTGCAATCACAGATAAATATGGTCTAAGCACCACGCCTACACAATATTTATCATTTACCCATGGATCCGATGGATAAACGCTATACGATCCTAAACATGTATATAAATCCAATCTAACTAAGCCAAGCGTATAACTACGATAAACTAAGAACAATATAATCGCAAACATAAACAAGTAGAGCATAGTCATAATCAATATATTGAAATAGAACAAAGTTGTATTCATAATATTGAAGAACAAAGATGAACAATGAAGAACAGTAGAGGAATTACCAAGAATCCTCTTGACAGATCCGGAAACCAATCGAAGATTGACTCCTTCTAGTTCTAATCCTATGTAGCTATGCTATACTAGAGATCTAGTTGATGTGGTGGCTCTAGGGCTTGATCAGAGACTCTCCTCCTGAGATTAGGGTTTGAGGAATTGAGAATGAGGGAGTGTCTCCTCCAGGGGCCAGGGGTCCTGCTTATATAGCCCCCTCAAGTGAACGTGGGCCGTCGGATCAAACCGACATTAATCGCACGGTTTTCCTTGATCCCTTAGGTCGGTGGAGCATAATCCGTGAGACGGAGCCTGATTGGCTCTCAGGCCAGGGCAGGCACCCTAAGGAGCAGGGCGGGCGCCCTGCCTCCGGGCCCGTTCGGCCTCCCGTTCGATCTCGTGGCTTCTGGAGTCTTCTAGATGATAGAAAATCGGTGAACACGTTATTATCTCTATGTAAACCCGACGTGTGGGCCTTTCCTCCGTATTTTCTGATAACCCCCTGCAGAAACAGACAAACACCAAAACTCACGGAATTCTGTCAGATAAAACCCTAAGTCTAGGTGTTGGTTGCATTTGGATCCTTTTTTTTATTTATTTAATAACTATATTTGGTACTTAAGGACCGTCAACACTGATGCGGGCAGTCTTACGGTCACGGGCCATCTACAGAATTTTTAGATGAAGTTAGAATATAGGCAAAATTTCGTAATAGAATAAGACATAAGAAGCATAAAAATTTATCAAATAACAAGAGCAAGATAGTGAGCATAAAAATAGTGTAAAGATGATACTAAATCGACCATTTCTAACTAGGCTTGCGTCCTACAGTCAACAAGAGCTCTGATACTAATTTGTCACACCCATTTAACGACCAAATGGAATGCATACCCTTATGTGTGCCCAGAGATCAATCACACATAAGTTCACAAATTATAACGGAAGTATCATCACAAATGTTATTACATCATGATATTTAACACATAGTCGTAACACAAATATAGCGGAAGTAAAAATAATAAACTCTCGTGGTAGCTCCAGTCACAGGTACATTGACTGGTTGACAGCAAGTCTAGTAATCTTCAGGAAAGTAGGCGTAGTAGTCACTATTACCTCTATCTATTACCCATCCGGGATTTTTATCCAAGTAAGAAAAATAAACAAGCGTAAGTACATCTCGTACTCAACAAGTGTAACATGGGGTTCATGAGGCTCAAAAAGGCATAACATTGGTTTATCAGCATGTAGCTTTTAGTTAGCATGATTTTAGCATATCAATAGCATCAAAATGTCTCAATGTAAACAATAAACATATGATCCATGTGAAATGATTAATGAATAGCAAAAACATAACCATTAACAATTATCAGCTATTCCATAAGGGTCCAAGGCCACTCGTGACCGTGAGCACGGCTGTTATAACAGTTTTACACTCTGCAGAGGTTGTACACTTTCCCTGTGAGTCGTGTTACCCATATGCCCGGGTTAATTACTCCCAAAACACTACCAAGGTGAGCAGGCAGGGTAAACACTATGAAGTCTTTCGAAGGTTCGTCTAACAAGTTAGGGCCATTAGATTCACTCGGCAAATAGATGTAGAGCCCCCCTTCCAAATGGCACAATAACCCGCAGCCTATACACATAAGGACAGAGGCCGCACTATACCCAATTCGTCAAGCCGTTCTTACGCCAAAAAGGTTACCTCTAACAAGCTAGAAAAGGTCCTTCTATATGACTAAAGCCAGAGCCATATAGCCCCCACAGTTGTACTGTAAATCTCGGATTGTCGCTTATAGATGAGTCCTTATGGAGAGCAATTAGAGCATCAAAAGTAACCCCCATGCTCCAATCCCCTTTAAACATTAATCAAAATCATCTTTTAATGTTTGTTGTATATTCCTCTAATCAATTTACATTATCATTGTCACACCCTAAAATTTTCAATTTTGGGTTGTGCTTAGAAAACACTAAATAAAATAAATGATTTCAATATTTGAATGAATTTATTAGATAAGTTAAGTTACTGCTAATTTAAATATAGAAAATTGTGGTTTTAAATTTTTTTATATTAATTTGATAATGTGGTGTTTGTGTGATGCTTGTCTTTGGTGTTGGTGAGTGCTATTATTTTTAAAATACCGTAGGACGACGTTTACTTCTCATCGGAAAACTTTTTGGTATTTTTTGGATCCAAAATTCCAATTTCCGTGAGCTTAATCTTTTTCCTTGATCTCTTCATCCATCTTTTCATAAGCTCCAAATACTTTATTTGGGTTCCTCATGTTCCATAATGTCTCTAGAAAATTCCCTCGAATTTTCGGAGCTTTCGGAGTATTTTTCGCGGCTTAAATAATAATTCTGGACTTTTCTAGAATTATTTTATCCACGAAATTAATTAATTCCGAAAATAATAAATATCTCATTTTCCACCAAAGCTTGTGTGCAATAATCCTAAATGTCCATTCATTTATTTACTAATGGGCTTTAATAATTAATTAGGCCTATTAGTAAAGATGGAGGGTGCAACGCCAATTAGCACCATATCGCTAGTTGACGTGAAGGTGGAGAGTCTTCCTCCCTATATATATGTCCGGCCTGCCTGCTAGCCCTGTTTTCCGCCGCTGTTGTCGCCGCCGCCGCTATTGCCGCCGCCGCCGCTATTGCCGTCGCCGCCGCTGTCGCCGCCCGCCGCCGCTGTTGTTGTCCGCCGCTGCTGAGCTCGTATCGCGAGCCGCCGCTCGTAGCTCCCTCCACCTCTCGCCGAAGTTCTGCATCTACAGCTTGCGTTCCGGCGAACTTCCGGCGAAGGTTCGGCGAGCTTTTCCGGCCACGTTTCTCATCTCCGGTGAATTCCGCTTCCACCCTGAGGTTCGTCTTGTCGTCCTCTACACCGGCACACCATTCTTATTGCGAATCCATGTCCGTTTGGCCGTGTCCCTTTCTTCCTCTCTCTTTTCCGGCGAGATCACCATGGAAGCTCCTCTGTTTTGCAGCAGGCTGGTAATTTCTTTGTGTGTCGCGGCCATGCCGGACCCGCGTCGTCCCTGCCTGGCGCCGCCGCCCTGGTCTCATCCCACAGCTGCACCTCGCGCTCTGCTATTGCGCACGCAAGGGCGTAGGGCGCTGCTGCCGCCGGTCGCTCGGGCAAGTGCCCAGCAAGCCTGTGCGTGGGTCTGCGTCGCACCTTTGCCGCGTCGAATTGCTTGCTGGAGTTTTGTCTGCCATGCTCCAGCGAACCATCTTGATCGTGGATCAAAGAGGCAGAAGACGATGCATCTGGCCACGTGAAGACTAGCAAGCCGTAATTCAACCTGCTGTTGACGACGTGGAACAGCAAACAACTGCTACTGCTATGATCCATGGTTCGGCAAACATATCCCTTCCTTTTCAATCTTAACCACCGTGCCTTTTGAAATAACTCCTACAAATTCTATAACTAATCTATATGTTATTTTTCTGACCATCCTAAATGACGTACTACATCTATGATATATTTTAAATATTTGTTTTGTTCTCTTTAAAATTAGTTTGTTCTCGTTGCACTAGTTTTATGTCATGATCTGCGTATTAATATCCACAATGTCACGTCTATGTCATTTATGCATCATAAATCATCATTCTCTATTTATTCCTCAACCAAAAAAATTGTATCTTTCAGATACATCGCGAAGCTGCTCAGGCTGCCATTTAGTCGCTGTAGTTACATATGTTCATGTCCATCATATCTTAATTGCTTTAGCCCAGCTTCATATTTCTTTCTACGTCGCGTCTGAAATTATGTAGTCTACTGTATGGCAACGACGTTTAACATGCTTCATGTTTTCTAAATTTTTAGTTTAAATATTAGTTTGGACTAATCTCTGTTCATACTGTTTTCCAAATTAAAAATGATATAGAGATTAACAATCGTCTTTTTATGCGCCATGGTTAACCTGATTAATAGCAACATAAACATGTTTATAAATTATAATTTGCTTAGTTTAACAACACGTCATATGCAATTCGATTAGATGCTCGCACATGTCAATTTGCATTTGTAAGTTAAAGTTATCGGTATAAATAATGTTGGACTATTTGTAATAAATAAAATATAACTAGTTATAACCCCGTCTTTTCAAACCAAAATATATAACTTCTCTAATCTAAATTACTTACCTCACATGATTTTGTTTGATTAAAACAAATCCCGAAATACAATAGAAATACATATATACATACAATTTTGTTTAGGCCATATCTTCCACGTTTTAACTCCGATTTGACCCGTTCAAGTTGCGTTAGGTTCGTATTTGTGAGCTCTACATTTTAGTATAGTTGTACAGTAGGTTTGGAAAGTTTAATTTTCGAGTTTATATTAAAATAATTATTTATCTATAGGAAATCTTAGAAAATTCATAACTTTCACGTTTTAAGTCCGATTTTTGTGATCTTTACGTCTGTGTGATCGTAGCAACGTGTAGAATAGTTTTGTAAGCTTTTCTAAATGTTTTTCTACTGTTGGTGTACTGTTCTAATTGTATCTTTTGTTTGCTTCGTGTATGTTTGCTCGGAATGTTTGTATGTTGATGCTTGGTGATCGAATTTAGACGGTGAGCAGTACTACGACGATTAGGAGTATTATTTTGAGCCGGACCAGCAGTATATATCGGAGAACTTTGATCAAGGCAAGTATAACATGGGACTATCCTTGTTACCTATTCACTGAGATTATCATACATATGCATGTGTCCTCCTTGACAACCATAGAGATTATAACTTAGCTATTGATATCTGGTTTCCTTGTCACCTATTGGGTTATGCATTTGGGTAGCTATTGCTAGTGCTTAATTATGAACAATGATCTTGTAATTTGACTAATGGATTATGTAATCAACCAACTAAGATGATTTTATTACTGTTGAAAGGGGGCTAGAGCATGTGGGTTATTTTGATGCTCTAGTTACTCTCCATAAGGACTTACCTGTAAGTGATAACCGGGACATACAGTACAGCTGTGAGGGCTATATGGCTCTGACTCTAGTTGTTCAAGAGACCTTTTCTAGCTTGTTAGTGGTTACCTTAAATGGCGTAAGAATGGCTTGCCACGTTGGGTGTAGTGCGAGCCCCTGGCCTAATGTGTATAGGCTGCGGTTGTTGTGCCACTGGGAAGGGGGGTTCTACATCTGCCTGCCGAGTGAATCTAATGGCCCTAACTTGTTAGACGAACTTTTGAATGGCTTTATATGGTTTCTTGTGTTTGGGGATTCATGACCCCCTAGCATGTGGAAATTATGACTCACAGTGAAAGTGTACACCTCTGCGCAGAGTTTAATGAACTGGTATACTAGCCGTGCTCACGGATACGAGCGGCCTTGGGGATTCTTACAGAATAGTTGATCACCATTGTTATATCATGCTTAATTACTGTTGTTATTATTATGCTCATGTTAATGCTATTCATTATCCTCATTACAATTGATCATTGATTCATTAATGGGATTGGATTACCTTGATGCTACTCAATTGCTAATTACATGATGAATAAAAGCTAAACGCAGTCAAACAGTGTCTAGCCTTTTTGAGCCTCATGAACCCCATGACATATTTGCTGAGTTCGACATGGACTCACTCTTGCTATTTCCCCCACACTCCAGTGTGTAGTAAGATGCTACTCGGAAGAAGGACAAAGGTATAGTGGAGTTTCCAGAAGACTAGTAGAAGTGCTAGGCATATGTTACCCCCAGTCAGCCGTCCCTGAGAAGAATGGAGCCTAAAGTTTAGTCACCATCCGCGATACTCTGATCTAAGTGTTAATTTAGCTATGTATACGTTATATAATAACATTGTTTCTGATACTTTTTCATTCTGGCATACGTGTGGACTTCCTGGGCACACATATGATTAGCCTGGTTTTGTTCTTTAGAAAACCGGGTGTGACAGAGTGGTATCAGAGCGGTGTTGACTGTAGGACGTATGCCAATTAGCACTGGATGTGTTCTAAAACTCATTTTACTATAAAACCAGTTTTGTCATCCCTTGACTCATTGATTTTGACTATTTCCTCTTCCTTGTCCTGTTGTATCCCCTCCTTGATATAGCTTCCTTTGAGCTATTATTTCTTACTCCCTTGGATTTTGTTTTATGTTGTTTTTACTACAAGTTTTCTGATCTCACCTTTTTCAAAAGTTTGATGGCCTTTTCATCATCTATAATCTGCCATTTAGAATGACCACCATTGTTGAAGAAGCACGTGTAGTACCGATGATGTGATGTGTGCTTGTTTTGCTTGATGTGTTGCTTGTGTGTTTCCTTGTTCTTGTGTTTCAAAGGTAGCTCGGAAGATATAAGTCTTGAGGAGTAGCTCGATCCATGATAAGTGGGGTAGGTTTTACGTAATACTCCAAATGCTGATTTCTATAGCAGTCTGCAATGTTTCTGTTATATCTCAAGATATGGACATGAGAAATTTATGAAATTTTACTGGGAATAACTAGACTTCTGTATCTTTCCAAACCCACTGGACTTACCTTATTATCTATTATGAGCTAAGAGATATACCTGTTCCAAGTTGGGGTCACTGTGCAGTCTGGAATCCTGAAACAGTTTCGGTTAAGTTCAGTTTTTGACCAACTTATTGACAGAATCTGGAAAAGTGTTGTGAATAAAAGTCGTAGATAATTTCATAAGCTTTCCAACCATGTAAAGATCACTTCATTTGGATCTTTGTAGCTCGAGTTATGTCAGATTTACTGAACTGTTAAAATTGGAATTCGCCCAGAAATTTTCTGCATTACTTCCTTATCTTGTATGAGTGAATATATCATTGGATATCTTTGAATCTCATTGATTTGCATTGGAATCTTACATTAGAGATGATTATGGTTATCTAGTATCAAAGGAGATGCAAGTTACTTTGGTGTTCCCTAGTTTCTTTTTCTTAAAGGGTATCAAAGTTGTGAGTGTTGCAAGATGAAGGTTTCGTATGTCCTAGTGCTTCACTTGGAAGAAGTGGTTATCCCTATGATTGGAAGTCTACTCATTGCTAGTGTTGTTTGCTTGGGATTAGTGTTTTGTGGGATCGTCTACAAGAAGCTCTGGTATTCGTCAGGACTGGTCTTCACTTCAAGATATCATCAGTTAGGAGTTCAACATTCAATTCAACATACTCTATACAAGTTAGCATGGACGACATAGGAAGGAGATGTTGGAAGTCTATAGTTAGTTTCATGAAAACTTAGATGACATCACCCTCATATCAAGTATGTTTAGTAAGTTTTAAGTGAAGGACTTATCATTAGCAGCAAGCCTTAAAGAAAGTGTTTCCTTCAATGACATTGCTGGGTGGAACAAAATCTTTGTTAAGTGGGGTAGTGTCTGTTACCATCAACAATCTCAAGCGATGAGGTACGAAGAACTGAAGATCAAACTTTATCTTTCTTATCATCCTTTGGCTATCTTTGATCCATGTCTTATATCTCATCAACGCAAAGCAAAGAAGCATGAAGACTTGAAGATTAGTGTTATCTATCTCTCTAATCTCTCTGAATCTCATTTTTATCTTATCCTGTCTTTTTAGAGCAGTCTGTCTTCCATAGCTTATATCTCTATTTTTGGATGCCCAAAAATCATGGATAAATTCTGAACAACAGTAGACTTCAATATCTTTCTCTGACCGTAAGAACCACCCTGATAGCTATTATGGTTTGGGAGTTATGAAAATCACAAGGCGACGCATCTGTGCTGTCAGCAATCTGGAATAGTTTCTGTTGTGCACAGTTTTCGACTACCTTAACTGCAGAATCTGGAGAAGTGTTCTATAAGAAAGTTGTAGTAAATTTGATAAGCTTTCCAACGGTATAAGCTACAACAACATTGGATTCATAGAACTTGAGTTATAACTGTATTTCTGTACTGCTGTTTTTCTGCTCGCGAGGAAGTGTAGGATTACTTGTTCTTGCATATGCTCATGAATCTCTTTGGGATGCCAGAAGGACATGATGGTAGTTATCACTCAGAAACAAATGCAATCTATCCATTGGTGTTCTCCAATTGATCTCTTCCTAAGAGGGGTTTTCAAACTAAAGACGATACAAGATGGAGGATTTATACGTTCTATTTCGTCACTTGGAAGCATCAGCTATCTACATGATTGCAAAGTCATTATCGAGCACAAGTATCTTTTCTTAGGGTGGGTAACCTGTTAGAACCATCTATAAGGATCGTAAGGGTCTAAAGGACACCTTTACAAAGTGGGTTTTGAGCTTGTGGCATCATCACTGGATAAGAGTTGATCAGAGAAGCGTGAAGATTTGCAGATCAACTTTATCTTTCTTCCTAGTCTCTTCGAATCTCGGGACGAGATTCTTGTTAAGTGGGGTAGAATTGTCACACCCTAAAATTTTCAATTTTGGGTTGTGCTTAGAAAACACTAAATAAAATAAATGATTTCAATATTTGAATGAATTTATTAGATAAGTTAAGTTACTGCTAATTTAAATATAGAAAATTGTGGTTTTAAATTTTTTTTATATTAATTTGATAATGTGGTGTTTGTGTGATGCTTGTCTTTGGTGTTGGTGAGTGCTATTATTTTTAAAATACCGTAGGACGACGTTTACTTCTCATCGGAAAACTTTTTGGTATTTTCTGGATCCAAAATTCCAATTTCCGTGAGCTTAATCTTTTTCCTTGATCTCTTCATCCATCTTTTCATAAGCTCCAAATACTTTATTTGGATTCCTCATGTTCCATAATGTCTCTAGAAAATTCCCTCGAATTTTCGGAGCTTTCGGAGTATTTTTCGCGGCTTAAATAATAATTATGGACTTTTCTAGAATTATTTTATCCACGAAATTAATTAATTCCGAAAATAATAAATATCTCATTTTCCACCAAAGCTTGTGTGCAATAATCCTAAATGTCCATTCATTTATTTACTAATGGGCTTTAATAATTAATTAGGCCTATTAGTAAAGATGGAGGGTGCAACGTCAATTAGCACCATATCGCTAGTTGACGTGAAGGTGGAGAGTCTTCCTCCATATATATATGTCCGGCCTGCCTGCTAGCCCTGTTTTCCGCCGCTGTTGTCGCCGCCGCCGCTATTGCCGCCGCCGCCGCTGTTGCCGCCGCCGCCGCTGTTGCCGCCGCCGCCGCTGTCGCCGCCCGCCGCCGCTGTTGCCGTTCGCCGCCGCTGTTGTTGTCCGCCGCCGCTGAGCTCGTATCGCGAGCCGCCGCTCGTAGCTCCCTCCACCTCTCGCCGAAGTTCTGCATCTACAGCTTGCGTTCCGGCGAACTTCCGGCGAAGGTTCGGTGAGCTTTTCCGGCCACATTTCTCATCTCCGGTGAATTCCGCTTCCACCCTGAGGTTCGTCTTGTCGTCCTCTACACCGGCACACCATTCTTATTGCGAATCCATGTCCGTTTGGCCGTGTCCCTTTCTTCCTCTCTCTTTTCCGGCGAGATCACCATGGAAGCTCCTCTGTTTTGTAGCAGGCTGGTATTTTCTTTGTGTGTCGTGGCCATGCCGGACCCGCGTCGTCCCTGCCTGGCGCCGCCGCCCTGGTCTCATCCCACAGCTGCACCTCGCGCTCTGCTGTTGCGCACGCAAGGGCGTAGGGCGCTGTTGCCGCCGGTCGCTCGGGCAAGTGCCCAGCAAGCCTGTGCGTGGGTCTGCGTCGCACCTTTGCCGCGTCGAATTGCTTGCTGGAGTTTTGTCTGCCATGCTCCAGCGAACCATCTTGATCGTGGATCAAAGAGGTAGAAGACGATGCATCTGGCCACGTGAAGACTAGCAAGCCGTAATTCAACCTGCTGTTGACGACGTGGAACAGCAAACAACTGCTACTGCTATGATCCATGGTTCGGCAAACATATCCCTTCCTTTTCAATCTTAACCACCGTGCCTTTTGAAATAACTCCTACAAATTCTATAACTAATCTATATGTTATTTTTCTGACCATCCTAAATGCCGTACTACATCTATGATATATTTTAAATATTTGTTTTGTTCTCTTTAAAATTAGTTTGTTCTCGTTGCACTAGTTTTATGTCATGATCTGCGTATTAATATCCACAATGTCACGTCTATGTCATTTATGCATCATAAATCATCATTCTCTATTTATTCCTCAACCAAAAAAATTGTATCTTTCAGATACATCGCGAAGCTGCTCAGGCTGCCATTTAGTCGCTGTAGTTACATATGTTCATGTCCATCATATCTTAATTGCTTTAGCCCAGCTTCATATTTCTTTCTACGTCGCGTCTGAAATTATGTAGTCTACTGTATGGCAACGACGTTTAACATGCTTCATGTTTTCTAAATTTTTAGTTTAAATATTAGTTTGGACTAATCTCTGTTCATACTGTTTTCCAAATTAAAAATGATATAGAGATTAACAATCGTCTTTTTATGCGCCATGGTTAACCTGATTAATAGCAACATAAACATGTTTATAAATTATAATTTGCTTAGTTTAACAACACGTCATATGCAATTCGATTAGATGCTCGCACATGTCAATTTGCATTTGTAAGTTAAAGTTATCGGTATAAATAATGTTGGACTATTTGTAATAAATAAAATATAACTAGTTATAACCCCGTCTTTTCAAACCGAAATATATAACTTCTCTAATTTAAATTACTTACCTCACATGATTTTGTTTGATTAAAACAAATCCCGAAATACAATAGAAATACATATATACATACAATTTTGTTTAGGTCATATCTTCCACGTTTTAACTCCGATTTGACCCGTTCAAGTTGCGTTAGGTTCGTATTTGTGAGCTCTACATGTTAGTATAGTTGTACAGTAGGTTTGGAAAGTTTAATTTTCGAGTTTATATTAAAATAATTATTTATCTATAGGAAATCTTAGAAAATTCATAACTTTCACGTTTTAAGTCCGATTTTTGTGATCTTTACGTCTGTGTGATCGTAGCAACGTGTAGAATAGTTTTGTAAGCTTTTCTAAATGTTTTTCTACTGTTGGTGTACTGTTCTAATTGTATCTTTTGTTTGCTTCGTGTATGTTTTCTCGGAATGTTTGTATGTTGATGCTTGGTGATCGAATTTAGACGGTGAGCAGTACTACGACCATTAGGAGTATTATTTTGAGCCGGACCAGCAGTATCTATCGGAGAACTTTGATCAAGGCAAGTATAACATGGGACTATCCTTGTTACCTATTCACTGAGATTATCATACATATGCATGTGTCCTCCTTGACAACCATAGAGATTATAACTTAGCTATTGATATCTGGTTTCCTTGTCACCTATTGGGTTATGCATTTGGGTAGCTATTGCTAGTGCTTAATTATGAACAATGATCTTGTAATTTGACTAATGGATTATGCAATCAACCAACTAAGATGATTTTATTACTGTTGAAAGGGGGCTAGAGCATGTGGGTTATTTTGATGCTCTAGTTACTCTCCATAAGGACTTACCTGTAAGTGATAACCGGGACATACAGTACAGCTGTGAGGGCTATATGGCTCTGGCTCTAGTTGTTCAAGAGACCTTTTCTAGCTTGTTAGTGGTTACCTTAAATGGCGTAAGAATGGCTTGCCACGTTGGGTGTAGTGCGAGCCCCTGGCCTAATGTGTATAGGCTGCGGTTGTTGTGCCACTGGGAAGGGAGGTTCTACATCTGCCTGCCGAGTGAATCTAATGGCCCTAACTTGTTAGACAAACTTTTGAATGGCTTTATATGGTTTCTTGTGTTTGGGGATTCATGACCCCCTAGCATGTGGAAATCATGACTCACAGTGAAAGTGTACACCTCTGCGCAGAGTTTAATGAACTGGTATACTAGCCGTGCTCACGGATACGAGCGGCCTTGGGGATTCTTACAGAATAGTTGATCACCATTGTTATATCATGCTTAATTACTGTTGTTATTATTATGCTCATGTTAATGCTATTCATTATCCTCATTACAATTGATCATTGATTCATTAATGGGATTGGATTACCTTGATGCTACTCAATTGCTAATTACATGATGAATAAAAGCTAAACGCAGTCAAACAGTGTCTAGCCTTTTTGAGCCTCATGAACCCCATGACATATTTGCTGAGTTCGACATGGACTCACTCTTGCTATTTCCCCCACACTCCAGTGTGTAGTAAGATGCTACTCGGAAGAAGGACAAAGGTATAGTGGAGTTTCCAGAAGACTAGTAGAAGTGCTAGGCATATGTTACCCCCAGTCAGCCGTCCCTGAGAAGAATGGAGCCTGAAGTTTAGTCACCATCCGCGATACTCTGATGTAAGTGTTAATTTAGCTATGTATACGTTATATAATAACATTGTTTCTGATACTTTTTCATTCTGGCATATGTGTGGACTTCCTGGGCACACATATGATTAGCCTGGTTTTGTTCTTTAGAAAACCGGGTGTGACAATCATAGTCCATGTTTAAGCACTAGCCATACTACTCAATGCATTGTAATAGGTATCAAGGTGTAGGATCAATCACTAAGCCATCCTTAACAAGGAATAAATGCATAATGATATTATTTGCATAATGTGAATAGGACAACAAGGACAATCCCATGCTATACTTGCCTTGCTCAAACTGGTCCTGAAGATCTTGCTCGTAGAAAGGCTCTTGATCCCCAACGAATTGCTCACCGTCTATACTCGATCAATCAACAGCAACAACACACATCCAGAAGCAATCATGCATAAACAGACAAGACTATAATTAGAACAGTACACCATCAGTAAGAAAATAAAATAAAAAGTCTTTAAAACGAATCTACATCTCACTAGGATCACACAGACGCGAAGATCACGAAAAACGGAGCTAAAACGACAAAGTTATGAATTTACGAAGATTTCCTATAGAAAAATAAATACTTTAATTAAAACTCGAAAATAAATTAATCCAAACCTACTGTACAGTTTTATAGTTACATAGAGCTCGTAAATATGAATCTAACGCAATTTGAATGGATCAAATCGGAGTTAAAACAGAGATTCTACGACTAAAACAAGTTGAGTGGCAAAACTGTAAATATCAGAAAGTATATTTTTCTTTTTCCGAAATGAATTATGTTTTCAACTAATGAAAGCGTATTTTGTGTTTTACATTTTGGACCGCGGGTTTGATATAATAAAAGTTCAGGGTCTAATTTACAAAAAGTTCAAGCGAACCGGTATCTACAAATCTAGATCGTCAGATTCAAAACGGACGGATCAGATCACATCGGAGGAGAGAGGGAGAAGACGCCGGCGCACTCCGGCCAATCTTTCGGCCGCCGGCGAGCCTCCACGGTGGCGCCATGGTCGGATCACATCAAAACTTCGCCTCGGCCACCAAACGATGAAGGGAAAGCACCAGAAGAACGTGCGGCTCACGGCGAACTTACCCCGCGCGAAAATGAGACCGGAGGACGATTGGAAGACGGCGGCTAGCTCGCGGTGGCGGGTATGGCGGCGGTGGCGCGTGCAGTGGCTCGACGGGACTACCAAAGTGGCTCAAAAGGGATGGTACGGATGCGAAATAGCACGGGGGTTCCATTTTATAGCCCGTAGACGCGAGAAAACAAGGAAAGGGGAGAGATTCGAGATCGATTCGGTCGATCGAATCCGATGAAGGGGGAAGGCGGTGTTTGGCCGGAGGAAGAAGAAAGGAAGGTGAAGACGGTCGCTGATAGGCGGGCCCGGCTTGCCAGAGAGACAGCGGAGCAGCGCGCGCGCGGCTGGGCCAGCAGGCCGTGCCTGGGCTCGGCCCAGTAGAGCGGATGCGGGCGCGGGGAAGAGAAGAGAGGGAGGATGGGCCGCCGAAGCAGGCCGGGGAGTTGGGCTGCGGTAGAAGAAGCGGCCCAAGCAGAAATAATTCCTTTTCTTTTTCTTTTCCTATTTTTTTCCAAATCCATTTTTCAAAAGATTTTTAAATCCAATTCGAATTTGATTTAAACCAATCATTACAAAATTCCAAATGCAGCAGCATGAATGCACAATCATGTTTCTACCCTTATATTTGATTTTAAATTTATAAAAATTATTATTATCCTAAATTTGCATGCTCACAAAAATATACAAAAATCATATTTTTCCTATTTTTCTTCTTTTCAAATTTTTAGGGTGTTACAATTCTACCCCCCTTAAGATGAATCTCGTCCTGAGATTCGACCGTTGCTTACTCAAACAATTGCGGGTAGGTTTTTTTCAAATCCTCTTCTCGCTTCCAAGTAGCCTCTTCTGCTGTGTACCGATTCCACTGTACTTTACACATTTTGATTGTTCTACTTCTTGTGACTCTATCAGCAGTCTCCAAAATTTTAACCGGGAACTCTTCATATGTAAGATCCTCCTTAACAGTGAGCTCCTCTAATGGAATCTGTTCCTCTGGTACTCGCAAACATTTCTTCAGTTGAGACACATGGAACACATCATGTACACCTGCCAAACTCTCGGGTAATTCCAACTGATATGCCACTTCACCACGTCTCTCTATGATCTTGAAAGGTCCAATATATCTTGGTGCCAATTTACCCTTCATGTTAAATCGCTTCACACTTCTCATAGGAGACACTTTCAAGTAAACGTAATCCCCTACCTCAAAAGTCAACTCTCTTCTACGAGTATCAGCATAACTTTTCTGTCGAGACTGTGCTATTTTAGATTATCTCTAATCATTCTTACTTTCTTTTTAGCATCCTTAAGTACATCAGGCCCAAACACTTGACTCTCCCCTGTCTGATTCCAGAACAACGGGGTCCTACACTTTCGTCCATACAGAGCCTCAAACGGTGCCATCTGAAGACTCTTCTGATAACTATTGTTATAAGAGAACTCTGCATAAGGCAAGCTCTTATCCCAGCTAGTACCATATTGTAAAGCACAAGCTCTCAACATATCTTCCAATATCTGATTAATTCTCTCCGTTTGATCATCTGTCTGGGGATGGTAAGCTGTACTAAAATTCAGTTTGGTTCCCAATGATTCATGTATCTTTTGCCAATAATCAGATGTAAATTGAGTACCTCGATCAGACACAATCTTCTTAGGAACTCCATGTAGACTCACTATTCTTTCCATATACAACTCTGCCAACTTCGCACTGCTATATGTAGTCCTCACTGGCAGAAAATGAGCAACCTTAGTCAGACGATCCACTATCACCCAAATTGAATCATATCCTCTTTGAGTCCGTGGCAACCCAACTATAAAGTCCATACCAACCTCTTCCCATTTCCACTCGGGTATCTGCATAGGCTGTAACAATCTTGCAGGTCTCTCATGTTCAGCTTTCACCCTTTGACAAGTGTCACACAAAGCAACATACTCAGCAACGTCTCTCTTTAAACCATACCACCAATATTTCTCTTTTAGATCCAAATACATCTTAGTACTCCCCGGATGTATGGAATAAGCTGACTCATGAGCTTCACGCAGAATTGCCCTTCTGATATCCTTATCTTCAGGCACACACAACCTTTTTCCAAACCATAGCGTACCATTATCATCCTTACGGAATCCTGGAGATTTACCTTCGCTATGTTTTCAGCTATCTCTCTCAACTTTTCATCTTTCAGCTGACCTTTGCGGATTTCTTGCTCCAAAGTAGGCTCTAGTACTAATTCCACTGCATTGGTAGTAAATCCTAAGTTCAGATGCTTGCACTCAGCACACAACTCTTTTGGCATAGGCATTACTTGTATTTCATTTGTGTAGCTTTTCCTACTAAGAGCATCAGCAACAACGTTGGCCTTTCCTGGGTGATAATGCACCTCTAGATCATAGTCTTTTATCAACTCCAACCATCTACGCTGCCTCAAGTTCAGATTTGTTTGAGTGAAGATATACCTTAGACTCTTGTGATTAGTGTATATATCACTCTTGTGTCCAATCAAATAATGTCTCCATATCTTTAATGCATGGACCACTGCAGCTAATTCCAAATCATGAGTAGGGTAATTCAACTCATGCTTCCTCAACTGCCTCGATGCATATGCCACAACTCTACCTTCTTGCATAAGAACACATCCCAAACCCAATCGAGATGCATCACAATAGATAGAGAAAGGTTTATTCAGATCTGGCAAAACTAAGATGGGTGCAGTAGTCAATCTCTTCTTTAATTCCTCAAAATTAGCTTGGCACTTCTCGGACCACACAAACTTGGCATTCTTCTCCAACAATGTAGTCATTGGTTTTGCAAGCTTTGAAAACCCCTCTATAAATCTCCTATAATAACCAGCCAATCCCAAGAAGCTACGGATCTCACTCACATTGATGGGTGGCTTCCAGTTCAATACATCTTTCACCTTGCCAGGATCTACTGATATTCCTCCATTTGAGACAATATGACCCAGAAAAGAAACTTCCTTCAACCAAAACTCACATTTACTCCTTTTTGCATATAGTTGGTGTTCTCTGAGCTTTTGCAAGACCAACCTCAAATGTTCAGCATGTTCTTCCTCAGTCTTGGAAAATACTAGAATATCATCAATGAATACCACTACAAACTTGTCCAGATATTCCATGAACACCTTATTCATTAAGTACATGAAGTATGTAGGGGCATTAGTCAAACCAAAGGACATCACTGTATACTCATATAACCCATACCGTGTGGTAAAAGCCGTCTTGGGTATATCCCTGGCACGAATCTTCAATTGATGATATCCAGAGCGAAGATCAATCTTGGAGAATACACAAGCTCCTCTCAACTGATCAAACAGGTCATCAATTCTAGGCAATGGGTACTTATTCTTGATAGTAACCTCATTGAGAGACCGATAATCTACACACATCCTCTGAGTTCCATCTTTATTATCCACAAAAATCATTGGTGCTCCCCACGGTGAAGAACTAGGACGAATAAAACCCTTATCCTGCAACTCCTTAATTTGTTTCTTAAGTTCTTCTAATTCATTTACTCCCATTCTATATGGACGCTTAGCTATGGGTGCAGTTCCAGGTAATAATTCAATAATAAATTCAATGTCACGGTCTGGTGGCATACCTGGCAATTCCTCCGGAAACACATCTGGAATCTCCTCCACAACTGGATCTTCCTGGTTGGCACCGTCATTGAGCTGGTTCACTGTAGCGGTCTCCTGTTTCTGCAGTTTTACCACAACCTTGATTCTATCACCCTTTGGTGTTGTCAGTTAAACTGATTTACCCTTACACTGAATCTCTGCTTGTTGTTGCATCATCCAATCCATTCCCAATATAAGATCAATCCCAGCTGTTCTCAAGACTATAGGACTAACTGTAAACTCTACCCCCCTTAAGTTGAGACTAATCGGAAGACAGCGATAAGATGCTGGCATGCTTCCTCCAGGTGAGTTTACTAAGATAGGGTTCTTCATGGCACACAAATGGATTCTATGTATTCTAACAAATGATTGTGATATGAAAGAATGTGATGCTCTAGAATCAAAAAGAACAGTGGCGGGAGTAGAGTGGACATCGAACGTACCAAGCATAACTTCTGGCTCCTCCACTGCGGTTTCCCGGGACAAGTGATTCACCCTTCCCGAGTTAGGTGCGGGCTTTTGGTGGCTGCTCTGTCTCTGGGGAGTCTGCTGGTTGGGCTTCTCCAGGCAATTGTAGGACAAGTGACCTTCTTTCCCACATCGGAAACACCTGTTGGGAGTATTGGGAGCACTAGTCTTCATGGGAGTGTTGTTGGAAAGACCCTGACGCTGTGCTTGATTCCCATTCTGCTGCGGGGGACGTTGGTTGCTATTCTACGGCTGGAATGGGGGACGTTGCAGAAACTGTCCACAAAAAGGGGCCTGACCACGATTCCACTGTCCAGAAGGAGGCCTCTGCTGATTAGTCTGCTGAAAGCCAGTACGTGGACGGGTGTTGCTACTGGAGGCTTGTCCCTGTAACCTCTTTCTCTTTGCATCCATTTCCTTGCGCTTGTTATCCACCACGATAGCACGGTTCACAAGCGTCTGAAAGTTAGGGTAGGTATTGGACATCAACTGCAACTATAGTCCATCATATAATCCCTTCAAGAAGCGGCGTTGCTTATCATTGTCATTGGCCACCTCATGTGGAGCATATCGTGACAATTGAGCAAACTTGTCACGGTACTCAGCTACAGTCATTGACCCTTGGGTCAGATTCCTGAATTCTTCCGCCTTCAACTCTATCATTCCTTCAGGTATATGGTAAGCCCTGAAGTTCTCTCTAAACTCCTACCAGGTGACTACAGGAGCATTGGCGGGATGACCATACTCATATGACTCCCACCAATCCTGAGCTTCTCCCTGAAGTTGCCCAGAAGTGAACAACACCTTCTGTCGGTCATCACATTGTGCAATATTGAGTTGTTTCTCCACAGCACGAAGCCAATCATCGGCTTCCAAAGGATCAGCAGCATATGTGAACACTGGGGGATGACCCTTCAAAAATTCACCACGCTTATCACGTGGTTGAGCCCCAGCAACTGGCTGATTTTGCTGATTTTGCACTAGTTTTTGCATTAACTGCGTCTGTACTGCCAACAGTTGCTCGATAGTTGGTGGCGGTGGTGGTGGTGGATTTGGGGGAATGCTTCCACGACCCCTGCCTCTTCCTCTTCCGGCCATCTGCCACCCATAAACATGTAAACTTTAAGAATTCCATGTTATCAACCACTTATAAGATAAAGAATGAGATCTGAAAGTTTTCTGGACGAGTAGCAATATTGACAGTTCAGTATTTCAATCATATCTCGAGCTACAGAAGTCCAAAAGAGGCGTGCTTTATATGGTTGGAAAGCTTATGAAATTATCCACAATTTCTATTCAGACCTCAAGATCAGATTCTGTCGTTAAGTCTATGAAAAATAAGGCGTAACAGAAACTGTTCCAGATTCCAGACTGTGCAGAAACTTTAACTTGTGAAAATTATATGTCTCGAACCAGAGAAGATAAAAAGGTAATTCCAGTGGCATTTGAAAGATGCTTAAGTCTAGTTTCTCTCTTAACAATTTCATAAATATTGCACGAACCGTTTTTAAACTATAGTAGAAACATTGCAGACTGCTCCAGAAAACAGCAAGGACAGAAACGTGATAATACCAAACCCAACTATTATTCCCTTGACTATTAAACTTATTATTCTTAAGAATGGAACTTGTAGACATGCCTACAAGTCCCGACACTCAAACAAAGATCCAACTCACACATAAGCATAATAATAAAGCAACTAACACACCAAGGTTCAAACCACATGACAAACTCGACTGACTCAACTGACGTTACTAAGAACGTTCTTATTACATAAAGGACTCCTACTTCCTAAGGAAGTGGCTCATGCTCTAATGTCTCGTAAATCTTGGGCATGCCTTGGTTTGCTCAGAGCTCATCAATGGTTGCCTGGCACCTCTTGATAGTCTTCCCTTGTGCCTTCACCATCTCTTCTAGCTGCAGCTTCCTATCCATCATATCATAGACAAGGTTCACCATCACCCGAGGTAGTGGCTCTAGCTGCACTGGATCTATCATAGCCCATCCAAGGTCGGGGTGTGCACGAGGAAAATAGCGATGAATGTCATGCTTCATAAGGTTAAAGCGAAGATAGCGGAGACCCATACATGCTTCAAAAGCAGCATCTTCAATGCTATCCTCTATAGTAGCTCGATGACCCACGTGAGAGAACATCCTGTCCAACTGATATGCCCCCTTGTCTTGTTTATGTGCAAAGATGCTTGCCCTTGCCTTCCAGTACGTATCCTCCAGTGGATGAGTGTACTCCCAGCAGACGTACTCCATAGCTAGATGCCAATCAGCGAAGTAAGCAGTGAGCATCCCCACCAGGCGAAGATGAGAGACAACATTCCCTCCATTCCTGTGGTAGATCCTCATAGTCCACCCCATTGGAGGAGGTGGCATATCTCCAAGAGCTTCATGATGTGGTGGAGACGGGGGTTGTCCTCCTCCATTAGCTTCCTCTTCATCATCTTCAACCTTGATGATTTCTGGATCTTCTTCAGGCTCAGGCTCTTCCTAGGGAGATGCTGGTGCTTGGACTGGTGCTTCAGGAGCCTCCTCATGTTCCTGAGGTTCTGGCTCTTGGGGCTCTTCAGTTGCAAGTAGGGCACGAGGTGGGTAGTATCCTCCAGAGCTGATGCGGGCAGTCTTACGGTCATGGGCCATCTACAGAATTTTTAGATGAAGTTAGAATAGAGGCAAAATTTCGTAATAGAATAAGACATAAGAAGCATAAAAATTTATCAAATAAAAAGAGCAAGATAGTGAGCATAAAAACAGTGTAAAGATGATACTAAATCGACCATTTCTTGCTAGGCTTGCGTCCTACAGTCAACAAGAGCTCTGATACCAATTTGTCACACCCATTTAACGACCAAATGGAATGCATACCCTTATGTGTGCCCAGAGATCAATCACACATAAGTTCACAAATTATAACGGAAGTATCATCACAAATATTATTACATCACGATATTTAACACATAGTCTTAACACAAATGTAGCGGAAGTAAAAATAATAAACTCTCGTGGTAGCTCCAGTCACAGGTACATTGACTGGTTGACAGCAAGTCTAGTAATCTTCAGGGAAGTAGGCGTAGTAGTCACTATTACCTCCATCTGTTACCCATCCGGGATTTTTATCCAAGTAAGAAAAATAAACAAGCGTAAGTACATCTCGTACTCAACAAGTGTAACATGGGGTTCATGAGGCTCAAAAAGGCATAACATTGGTTTATCAGCATGTAGCTTTTAGTTAGCATGATTTTAGCATATCAATAGCATCAAAATGTCTCAATGTAAACAATAAACATATGATCCATGTGAAATTATTAATGAATAGCAAAAACATAACCATTAACAATTATCAGCTATTCCATAAGGGTCCAAGGCCACTCATGACCGTGAGCACGGCTGTTATAACAGTTTTACACTCTGCAGAGGTTGTACACTTTCACTGTGAGTCGTGTTACCCATATGCTCAGGTTAATTACTCCCAAAACACTACCAAGGTGAGCAGGCAGGGTAAACACTATGAAGTCTTTCGAAGGTTCGTCTAACAAGTTAGGGCCATTAGATTCACTCGGCAAACAGATGTAGAGCCTCCCTTCCAAATGGCACAATAACCCGCAGCCTATACACATAAGGACAGAGGCCGCACTATACCCGATTCGTCAAGCCGTTCTTACGCCAAAAAGGTTACCTCTAACAAGCTAGAAAAGGTCCTTCTATATGACTAAAGCCAGAGCCATATAGCCCCCACAGTTGTACTGTAAATCCCGGATTGTCGCTTATAGATGAGTCCTTATGGAGAGCAATTAGAGCATCAAATGTAACCCCCATGCTCTAATCCCCTTTAAACATTAATCAAAATCATCTTTTCATGTTTGTTGCATATTCCTCTAATCAATTTACATGATCATAGTCCATGTTTAAGCACTAGCCATACTACTCAATGCATTGTAATAGGTATCAAGGTGTAGGATCAATCACTAAGCCATCCTTAACAAGGAATAAATGCATAATGATATTATTTGCATAATGTGAATAGGACAACAAGGACAATCCCATGCTATACTTGCCTTGCTCAAACTGGTCCTGAAGATCTTGCTCGTAGAAAGGCTCTTGATCCCCAACGAATTGCTCACCGTCTATACTCGATCAATCAACAGCAACAACACACATCCAGAAGCAATCATGCATAAACAGACAAGACTATAATTAGAACAGTACACCATCAGTAAGAAAATAAAATAAAAAGTCTTTAAAACGAATCTACGTCTCGCTAGGATCACACAGACGCGAAGATCACGAAAAACGGAGCTAAAACGACAAAGTTATGAATTTACGAAGATTTCCTATAGAAAAATAAATACTTTAATTAAAACTCGAAAATAAATTAATCCAAACCTACTGTACAGTTTCATAGTTACATAGAGCTCGTAAATATGAATCTAACACAATTTGAATGGATCAAATCGGAGTTAAAACGGAGATTCTACGACTAAAACAAGTTGAGTGGCAAAACTGTAAATATCAGAAAGCGTATTTTTATTTTTCCGAAACGAATTATGTTTTCAACTAATGAAAGCGTATTTTGTGTTTTACGTTTTGGACCATGGGTTCGATATAATAAAAGTTCAGGGTCTCTTTTACAAAAAGTTCAAGCGAACCGGTATCTACAAATCTAGATCGTCGGATTCAAAACGGACGGATCAGATCACATCGGAGGAGAGAGGGAGAAGACGCCGGCGCACTCCGGCCAGTCTTTCGGCCGCCGGCGAGCCTCCACAGCGGCGCCATGGTCGGATCACGCCAAAACTCCGCCCCGGCCACCAAACGATGAAGGGAAAGCACCAGAAGAATGTGCGGCTCACGGCGAACTTACCCCGTGAGAAAATGAGACCGGAGGACGATCGGAAGACGGCGGCTAGCTCGCGGTGGCGGGTATGGCGGCGGTGGCGCGTGCGGTGGCTCGACGGGACTACCAAAGTGGATCAAAAGGGATGGGACGGATGCGAAATAGCACGGGGGTTCCGTTTTATAGCCTGTAGTTGCGAGAAAACAAGGAAAGGGGAAAGATTCGAGATCGATTCGGTCGATCGAATCCGATGAAGGGGGAAGGCGGTGTTCGGCCGGAGGAAGAAGAAAGGAAGGTGAAGACGGTCGCTGATAGGCGGGCCCGGCATGCCAGAGAGATAGCGGAGCAGCGCGCGCGGCTGGGCCAGCAGGCCGTGCCTGGGCTCGGCCCAGTAGAGCGGATGCGGGCGCGGGGAAGAGAAGAGAGGGAGGATGGGCCGCCGAAGCAGGCCGGGGAGTTGGGCTGCGGTAGAAGAAGCGGCCCAAGCAAAAATAATTCCTTTTCTTTTTCTTTTCCTATTTTTTTCCAAATCCATTTTTCAAAAGATTTTTAAATCCAATTCGAATTTGATTTAAACCAATCATTACAAAATTCCAAATGCAGCAGCATGAATGCACAATCATGTTTCTACCCTTATATTTGATTTTAAATTTATAAAAATTATTATTATCCTAAATTTGCATGCTCACAAAAATATACAAAAATCATATTTTTCCTATTTTTCTTCTTTTCAAATTTTTAGGGTGTTACAGGGGCTGGACATGGGGTTCACTGTGCGTGTAGGCTCTGTGGAGTGTAGGGCGTGGCACATGTGCCGGCACTAGGCGCACAGTCGCGTGTGCTAAGAGGGAACGTTCCTAGTTATCGTTTGCCTGATTGTGGGTATGTTGGGCCCGACGAGGACATCGGGTTCTTTGAGAGGGGGTGTATGTCACACCCGGCCTAATTTGGAATTTGGCCCATAGTGGCCCATGTGAATGTTATGAGATGTTGTGGAGAGTTTAGTCCCACCTTGGTTGTTTAGAGTGGGATAGACCAACATATAAGGCTTCTAGAGTCCATCTCACCATCCCCGGGTTAATCCTTTTACGTGAAGCGAGGACGAAAGCGTAAGTGGGATGGTGGTAGGTGTGGTTCATTCAGCGTGCAGAGTGGATCTGAGCTGTTTGGACTCTGGAGCGTTACATCCAGCAAGAACACCAAAAACTTGAGGTTTAGATTAGGATAACGGGTTAGCGGTCAGCCATTCGAGAATTTGCTTCTTGTGAGTTTAGACAAATTTTCTAGTGGCAAAATTTTGGCAGGATGTCTATCTAGTATCTTTTTGGATTTTCTATTTTTATAGTGCAGAAAGAAAATATGTATGCATGGTATATATATATATTTTTATGCCACTACAGTGAATATTTCCACGGGCTTTTACACACTACTAAGTACTCACATGGGGCTTAGGATTTATATGATGCAATGTTGAGATGCAGTAATGAAAACTTTTTATTTTTCTTTTCTAATATGCAACAATGGCATGTAGTAAGGCAATCTTTTGTGTTTCTCTTTTCTCTAATGCTGTGCAAATGTAGAAAATTAAATATGCTAAAAGAAAAATAATTAATGCAATGCTAGAAAGTAAATATGGATAACTACCGATGTTACCTCACGGCAAGGGTTTAGATTTTTAAAGCCCTCCGGATAGGACTAGATAGGAGAGAGTACTTACTTATCAGGTGCATCATCTAGTCTCGGTGATGGAGACTTAGATGACTAGTCTTCTTGTGATGGTGATGAGATTACCTTCTCTTTCCATACCTGTTTAGTCTATGGGCTTGACTTTGGCAGAGTAGCTTCTTCTTTGGTGGGTGCTTTAGTCTCTTCATAGTCCCATTCATTCCATCAGGGTTGAAACTGGTCCTTCACCACTTCTACTTCATAGTCCCCTCATCCATTCTTAGGGGAATTGATTCTCTTGTCGGTAGGATGATCAACGTCTCCTCCTAAAGCGGATCTTCTTCAGCTACTCATAAGTAGTATAACTATTAAAGTAACATCATAACTTTTCTCTAGGGAACTGGAAGTGGAGAGGTACGGTTGGTAGTGTTGAGGAACGGTCTTCCCAGGATGATGGGTGAATCATATTCTTCTTCCATGTCCAGGATCATGAAGTCAGTGGGGGCGTAGTGCTCTTGAATCTTGACCATTATGTCCTTTGCTACACCCTCCGGGAATTAGATTGATTGGTCCACCATCTGTAGCTGCATATATGTCAGTTACAAAGGTTTGTTACCAAATAAATATCCATACGTTACCTTGGACATTATGTTGACACCCGATCCAATGTCGCAGAAGGTGTTATAGAAGATCTTCTGACCAATGGTACACTCAATCGTCAGTACGCCAGGATCATCCTTCTTAGCAAGGAATGGTGGAGTGAGGTGGTGGTCATACTCTACTTGGATTGTGTTGATCATGTTGATAGTCTCCTCAGATGACTGATTGGTCTTGTTCTTCCTCCTTCTTCTGTTCTTCTTATTCTTGGCCACTTCTGTTGTCTCTTCGGGTAGGTATGCCTTCTGTGGATGAGTGGGAGAATATAGTATACGATCTTTGAATGAGAACTTCTCCTTATACTTGATGGTGAAACAGATCTTAGCGGTGTCCACATAGATGATGGCCTTCACGATGCTTAGGAATGGTCGGCCCAAAATAATTGGTGCCCTCTCATCTCCTCTTGTTTCTAGAACCACAAAGTCTATGAGAACATATGATTGTCCCACTCAAATGATGACATCTTCAAGAATTCCCTTGGGGTAGCAAAGTGACTGATCTGCAAGCTGTAACCGCATATTCGTGTACAACAATGGATCTCCTAGAATCTTATCATAAATTACCTTGGGCGTGATGTTGACACTTGCTCCAAAGTCACAGACAGCTTCCTAAAAGATGTGACATCCAATGGAGATGGGAATGATGGGTCTCCCTGGATCACCTTCTTATCAAAAAGGGTGTAGTCAATCCACCTTCCCTCTCACAATTGAGTGTAGTACAAAGCTGCATTGTGAATATCGACAAGATTTGCAGTTTCTAAATCTTCTGGCTGCCCCGAAATCTTACCTTTATCGGATGGAGGAACAGTAGCTGCTAGCTGAGCTATTTGTGATTCTATCATTTTATTAAAGCTATGTTGGTTTTTAATGGTAGAAGCAAAGCTATCCATTCTAGTTCTTATGTTCTCTAAGATTTTATCATTGGAAGCTACCTTCTTAGATATCTAATCCATAAGTCTAGATTGACTAGCAATTAACTCTCTCAAGAATGGTTGATTGAAATTATTATAATTATTACCTTGAAAGTTACCTTGGTAGTTTGGTCTCTGTTGTTGATTCCATCTTGATTCTATTGAGGATGATAGTTGTTGTTGTTGTTGATGTAGTTCACATCCTCTTGGGTTTCAGGACAATTGTTCCCTGAATTTCCAGTGTCACCAGACACTTCACAAGTCATGCGAAAATCATTGATGTGCATGATTTCTTTCTTCTCACTAACTCAGTCCTCGGGCTTTTTCATCAGCAGGTTCATCTTGGCAGACAACATGTCTAGCTCCTTGAGCTGATGCATACCTCCACCTCTCTTGCGAGTCTGAGTACATTCTTCATTCCAGCTTTGGTTGGAGGCCATCTTCTCAACAAGAGCTATTGCATCTCTAATGGTAAGAGACAGGAAAGCATCTCCAGCAACAGCATCCATTGTCTCATGGGTGCTAGTGGTCAACTCGTGGTAAAAGATCTGCATGAGTAGCCAATTCTCCATCCCATGATGAGGACATTCTGCTATGTAGTCTTGGAAACATTCGCATGCCTCAGGGACAGATTCATCATGATGTTGCTAAAAACTTGAGATTCTCCCACGCAGAGCATTGGTCTTGCCTGTGGGAAAGAACTTGGCTAGGAAGGCGGTGGAGCCAATATCCCATGTAGCATTCTTGTCTTTGTTGACATAGAACCACTACTTAGCCATCCCCAAAAGTAAAATTGGTAAAAGGCAGAGTAAAATAGCATCTTTGGTTACTCGCTTGACAGTGAAGGTGTTGTAGATCTCCAAAAAGTATTGGAGGTCTGCACTTGCATCTTCATGTGCCTTCCTAGAAAATTGTCTAGCTTGCACCATATTGATGAGCGCGGGCTTGAGCTCGAATCCATTCTCTCTAGCATTGACATCAGGTCCAGTACGGATGTTGGCTGTAGTTGGAGCAGAGAATTCACAAAGAGTCAATGGTTATTTCAATCACATCAAATAATATAAGTTTATCAATACTTCCTGTGCTAGCTACCTTCCCCAGCAACGGCACCAGAAATGCTTGTTGTTATTTATTAATTCCTGACTTGTTTCAGTAGCCACCCATTAACTACCTACACCTCTAACATTACTTGAACTAGGTTGTCATCCCCAGTGATGGTGCTAGAAATGTTTGTTCATACTACCTAGTATCACTACTAGAATAATACTAAGCAGATATTTATCATTTTATGTGACTAGAAAGATATAGAATATGAATTAAAAAGATTTTGCAAGTGGACAGATAATTATAGCATTATAGCACTTCACCCGAGAGTATTTCAGGTATCGTATTTATATTTTACCACAGGGAAGGTGTAGCGTTGGGCATGTATTGATAACTTATTATATTGATGGAGAAATAAACCATAACCAACCACTCTACTCATAACATGGGTAAGTCATGAGATAAGATATATATGATAAGCATGGAACAAACATTATAATAAGTAAATCACTTAGAGCACTCCTATCTATAGTATTAGCATGGTTAGGTTAAAATATTAGAGGAATAATTCCTAAGTCATTCTTAATTACGCATCAAAGCATACATTGATTAGTGTAATTACACTTAGTAGTCACTGCTAAGATCATCACTGAATCTACACATAAGGGGCATTACTTCAGGAAGTTCGAGAATAGAGCTTTCCCTTCCTTTGCAACCGGGTCCTACTTCTATGACCTATATTCAGGGAGTGGACTAGAAAGGACTCAACGGTAGTGTCACACCCGTGATTTGGTAGCTACTCAATTATATAGTTCGCTTGGCTAGCTTGCACGCCTAGGCGAGGAAATTCTTGTCCGTGTAGGTAAGTTAATTCGGCGTACACAAGCATCCCAAATAGGCACCAACTCAAACTAAAATCAAATGAGCACCACCACAACATCATTCACCCTCATCAGATTGAGTTCCCTAGCACAAATCAAGTTTCTTTAGATTCAGGCTTGCTATCACCGAAATGACCTCCTCCACCATTGGATTAATGCTCAATGTCAACAAATCTATGTCTACTTTTGGAAGAATGATGTATGATTTAAGGAGTAAAATGTAATCCAGGATGATTGGTATCACGCTTCGATTGGTGCTAGATTCACATTTCTACGCGTGGAGTAGAAATGTAAACAACATTTCTTTAAACTTCTACCAGTGGAGTAGAAATGTAAACAACATTTTGATTATCCAATGCACCAGTTTTTGAAGCAATATGAGTAACAAGCGATGTGCATGTAATATGTCTGATTGTCTCACAGGCTTTTGGAAGAACGATCGTCTTGGTTGTTCTTGACAGAATGATTGCCTCTGTTACTTTTGGTGGAATGATCATCTGAGTATCTTTTAATCGAACTACCACCTAAGTTGCTGTAACTAATCTTCTGCGCTTCTTGTAGTTTGAGCTGATGCAACATTTTATGCAGTAAATAGAAGTTTTAATAGAAACTTGATAAATCATTGAAGGTAAGGGATAACAAGCATACAAGTAGGAAAATGTTCTCTATCTCATATCAATTCCTACAGGAAAATCCTATGTACTTTGCCTAATGAGCTGAGGTGTGACCATCGAAAAAGGAACCAAACATGCCCTGAATCCAACTCTTTTTCCCTGAATCATGGCTAGAGAGCACCAATTACAACCATGTGAAGATCTGTGATAGGGAGAGAAAGAGAGGGAAGGGGGAACGAGGGCGAACCAACTAACATTAGTCGATGATGGTGGTGCCGCCACTGGTTGGAGTTGCCACACTGGCTCTAGAAGAGAGTGAGTCAGAGGTGTGCACAAGGGATAGGAGGTGACAGCAAGGGTTCATGTCAAGGGATATGGTGGCATCAGGTCAGTGCTTGTGGTAAGCCTAGTCTCATTCAGCATGCCGCCACAGATTACTCTAGCCTCAAAAATGGTTGAACCACATTTCAATAATGAGCAATGGGAGATGTCTATGAGATCTTGGTTGAGGAACCCTTTCACCACCACCATATTAGGAACTATGAGTTCATGATTTCTGCTTAACCAGGACACATTCTCATCCGTTGTGCTACAAGTGCTAATCAACTGAGTTTACCATACATGCCTTTTATTGGAATCAATTTCCCTCCATCGCTCCCTCTCTCACTCTCCACACGCACACACCAACACACACCTCTTTTGTGAATAAGTTGTCTTACTCCACTGGTGTGGGTAGTAAAATTCCATCCAAAGCTTGAAGTTGAGACCTTTTATGGCATAGGTACATCATCAACTTGCACATTTAAGCTAGTTGAGACATTACTCCTTGATATCAATAAATTTTAGTGTCAATGACAAACACTTTCATCTTACCATGGTACAAAGGTATTACTATGACACTTGAGGACATAAGGATCACATGCCTTCTCGCTTGTTTTGCGAGGGACAAAACATTACCACCTGAGGTGCAAGGTCATAACATGTCAAAAAGCTAGAGAGACACTAGTGTATCCTCAACTCCTTTGTTGTTTTGTGAGGGACAAAACATTACCACTTGTGGTGCAAGGTCATAACATGTCAAAGAGCTAGAGAGACACTGGTGTGTCCTCAATGATTCAATGTACGAAAAAGTACTCTGGATGTGTCAAGCACTTCCTTGAGTGTATGCCAATAGATGGTTCTAGCCTTCTAGGGAGCAAGTTGGGCATATTGCTTTGTTGGCCACATCTAATGACTTGGTCTAAGAGTAGAACTATTTGATGTTGAACAACCTTAGTCTTTGTGGTGCATTGGTTGTTGTAGCAGATTGTACATGGGCAAGGAGTGGTACTTCATCTACCAGAAGGACCACACATAACCGACAGGGCGGAGGGCGAATTGGGCCATAGAGGCCAGTTCATCAAAAGTAACTGGCTAGGAGAAGTTGGTCTACAATACCATAGAGTGGATTGTGCTGCTCGTCCGCTTGAAGAAGACACCGGACTTCTACAAGGCTTGCCATTTGGTAGCTGTTTGGTTGTAGTTCGCTTGGCTAGCTTGGATGCCTAGGCGAGGAAATTTTTGTCTGTGTAGGTGAGTTAGTTTGGTACACAGGCATCCCAAAGAGGCACCAACTCAAAATAAAATCAAACTAGCACCACCATAACATCATTCACCCTCATCGGATTGTGTTCCCTAGCACAAATCAAGTTTCTTTAGATTCAGGCTTGCTATCATCGAAATGACCTCCTCCACCATTGGATTGAGGCTCATGATCAACAAATCTATGTTCGCTTTTGGAAGAATGAACTATGATTTAAGGAGTAAAATGTAATCCGGGACGATTGGTATCACGCTTAGCTTGGTGCTAGATTCACATTTCTACACACAGAGTAGAAATGTAAACAACATTTCTTTAAATTTCAACACGTGGAGTAGAAATGTACAACATTTTGATTATCCAACGCACTAGCTTTTGAAGCAATATGAGTAATAACGGACGTGGAAGTAATATGTCTGATTGTCTCAGTGGCTTTTGAAAGAACGATCATCTTGGTTGTTTTTGACCCAACGATTGCCTCATTTACTTTTGATGGAACAATCACCTCATTATCTTTTAACGGAACTACCACCTCAGTTGCTGTAACTAATCTTCTGCGCTTCTTGTACTTTGAGATGATGCAACATTGTATGCAGTAAATAGAAGTTTTAATAGAAACTTAATAAATCATTCAAGGTAAAGGATAACAAGCATACAAGTAGGAAAATGTTCTTTTTCTCATATCAATTCCTACAGGAAAATCCAGCATACCCTAATGAGCTGAGGTGTGACCATCGACAAAGGAACCAAACATGTCGTAAATCTAACTCTTCTTCTCCAAATCATGGCTAGAGAGCTCCAATTACAAACATGCTTAGATCTGAGATTGGCAGAGAAAGAGAGAGATGGGGGAGTGAGGGCGGACCAACTAACATTAGCTGACAATGGTGGTGCCGCCACCGGTTAGAGTTGCCACACTGGTTCAAGAAGAGAGTCAGAGAAGGTGTGCACAAGAGATAGGAGGTGACAGCTAGGGTTCATGTCAAGGGATATGGCGACATCAAATCATCGCTTGTGGTTAGCCTAGTGTCATTTAGCATGCCGCCACAGATTACTCTAGCCTCAAAAATGGTTGGACCAGATTTGAGCAATGAGCATTGGGAGATGTCTATGATACCTTGGTTGAGGAACCCATTCACCACCAACTTTTTAGGAACTGATGAGTTGAAGATTTCTGCTTAACCAGGAGACTTTCTCATCCGTTGTGCTGCAAGTGCTAATCAACCAAATTTATCATACGTGCCTTTTATTGCAATCCATTTCCCTCCATCACTCCCTCTTTCTCTCCACATGCACACACCAACACACACCCCTTTTGTGAATAAGTTGTCTTACTCCCCTGGTGTGGGTAGTGAAATTCCATCCAAATCTTGAAGTTGTCTTGCAAGAGATTGAGACCTTTTATGGCGTAGGTACGTCAACAACTTGCACATTTAAGCTAGTTGAGACATTACTCCATGAGATCAATAACTTTTAGACTCAAAGATCGACACTTTCATATTACCATGGTACAAAGGTGTTACTGTGACACTTGAGGACATAAGGATCATGTGCCTCCATGCTTGTTTTCCAAGGGACAAAACATTACCACCTGAGGTGCAAGGTCATAACACGTCAAAGAGCTAGGGAGACACTAGTGTATCCTCAACTCCTTGGTTGTCTTGTGGGGGACAAACCATAACCACCTGAGGTGCAAGGTCATAACATGTCAAAGAGCTTGAGAGACACTTGTGTATCCTCGATGATAGGAGGTAGAAAAAAGTACTCTGGATGTGTCAAGCACTTCCTTAATTGTATGCAAATAGATGGTTCTAGCCTTCTAGGGAGCAAGTTGGGCAAGTTGCTTTGTTGGCCACACCTAATGACTTGGTCTAAGAGTAGAACTATTTGATGTTGAACAACCTTAGTCTTTGCCATGCATTGGTTGGTGTAGCATATTGTACATGGGCAAGGAGTGGTACTTCTTCTACCAGAAGGACCACACATAACCAACAGGGCGGAGGGCGATTGGGCCACAGAGGCCAGTTCATCGAATGTAACTGGCTAGGAGAAGGTGGTCTACAATACCATAGAATGGATGGTGCTGCTTGTTCGCTTGAAGAAGACACCGGACTTCTACAAGGCTTGCCATTTGGTAGCTGCTTGGTTGTAGTTCACTTGGATAGCTTGGATGCCTAGGCGTGGAAATCCTTGTCTGTGTCGGTGAGTCAATTTGGCATACACAGGCATCCCAAACAGGCACCAACTCAAAATAAAATCAAACTAGCACCACCACAACATCATTCACTCTCATCAGATTGTGTTCCCTAGCACAAATCAATTTTCTTTAGATTCAGGCTTGCTATCATCGAAATGACCTCCTCCACCATTGGATTGAGACTCATCATCAACAATTCTATGTCCACTTTTGGAAGAATGAAGTTTGATTTTAGGAGTAAAATGTAATACGGGACGATTGGTATCACGCTTAGCATGGTGCTAGATTCACATTTCTACACACGTAGTAGAAATGTAAACAACATTTCTTTAAATTTCAACGCGTGCAGTAGAAATGTAAAACATTTTGATTATTCAACACACCAGCTTTTGAAGCAATATGAGTAACAAGGGACGTGCAAGTAATATGTCTAATTGTCTCGGTGGCTTTTGAAAGAACGATCGTCTAGGTTGTTTTCGACCGAACGATTGCCTCAGTTACTTTTGATGGAACAATCACTTCAATATCTTTTAATGGAACTACCACCTCAGTTGCTGTAACTAATCTTCTGTGCTTCTTGTACTTTGAGCTGATGCAACATTGTATGCAGTAAATAGAAGTTTTAATAGAAACTTGATAAATCGTTGAATGTAAAGGATAACAAGCATACAAGTAGGAAAATGTTCTCTGTCTCATATCAATTCTTATAGGAAAATCCTGCGTACCCTAATGAGCTGAGGTGTGACCATTGACAAAGGAACCAAACATGTCGTAAATCTAACTCTTCTTCTCCAAATCATGGCTAGAGAGCTCCAATTACAAACATGCTTAGATCTGAGATTGGCAGAGAAAGAGAGAGATGGGGGAGTGAGGGCGGACCAACTAACATTAGCTGACGATGGTGGTGCCGCCACCGGTTAGAGTTGCCACACTAGTTCTAGAAGAGAGTTAGAGAAGGTGTGCACAAGAGATAGGAGGTAACAGCTAGGGTTCATGTCAAGGGATATGGCGACATCAGGTCAGCGCTTGTGGTTAGCCTAGTGTCATTCAGCATGTTGCCACAGATTACTCTAGCCTCAAAAATGGTTGGACCACATTTCAGCAATGAGCATTGGGAGATGTCTATGATACCTTGGTTGAGGAACCCATTAACCACCACCATTTTAGGAACTGATGAGTTAAAGATTTTTGCTTAACCAGGACACTTTCTCATCCGTTGTGCTGCAAGTGCTAATCAACTGAATTTATCATACGTGCCTTTTATTGGAATCCATTTCCCTCCATCGCTCCCTCTTTCTCTCCACATGCACACACCAACACACACCTCTTTTGTGAATAAGTTGTCTTACTCCCCTAGTGTGGGTAGTGAAATTCCATCCAAAGCTTGAAGTTGTCTTCCAAGAGATTGAGACCTTTTATGGTGTAGGTACGTCATCAACTTGCACATTTAAGCTAGTTGAGACATTACTCCTTGAGATCAATAACTTTTAGTCTCAAAGACAGACACTTTCATCTTACCATGGTACAAAGGTGTTACTATGACACTTGAGGACATAAGGATAATGTGCTTCCTTGCTTGTTTTCCGAGGGACAAAACATTACCACCCGAGGTGCAAGGTCATAACACGTCAAAGAGTTAGGGAGACACTAGTGTATCCTCAACTCCTTGGTTGTCTTGTTAGAGACAAACCATTGCCACCTGAGGTGCAAGGTCATAACATGTCAAAGAGCTAGAGAGATACATGTGTATCCTCGATGAGAGGAGGTAGAAAAAAGTACTCTGGATGTGTCAAGCACTTCCTTAATTTTGTGCAAATAGATGGTTCTAGCCTTCTAGGGAGCAAGTTGGGCATGTTGCATTGTTGGCCACATTTAATGACTTGGTCTAAGAGTAGAACTATTTGAAGTTGAACAACCTTAGTCTTTGTGGTGCATTGATTGCTGTAGCAGATTGTACATGGGGAAGAAGGAGTGGTACTTCTTCTACCAGAAAGACCGCACGTAACTGATGGGGCGGAGGGCGAATTGGGCCACAGAGGCCAGTTAATCGAAAGCTACCGGCTAGGACAAGGAGGCGTACAATACCACAGTATGGATGGTGCGGCTCGTCAGCTTGAAGAAGACACCGGACTTCTACAAGGCTTGCCATTTGGTAGCTGCTAGGTTATAGTTCGCTTGGCTAGCTTGGATGCCTAGGCGAGGAAATTCTTGTCCATGTAGGTGAGTTAATTCGGCGTACACATGCATCCCAAATAGGCACCAACTCAAAATAAAATCAAACTAGCACCACCACAACATCATTCACCCTCATCGGATTGAGTTCCATAGCACAAATCAAGTTTCTTTAGATTCAGGCTTGCTATCACCGAAATGACCTCCTCCAATATTGGATTGAGGCTCATCATCAACAAATCTGTGTCCGCTTTTGGAAGAATGAAGAATGATTTAAGGAGTAAAGTGTAATCCGGGACGATTGGTATCACGCTTAGCTTGGTGCTAGATTCACATTTCTACGCGTGGAGTAGAAATGTAAATAACATTTCTTTAAATTTCTACGCGTGGAGTAGAAATGTACAACATTTTGATTATCCAAGGCACCACCTTTTGAAGCAATATGAGTAACAAGGGATGTGCAAGTAATATGTCTGATTGTCTCAGTGGCTTTTGAAAGAACGATCGTCTTGGTTGTTTTTGACCAAACGATTGCCTCAGTTACTTTTGATGGAACGATCACCTCAATATCTTTTAATGGATCTACCGCCTCAGTTGTTGTAACTAATCTTCTGCGCTTCTTGTACTTTGACCTAATGCAACATTTTACACAATAAATAGAATTTTTAATAGAAACTTGATAAATTGTTGAAGGTAAAGGATAACAAGCATACAAGTAGGAAAATGTTCTCTGTCTCATATCAATTCCTACAGGAAAATCCAGCATACCCTAATGAGCTGAGGTGTGACCATCGACAAAGGAACCAAACGTGCCATAAATCTAACTCTTCTTCTCCAAATCATGGCTAGAGAGCTCCAATTACAAACATCCTTTGATCTGAGATTGGCAGAGAAAGAGAGATGGGGGAGTGAGGGCGGACCAACTAACATTAGCTGACGATGGTGGTGCCGCACCGGTTAGAGTTGCCACACTGGTTCTAGAAGAGAGTCAGAGAAGGTGTGCACAAGAGATAGGAGGTGGCAGCTAGGGTTCATGTCAAGGGATATGGCGGCATTAGGTCAGTGCTAGTGGTTAGCCTAGTGTCATTCAGCATGCCGCCACAGATTACTCTAGCCTCAAAAATGGTTGAACCACATTTCAGCAATGAGCATTGGGAGATGTCTATGATACCTTGGTTGAGGACCCATTCACCACCACCATATTAGGAACTCATGAGTTCAAGATTTGCGCTTAACCAAGATACATTCTCATCCGTTGTGCTCCAAGTGCTGATCAACCGAATTTATCATACGTGCCTTTTATTGGAATCCATTTCCCTCCATCGCTCCCTCTTTCTCTCCACACGCACACACCAACACACACCTCTTTTGTGAATAAGTTGTCTTACTCCCCTGGTGTGGGTAGTGAAATTCCATCCAATGCTTGAAGTTGTCTTGCAAGGGTTTGAGACCTTTTGTGGCGTAGGTACATCATCAACCAGCACATTGAATCTAGTTGACACATTACTCCTTGAGATCAATAACTTTTAGTCTCAAAGACAGACACTTTCATCTTACCATGGTACAAAGGTGTTACTCTGACACTTGAGGACATAAGGATCAAGTGTCTCCTTTCTTGTTTTTTGAGCGACAAAACATTACCACCTGAGGTGCAAGGTCATAACATGTCAAAGAGCTTGGGAGACACTGGTGTATCCTAAACTTCTTGGTTGTTTTGTGAGGGACAAACCATTACCACCTAAGGTGCATGGTCATAACATGTCAAAGAGCTAGAGGGACACTCATGTATCCTCGATGAAAGAAGGTAGAAAAAAGTACTATGGATGTGTCAAGCACTTCCTTAAGTGTATGCAAATAGATGGTTCTAGCCTTCTAGGGAGCAAGTTGGGCATGTTGCTTTGTTGACCACATCTAATGACTTGGTCTAAGAGTAGAACTATTTGATGTTGAACAACCTTAACATCTTTAAGGTTGTTGTCTTTCTGGTGCATGACTAGGGTGTTTCTCTCACATTGGTTGCTATAGCAGATTGTACATGGGCAAGAAGGAGTGGTACTTATTCTACCAGAAGGATTGCACGTACCCAACGGGGTGGAGGGCAAATCAAGCCCTAGAGGCTAGTTACTTGAAAACAACTGGCTCAGACAAGGAGGTCTACAATACCACAGAATGGGTGGTGCTGCTCGTCAGCTTGAAGAAGACACTGGACTTTTACAAGGCTAGCCATTTGGTAGCTGCTCGGTTATATAGTTCGCTTGGCTAGCTTGCTTGCCTAGGCGAGGAAATTCTTGTTTGTGTAGCTAAGTTAATTCGACATACACAAGCATCCCAAATAGGCACCAACTCAAACTAAAATAGAACTAGCACCACCACAACATCATTCACCCTCATTGGATTGAGTTCCCTAGCACAAATCAAGTTTCTTTAGATTCAGGCTTGCCATCACTGAAATGACCTCCTCCACCATTGGATTGAGGCTCATCATCAACAAATCTATGTCCATGTTTGGAAGAATGATGTATGATTTAAGGAAAAAAATGTAATCTGGGATGATTGGTATCACGCATACCTTGGTGCTAGATTCACATTTCTACACGTGGAGTAGAAATGTAAACAACATTTCTTTAAATTTGTATGCATGGAGTAGAAATGTAAAAAACATTTTGAATATCCAACACACCAGTTTTTGAAGCAATACGAGTAACAAGGGACGTGCAAGTAATATGTTTGATTGTCTCAATGGCTTTTGAGAGAACGATCGTCTTGGTTGTTTTCGACGGAATGATATCCTTAGTTACTTTTGATGGAACGATCATCTCGGTATCTTTCAATGGAACTACCACCTCAGTTGCTATAACTAATCTTTTGCACTTCTTGTTCTTCGAGCTGATGCAACATTTTATGCCGTAAATAGAAGTTTTAGAAGAAACTTGATAAATTGTTGAAGGTAAGGGATAACAAGGATACAAGTAGGAAAATGTCCTTTGTCTCATATCAATTCGTACAGGAAAATCCTACATACTTTGCCTAATGAGCTGACGTGTGACCATTGACAAAGGAACCAAACATGCCCTAAATCCAACTCTTTTTCTCCAAATCATGGCTAGAGAGCTCCAATTGCAAACATGCTTATATCTGAGATTGGGAGAGAAATAGAGAGAAGGGGGAACGAGGCAGACCAACCAACATTAGCTAACGATGGTGGTACTGCCACAGGTTGGAGTTGCCACACTGGTTCTTGAAGAGAGTGAGACAGAGAAGGTGTGCACAAAAGATAGGAGGTGACAGCTAGGGTTCATATCAAGGGATATGGCGGCATCAGGTCAGTGCTTGTGGTTAGCCTAGTGTCATTCTACAGGCCGCCACCGATTACTCTAGCCTCAAAAATGGTTGAACCACATTTCAGCAATGAGCAGTGGGAGATGTCTATGAGGTCTTGGTTGAGGAACCCATTCACCACCACCATATTAGAAACTGATGAGTTCAAGATTTCTGCTTAACCAGGACACTTTCTCATCCATTGTGTTGGAAGTGTTAATCAACCGAATTTATCATACATGCCTTTTATTGGAATCCATTTCCCTCAATCGCTCCCTCTCTCTCTCTCCACATGCACACACCTCTTTTTTGAATTAGTTGTCTTACTACCCTAGTGTGGGTAGTGAAATTCCGTCCAAAGCTTGAAGTTGTGTTGCAAGAGATTGAGACCTTTTATGGCTCAGGTATATCATCAACTTGCACATTTAAGCTACTTGAGACATTACTCCTTGAGATCAATAACTTTTAGTCTCAAAGACAAACCCCTTTCATCTTACCATGGTACAAAGGAATTATTGTGACACTTGAGGGCATAAGGATCATATGCCTCGTTGCTTATTTTACGAGGGAAAAACATTACCACCTGTGGTGAAAGGTCATAACATGTTAAAGAGCCAGAGAGACACTTGTGTATCCTCAACTCCTTGGTTGTTTTGTGAGGAACAAAACATTACCACCTGAGGTGCAAGGTCATAAGATGTCAAAGAGCTAGAGAGACACTAGTGTATCCTCAGTGTAGTTGGTAGAAAAAAAGTACTCTGGATGTGTCGAGCACTTCCTTGAGTGTATGCTAATAGATGGTTCTAGCCTTCTTGGTAGTAAGTTGACCATGCTGCTTTGGTGGCCACATCCAATGACTTGGTCTAAGAGTAGAACCATTTGATGTTGAACAACTTTAACATCTTTAAGGTTGTTGTCTTTGTGGTGCATGACTAGGGTGTTTCTCTCACATTGGTTGCTATAGCAGATTGTACACGGGCAAGAAGGAGTGGTACTTCTTCTACCAGAAGGACCACACGTACCCGATGGGGCAGAGGGCGAATTGGGCCATAGAGGCTAGTTACTCAAAAGCAACTGGCTCGGACAAGAAGGTCTGCAATACCATAGAATGGGTGGTGCTGCTCGTCAGCTTGAAGAAGACATTGGACTTCTACAAGGCTATCCATTTGGTAGCTGCTCGGTTATATAGTTCGCTTGGCTAGCTTGCACGGCTAGTCAAGGAAACTCTTGTCCATGTAGGTGAGTTAATTTGTCATTCACAGGCATCCCAAATAGGCACCAACTCAAACTAGAACCACCACAACATCATTCACCCTCATCAGATTCAGTTCCCTAGCACAAATCAAGTTTCGTTAGATACAGGCATGCTATCACTGAAATGACTTCCTCCACCGTTGCATTGAGGTTCATCATCAACAAATCTATGTCCGTTTTTGGAAGAATGATGTCTGATTTAAGGAGTAAAATGTAATCTGGGCCGATTGGTATCACGCTTAGCTTGGTGCTAGATTCACATTTCTACGTGTGGAGTAGATATGTAAACAACACTTCTTTAAATTTCTACGCGCGCAGTAGAAATGTAAACAACATTTTGACTATCCCACGCACTAGTTTTTGAAGCAATATGAGTAACAAGGGACGTGCAACTAATATGTCTGATTGTCTTAGTTACTTTTGAAAGAATGATTGTCTTGGTTGTTTTTGATGGAACGTTTGCCTTAGTTACTTCTGATGGAATGATCATCTTAGTATCTTTTAACGGAACTACCACCTCAGTTGTTGTAACTAATCTTCTGTGCTTCTTGTACTTTGAGCAAATGCAACATTTTATGCAGCAAATAGAAGTTTTAATAGAAACTTGATAAATCGTTGAAGGTAAGGGATAACAAGCATACAAGTAGGAAAATGTTCTCTATCTCATATCAATTCCTACAGGAAAATCCAGCGTACTTTGCCTAATGAGCTGAGGTTACCATTGATAAAGGAAGCAAACATGCCCTAAATCCAACTCTTTTTCTCCAAATCATGGCTAGAGAGCTCCAATTACAAACATGCTTAGATCCAAGATTGGGAGAGAAAGGGGGAGAAGGGGGACCAAGGGCGGACCAACTAACATTAAGTGACGATGGTGGTGCCTCCACCGGTTGGAGTTGCCACACTGGTTCTAGAAGAGAGTGAGTCAGAGAAGGTGTGCAAAGGAGATAGGAGGTGATAGCTAGGGTTCATGTCAAGGTATATGGTGGCATGAGGTCAGTGCTTGTGGTTAGCCTAGTGTTCTTCCGCATGCCGCCACAAATTACTCTAGCCACCAAAATGGTTGAACTAGATTTCAGCAATGAGCAATGAGAGATGTCTATGAGATCTTGGTTGAGGAACCCATTCACCACCACCATATTAGGAATTGATGAGTTAAGTTTTCTGCTTAACCAGGACACCTTCTCTTCCATTGTGCTAGAAGTGCTAATCAACAGAATTTATCATACGTGCCTTTTATTTGAATCCATTCCCCTCCATCACTCCCTCTCTCTCTCTCCACATGCACATACCAACACACACCTCTTTTGTGAATAAGTGGTCTTACTCCCCTAGTGTGGGTAGTGAAATTCCATCCAAAGCTTGAAGTTGTGTTGCAAGAGATTCAGACCTTTTATGGCTTAGGTACATCAAGTTGCACATTTAATCTAGTTGAGACATTACTCCTTGACATCAATAACTTTTAATCTCAAAGACAAACACTTTCATCTTAGGATGGTACAAAGGTATTATTGTGACACTTGAGGACATAAGGATCCTATGCCTCCTTGCTTGTTTTGAGAGGGACAAAACATTGCCACCTGAGGTGCAAGGTCATAACATGTCAAAGAGTTGGAGAGACACTGGTGTATCCTCAACTCCTTGGTTGTTTTGTGAGGGACAAAACATTACCACCTAGAGTGCAAGGTCATAACATGTCAAAGAGCTAGAGAGACACTGGTGTATCCTCAATGATGATAGGTAGAAAAAAAGTACTCTGGATGTGTCAAGCACTTCTTTGAGTGTATGCCAACAGATGGTTCTAGCCTTCTTGGGAGCAAGTTGAGCATGCCGCTTTGTTGGCCACATCGAATGACTTGGTCTAAGAGTAGAACTATTTGATGTTGAACAACCTTAACATCTTTAAGGTTAGACTTGGGTGTTTCTCTTGCTTTGGTTGCTATAGCAGATTGTACATGGGCCTCTCTACTCTCATGCACCTTAGCAATTTGCATCAAAAGTAAAAATACATTTGTGGTATAGCACATTGTTTGAACGAATTATCATGGATCATCATTGACTAGTAGATACATAGTTTTACAATCGCCCACTTCGTAGAAAGGAGACATAGAAGAAAGGGAATGGTGATTATGCTCCTTATTTTACTTGATAATTGGTGACTGTGCTCTACACCACCACATAAGATTTTTGTTTTGATTACACAATAGAGTGGCACATCTTTATATCATAGGGAGAAGAAATAGCAGTCCCTTACAAAATATTATCCTTGCCTTCACTAGGAGACAAGGGAAGGTTGCCGATGTCATGTTCTTTAGATTTAGATGGCATCGAGGATTTCAACAAGCATTTCCATGGCTCAAATGTGGTTGGGCCATAGAAGAGTGTTGCATATGTAGACTTAGAAGTTAATGACCCACTTCTTCTCATGTCTACAAACATTGTCAGCCTCTTGTGTGGAAGGTGTAGCAATAATTTAGATCAAGTTCCGTTCCTATCCATAGTGCATGATTCCCTTACCTACGAAAAAATGATGATATAGGACTAGGTTGAGGCATCTGGGATCCTCCAACATAGGTTGAGGCCTAGGCTGAGCTGCTCCGCATGCTTCCAAGGAAGCCTTGGGAGGGGAGCAATGTCGAGAGGGGTGTTCACACTTAATTAGGTCACACACTCGATAAGAAGCTATATCGCTCGATATAAGACCCAGCTAACTTTGAGGTCAGTCGGCGCCTAAGGGATGTCCCCACCCGGACCTTGTGCCTCTATCGATGAGCGCGATACGCAAGACACGTCACCAGAGGAGCCCCATTGGGAGTGTGATACGCAAGACACATGCCGAGGTCTCTTGAGACCCGAATCCCCACACGCTCAGGAGGTATCCCATCGGGGCATGTGGCGACTATGGGCTGCCCTAGCCGGCCTGACCGCTCTAGAGTGTCATCGTCGTCAATGCTGCAGCCAAGCAGCACCGATGAAGAACGAGAAGAAGAGATAGATGGGAAAAGAGGATAAAGAGAGGTTGTAGATATGTTTTTGACGATTGGATAGTCGGGGACTCAATCGGCCATGTACCCCTTATGTTATGAGGAGTAGGTGTGGCCATATCCTGTAGAAAAAGCAATGTGGTACTACTATTAATGTTGCTTTATAGAGTTTTCCTTAGATTGGGCCAAAACTGGAATAGGCCTCTTAAAATTGGCATGGTCCCAATTTTAATGCCAACAAGGAGTTAGGAGCAGTGGCAGAGCTAGCAACATAATATAGGGGGGCATTTTGCCTAATGTGTATCAACATGTACACAAGTCCCATGTAAGACATAATATAATTGATGAAAGCTTAAATTAGAAAAATATACAAACCAGGACAAATTGTGATAACAATCACAACATCTTAATTTCTTCAGTTATACCATCCTACTGATGCTGGACCTACTCGATTTAGCATTTAGTAATAGGAAATTGGGAAGCAATCAAATAAAGCTCAATACTGGAGAACAAGGAAATTTGATTTAGCACTCATGGATTGACCTGTCACCACTCCAGCAGCCAGCAGGATGGATCGGATTGGCCAATTCGGGATTTGATTTGAGAGTTGAGACTGGATATGGAGAGCAGTGCAGCCGTATGTACTCAGGGATGGAAGGGAAGGGAGAAGGGGATGGGGATAGCAGGGAAGAGAATGAGTACCTGCTCAGGGACACTCCTGTTCGAGTTTGTTGGCGGCGGGAGAGAGGGGACGACGGTTGTGATGACGGGGGTGGGGACGACGGCTGCGGCAGCTTGGGCGGGTACGGCGACACCAACGAGCGCGCAGCAGGGATGGTGGCCCGGACGACGGCTGCAGCACCGGGGATGGCGGCCGCGACGGCAAGGAGGGCGGCTGCGGCAGTGATGGCGCCCCCCATGAGATCACGCGTGGTGGTGGTGAAGAGGCCCTGAGACGAGATGCTGCTGCTGGTGTGAGATTCATGAGGCGTGAGAGATGCGGCTGCTGGGGTGGGTAATGGCTGGAGATAGGGTTTTCGGTGACACCCTAACCGGTGGGCCGCGCTAATTTCAGTGCACGTGAACGGGCTGGGCCGAGCTTGCCAAAATGAAAATGGGCTATACCGGGCAATCGTTCAACTCTAAGATGTGTTTTAAGAGACCAATGATCTGATGTAAATAGATAGATATATACCATTGGTATGGGTATGAATAGTGACGGTTGATTTGTTAGAAATTTATACCGACCGATTGTTGGTCATTAATATTATGTTTTAGCAACCATTGTCTGATGCTATAGATTGGCTGTGGTATAGTGAATGTCCGCACCCTTTTTTCATGGGCTAAATGAACTTGAATCTGCTACAACCCTACACCAAGGTTGACATGGTTTTGCATATTCCCTCGCAGCATGAATTTCACCCATAGAAACATACGACATGTTTGATAATCGAGTACAATGTATGTTGTGTTTGTCCTGTTTGGTAGAACATTTTCAATAAATGTCACTAGTGAGAAATGAGTTTGGGATGGAGTGAAAGATAAAATATTCCACATACAGCATGGTATGGGACCTATGAAAGTTGCAAAAAACACTACATGAGAGCAACTAAGGGATGTCTCAATGCACTGAATGGGGTGATTTTGATTGTATTAATTAGATTGCTAACATGCTACCAGAGACACTATTTCTCATCTTGTTGTGCCTTGTATTCCACATAGATGAGGTACTCATCTGGTTTAGGTTTCTTGTGTAGCCTGCTTGGTCTACCCAAGGTACATATCACCGACACTTTTGATAGCAACTATCAAGGTGGGACCCACGTGCCATACTCTTTCCCCTTTGTTCCTTCTCACTCCCCGAAAATTAGCCTGAAACACAATATGGTTACGCCTAGTGCAGCCGCCCATCCTATACACCGGGTCATGCTGGCCCGTCCTGTCCACCGGGGCCTAGCTCGCTCATCCATATGTAGGTGTGGGGCTTGACAGTCCCCACTCGAATGATCTATAGCAATACACCTATCCGCCACACCTATCTGTAAACTTAGGGCACCGACAAATCTGCTCACTGTCACACCTATCCTAAAACTTAGGTCACCAACAAGCTCCGCTCGAACGATCTATAGCTATACACAGTGTTGGCTAGTAGCTCTCAACAGTGCCACCATCAGACTTCATTGTGCTGCACCCCGCTGAGTTGTTCCTCTCTTGCTCACCGCCATTGTGAAGAGAAGGGGAAGGAGAAATGGGAGCTAAGGTTTCTGGGCACTGCTGGCACATGCAGAAGTGGGGCCCTGATGCGAGCATGCAAGATACGAGTCATTGGGCTAGCGATCTAGGGTGCACATTGGTCGGCACCCGACTTGATGCCTATAGGGCGGGGCAAATCAGCTGCCTTTTTTGCCTAGTTCCAGATTTTTTTTTTGCATCTGATGAGCTCATGGACCATGCTGAAATCAGCGTGTCTCGAGAAATTTAATGGCCCCAGCAAGGAATTATGTTTTTTCTTTTATTAGCTCCTAGCCAATTTGCTAGGATCAATTTTTGCTAAGACATAAGGATTAATATGTTTTTTACAATGACATCCATATTGTAATCAGTTAGCATGCTAGGCACACAACTAACTCATGGCCAGGAACTACCAATGCCCAGGCTAGCGGCAAAGCCATAGTTGCGTCCCAGCCTCTCCATGTCTCCCACCACAGCAATCCCCCTTCCCCTGTCTAACCAAGGGGATTGCTAGCCACAAATCCTCAAATACCCAGCACCAAACCTCTAATGCCAAATGAAAAACCACAAAGGTGTGTTTGGATTCCTTGGCTGGCTGTGTCATCACCTCATTGGACAAGGCTAGCCAATTGGTAGATGCTCAAGGCTATATAGTATGCTTCGCTAGCTCACAAGCCTAGGCGAGGAATATGGACAGGGATTTCATGAGTTGGAAGGAATTGGATGAGGCGAAGGAACAGAGTGAGGCAAATACGATCAACTCCTACAAAAATAGAATGCCACATTGCACCGGCTCATGTGGCTACACGAGGAAAATCCAAGATTGGGAATGGGACGAGGAGCAGCTGACCCGGAGCAGTGTTACAGTCTGTACATTTGAATGGGATGCTCGCTCTGTAAGGTTCCTTCGTGCGAGGGGGTTACCTTCAACCCAGATGCCTCCCTATGTTATCGGGATGCTGCAACCGAGGAACTCGAACAAAGGGTGAAGGCGGTCCACAAGGAAGTTGTTAATGGTACTTTCAAACCAAATAGCGAGGATGATTAGCTAACCCGGGCACTGGGAAACAAAGATCATCCTGGTTGTACACTAGGGTTCGAGCTTGCCATTGGAGCTTTCCTTCCTATATGACATCTCCATGTATAGGCAGTCTTTTGAGGAGGACTGCCCAAAAAGAACTGGAGTGGCAACGTAGGCTGTTCGACAAGAAAAGAAAGAAAGCAATCAAAAATTGCATTAAGAGTTTGAGGAGAAATCAATCAACTGTCCTTCGGCACCAGATGAGGATGCTGCCGATAGGCTCATCAACCCAGATTGGGTATGGAGTAGCTGTGGAAGAACACCCCTTCCTCTCGATGATGCATGTCTCACGTTCCCCGTTGACAAGATCATGGCCCCAACAACTTGCAACTTATAAGTGCAGGAGAAGTTCTATAAGACAAAGGTGGCGACAGGTCTTGTCTATCCTTGTGGCGAAGCAGGGGATGTGCTGCAGAACCATCAATTGCCGGTAGGTTACTCCAAGGTGACCATTGAAGCAGTAGCTAAGAGCAGGTACCATGTAGTTGAGTTAGATCACCAAGAGGATGAGGATAGGAAGAAACTAGCGGAGAACTTGGGTTGCCAAGTTTTTTGGTGCTACATATCCTTTGGCTCGGATTCTAAATCCAACAATGATGAGGAGGATGAAGGCTTGGAAGACTCACACCAAAACAGGGAACCAAGTATTTTCATCACTGCTACACACCAAGACTTGCAAGGTTGGTCCATCAACTAGGAGTACAACTCAACAATCTCAGAACTTGCAAGAGAACATAGTGATAGAGGAAGAACTTCCAGGTGTTCAGCTTGGGCGGGATAGTGAGGAGGCGCCACCTGTATGGTAGTTTCTGGTTGGGGTGATCTGGTGCCTCCTAGAGAAGTCCTAAGATTAGGACCGATAATGTGGGAGGTGCATAATTGGTACAGAGTTCAAGTGAGTGTGCAGTTTGCAGAAAGATATACGGATAGACATTTTTGTAGGGAACAGAAAACTCATTGTGAATTCAGTTCAAGGCATTGTGTCAACTTTACCAAAAGTTGGCACTGTACATTCATATCATGAGCTTATGCACCATGTAAGTCTACTTAGTACACCATGCGTCTTATAGCTCTGAGTTGAATTTCTAACAACTACACATTGTTTTGTAGGAAGGAGGAACACTTCTGTAGGGTGCAAGAGATTGAAATAGGCTTCTTGAACCTAGTGCTATACAGTCACGAGACACTAAAGCACAGCAGCGCCATCGATGAATTGACAAAGAGCTTCCATGTCCTCAAATCCTGCAGTATCCTTCTATCCTACAGCTGCATGTAAGCTTGTTGTAAATGCCTAATTTTCTACTCCAGTATATTTGAGGGTTGAACCTAATTGGAACCATCGGTGGTGTTGTGAATGCAGCGAGCATGTCCTACTTGACATCAACATAGAGAGCACCACTTCAGTGTTTATGACTCTCGAGGGAGTCAACTAGAGAATATCCATCCCTTCATTGAGATGCTGAACAAGTAAGACAAGCTACTACTTGTTACATAGCTTTGATCATCTTATGTCGCTGTCATGAACTTGTCGCACAGGGCCTACGAGAAGTTCAAGTCAAAGTGCAAGAGACATCATCAGCTTGGTAGAGCTGGGTTTAAAGTAGTATCGGTCAGTTCGATCCGAATGCAGCCTGTGGGCAATGATCTCTGTGGGTTCTATGTCATGCATTACATGCGCAGCCTCATCAATGCTCTCTTCGGCTCACATGCTTGTCTAACTGTGTTTCACCTTTTTTGTGTGTTCCAGAGAGAAGTGTAATCTACACCGGAGCTGGCCGATTTGGAGATATCTGGGTTCCAAGAAGATCTTTCCGGTTTCATTATGGACCAAGTTGTGAGTAGCAAGGGAGGCCATCACCTTCTCTAATCAAGGTGCTACTATTCTGAAAATTATATATTAATGTTGCTGTGGTTGAACACAATGTATGTCTCTGTTGTTCTGTAAGGATATTTGTGTCATAGTGGTGATGTATGTTTAGATACAATACATTGTCTCTCTATATATATGTTGTTGGCGATGCTTAAGCCACGAAATTTCTGTATTGTTGTTGTTATAATGTGTTGTGAACAATGATGCACAGTGGTAACGACAGCGGTAATGGACAAAACAGTACTGCTGGCACAGACACAACCACGGCAGTGACGCTACCCTCATTACCTTTGGAGGGAACACCGATCGTGTGCGCTAGTACCTAGATCACTGGCGGGTGGTACGCCAGACCGGCATTGATATTCTCGTCGTCACAGCCAGATGGTATGCCGGTACAGCGTCGATGGTTCCGTCATCACCACTAGATGGTATGCCAGACCGGCGTTGATGTTTTCAGCATTCACCGCCAGATGGTATGCCCGGCCGGCGATGATGGTTCCATTGCTATTGCTGGGTGGTTCGCTGGCCAGGGACGGTGGTTTCATCATCACCGCCAGATGGTACGCTGGCCCAGTGATGATGGTCCCATCATCCCCGCCGGATGGTATGCCCAGCATCGATGGTTTCATCATCACCGCTAGATGGTACGCCAGCCCTGCATCGCTGGTTTCATCATCACTGCCGGATGGTAGGCCGGGCCGGCGTCGATGGTTTCATCATCACCGCCATATGGCAGGTCGGCCTGGCATTGACGGTTCCACCATTACTGCTAGTTAGTACGACGAACTGGCGGTGGTCACGAGACCATCGGCACCGGATGTTACATTGGACCGACGGTGGTAAATATCATCACCACCGGCATGCAACCGGCAGGGATGAAGGCCGGCTATCACCGCTGACTTTTACCAATGGGGGGCCAAAACCATCAGTGAAGGGGGTCTGGAGCCGGTGGTGATAAACTTTCTGTAGTTGTGTTCCCTCTCTGTTGTCCTAGGCGATGGGACGAAAACCAGGTTTTGGATGGACACTTGGCTCCCACAAAACTCTCTGCAGAAAGTCACTCCGTGCCTAGCGAAAGACATCTCCAAACGAGGGCGCTCACAATCGGTCCCTGACGCGCTTTGGCAGAGGCAATGGGTGCGTGACATCGACGGTGCTCTTACTACTCAGGTTCTATGTGACTACATCCGCCTGTGGGAGATGGACGATGATATCATTCTTCAGCCGCTGCTTCCGGATCACTTTGTATGGCAATCGTCATCCACAGGTGCCTATTCAGCATCCTGAACATACCCGGCTTTCTTCTGCGGTTCAACATTCCTGGATGGTGCTGCGGAGCTGTGGAAGACCAATGCACCGCCAAAGGTAAAACTATCCTTCTGGCTGGTTCTACACGTTCGGTTGTGGACCTTGAAACATCGGCAGTGACATGGGCTTCAAAATGATGATTTGTGTGCGCTATGCTCACAAGGGGTGGAAACTGCAGAGCATTTGATGATGGGCTGTGTTTTCTCATGGGAATATTGGACAAAGCATCTTCGCGCAATGATGCTCTCGTCGACTGGTGGCTGCGCCAATGCTTGGAGCTCAATTTGGATGTTCGAAAAGGTTTTGATTCGCTGGTTCTCCTTACTGCTTGGTGCATTTGGGGTGAACGCAATCAAATAGTCTTCCAAGTTATATCCAGGCAGCCGCCGCAGGTTCTGTTGCTCACAGAAGTGGCTGTGTAGTGCTCTTCTGCCTCGTCGCCAAATTTGTGTTGTATAATCGCAAACAGTAGTTGGGCTTCACGGGTCTAGAGATTCATGGTCTGGACCTTGCACCACTATTAATTTGCTTGATCACGGTTGTAGTTTGTAACAAGCTCCATTCCTCTTAAGAAAAAACTTGCGCTCCGGCTCATGTTCATGAAAAAAGGAGGCACCTTTCCCACCTCTCCCTCCATTCTTGTGGTTATTTTTCAGCAAAAGCTCATGGAAGGTCCTAGATTTTGAAGAAAGGCATGATCTTCTTGCTTTAAGGTTGGCACATTTATCTACTTGTTTCAGATGTACTTATTTGAAACTGGTTTATTTTACATATCTATTGGTTTATTGCTCATAGTCTTAGTCATGCTTACTATTTATTTAAAATAAATAAAACCTAAATAACTCTAAATGGAGGACCGACGGACAGATAACTTTTTTAGCAGAAAATGAGTAATTGTTTTACCTAGTACGCCTAGACATGGTTTCTACTTTTGGACCTGAGAAAATGTTCCAAATAATAATAAACATGGTTACTATCCTTTTTCATATATACAAGATAAAATTTAATTAGTGCACCATAAAAATATACCAAATAGAACATCTAGGCATTTGTCACCTGTCATTTTTCCTCCATATTGGCTCTTCCTCTTCTATGCTATTCCAATTTCTTCACGTATCCATCATGAAATGCTTGAACCACAGATCAACAACAAGCCATGCAGATGTCAAGAGGTCTTGGTTCAAGTAACGCATCCAACATCATCGTCTCAGGAATTGATGTGTCCAAGATTTCCTCTAGGACAAGATCCCCCACGCTGGAAGAATCAATGATACTAGGTATAAAAAGCAAGAGTTCTTTGAGGCCTTATTTGGATGCGCATGTATTCCGCTCAATCCACATGTGATGAAGCGGATTGAGGTGGATACACATGCATCCAAACAAGGCCTAAACGTGTCGAACACTTCCGTAAGTGTATGTGTATGCCAACAGATGGTTTCGGGGAGTGACTTGATCATGCTGCTTTCCAAGCCATGCCTGACGACTGTGGCTGAGAGCAGCACCCTATTTAATGTTGTCCAGCAATGTGCTTTAACGTTGCGGCCTGGATGGTTCATGACCAGGGCAATGCTCTCACACTGGCTGTTCTAGCCACCTTGTATAGGAGCATTTTCTACTCTCGAGCGCCTTAGTAATTATCAGAAAAACTGAAACTACATTTGTGGTGGGCACACGCTATACACGCACCATATGGTCCAGTAGATAGATACATTAGGGTGTCTCCATACATACATAGCCACAGACAGCAAACCACATCGACACAACACCGTGCGCATGCAGCATGCACCTAGAACTGATAGACTGTTGCTGCCCGGATGTTCATGACCAGGGCAATGCTCTCACACTAGCTGGGCTAGCCGCCTTGTATAGGAACATTTTCTACTATCGAGCGCCTTAGTAATTATTAGAAAAAAATGAAAATACATTTATGGTGGGCACACACTATACACACCATATCGTCCAGTACATAGATACATTAGGATGTCTACGTACATACACAGTCACAGACAGCAAACCGCGTCGACACAACCCCGCATGCGCATGCATTTCGTGTCACACCCTAAAAATTCTGATTTTGGGTTATGAATATAAAACACTAAATAAAACAAATGGTTTAAATATTTGTTTAAGACTTGACAAGACTAATTTAAGTTTTAGCAAATTTAGTATAGAAAATTGTGGTATTTCAAACTTTTCAAATTAATTTAGTGGTCTCTTGCCTGATGTAATGTTTGCTTGTTGCATGACTATGTGTTGTGATTGTGCAAAGTTTTAAAGCATGTTTAGTATGTCTTTTATTAGTTATCCGTCTTGTCTCTGTCTTTTTCTATAATCAAATTTGCGCTTTCTCGGTCCTAATCTTTTCATTCTGAGTTTCCCCAAAATCCTTTTCTTCCACTCGAAATCACTCATTTCATCATCCATCAGGGTATCTCTGAAATATTCCCAGGAATTATTCGGGCTTTGTCGGGAACCTTTTTCTATTTTTTTAGGAGAATAATCTATTTTTAGATGCTCCAAATTATATTATCATGAGCTCCAAATACTTTATTTGGGTTCCTCATGTTCCATAATGTCTCTAGAAATTCCCTTGAATTTTCAGAGCTTTCGGAGTATTTTTCGCGGCTTAAATAATAATTCTAGACTTTTCTAGAATTATTTTATCCACGAAATTAATTAATTCCGAAAATAATAAATATCTCATTTTCCACCAAAGCCTGTGTGCAATAATCTAAAATGCCCATTCATTTATTTACTAATGGGCTTTAATAATTAATTAGGCCTATTAGTAAAGATGGAGGGTGCAACGTCAATTAACACCATATCGTTAGTTGACATGGAGGTGGAGAGTTTTCCTCCCTATATATACATATCTACCCCTTGGGCAAAGCACACCAAAACTACTGTAAGAGGAGCCCCTAGTTTCGGAAATCTCTCGTGTAGTAAAATACAATTTTCTCTCTTCTTGTCGCCGTCGGCCAACCCTGGCACAAGCCTCTGCTGCTACGTTTGCCAATTCATCGCCATGGTTCGCCCATACCAGAAGGTGAGCACATTGCTGCAATCTTGTTCATTCTCTTCTCGTCTAATTTTGCATCTCTTCCATATAAAAAAATGGTGTCAACCTCCTTCCAAGGCAATATCAGCACCGCCGCCCAGGAGCTCATCATGTGCCGTCTGGGATTTGCCCGCTTCCTATCGCCGCTGGCACGGCGGCACTGATCCTAGAGCTAGTGCACTGATGCACGTGACAAATTTAATGGAGCAAAGCACCGGCTACCGCATCCGTCATTTTCCATCCTCGGTAAGACCCAACCGCACGCCCCGTCTCCCTGTGCCTGCTCTAGCATACGAAGCTACTCTTGCTAGAGTCCGAAGCCAATAGGCATGTTGTTTTCCATCCTTCGCCTTCAGCCGAGCAAACATGTAGAGCACTCGTTGTTGCTTGTTGCTACTTCCATATATGCAAGCCAAGCTAAGCCAACTATCACTCATATAACCAAAAGACAGGACCGTCATCGTGTATGCATGTGCAGCATGTGCAAGCGTACTAGTATAGTCTTGCTGAGCTAGCTTGAAGAGTAGAACGTCCATGATTAACAAGCCATCCGCACCTGTAGTCTCTTGCAATATACGAAGTATCAAATATATGGCTGATATCATGCTTACCTCACCCTTGCACAGGAATCCATCTTTCTCTGTTTACTCCTAGATTTTAGAGTCGGGATAATACACATAAGCCCTTAACTGCATGGACTGAACATTGAGTCTAGGCATCCTTTCCATAGTTCAGTCCTCCGCCGATTTTCCATTTTAGCTCTGTTTAAGTCCGTCCTTTTTGTGTTAGTTATGATGTTTACCATGTAATTTGTTTGTGAATTTTATAAAAGTTAATATGATTAATGTTTATACAACTAGCTTCTAATTAAAATTAATATAGGTTCTATACATCGTTCTTTTACAAATACGTTAATTTGATTAGTACCAACTTCACTATGTTTCATTAAATAAATATAATGTGCTTAATTTGATCCCGATTATATAAACTCAAATAGATGCTCTCACAAGTTTATTTCTTTTGCAAAGTAAAGTTTAAATGACTTAAATGATATGAGACATGTTTGCAAAGAAAATATGACTAGAAACTCGGCTCTTCAATTAAAATGTAAATTGACTAAATTAATATCCTTCACGTGGTTTTGTAGTTAAAATAAAATAAGCATGTAGCTTTTACTCTCGTGATGCAAATCTTTCGGAAGTTGTTCCTTTTCAATCGTAGCTATGTTTCAGTGTTCTCGTGACCATAGCCAGTAGCTCTCTTTTAGTACGTTGTTTTCTCTTGTATGGTGTATTGTTCTTAGTTGTCCCTATTTGTTTGCTTGTATGCCTGTTAGTGTGCTGGGTTGCTATGATCTACGAGTAGAAGAAAGACTATCCGTGAGCGTCAAAGATCCGAAGGTGAAGACCAGAAGCTGATTGCCAGAAGTTGCAAATGAAAGATTATGTTGAGGCTTTTTAGAGCAAGTTGCTTTGGGCATAAAGCAAGTTCTAAGGCAAGTATAATATGGGATCATTCTTGTTGTCCTATTCACTGAAATTATCATACATATGCATGCGTCCTCCTTGACAACCATAGAGATTATAACTTAGCTATTGATATCTTGTTTCCTTGTCACCTATGGAACTTTGCATTGGGTAGCTTTTGCTAGCACTGAACATAAGCTATGATCTTGTAATATGATTAATGGAATATGCAACAACACTAAAAGATGACTTTTTAATTACTATTTAAAGAGGGCTAGAGCATGGGGTTATTTTTGGTGCTCTAGTTTCTCTCCATAAGGACTCATCTGTGGACGAACATCTGGGATTTACAGTACAACTGTGAGGGCTATATGGCTCTGGCTTTAGCTCAGTATGAGGACCTTTTCTAGCTTGTTAGAGGTGACCCTTGTGGCGCAAATGGGGAATAGCAGACTGTGGATCCCTGGGACTTGTTGTATCACACAGACTGACTTTTGAAACCTAGCGGCCCTAACTTGTTAGACGAACCTTTGAAATGCTTCATAGTGTTTCCCTGCTTGCTCACCTTGGAAGTGTTTTGGGAGTCGCAATCTCGGGCATATGGGTAATCACGACTCACAGTGAAAGTGTACACCTCTGCGCAGAGTTTAATAAACTAGTATACTAGCCGTGCTCACGGATACGAGCGGCCTTGGACCTTCACAGAATAGATGAACATCTGTTGGTTTAATATGTGTTTTGCTATTCGTTATTCATATTTACATTGATCATATGTTTATTGTGGGATTGATGCAATCTTGATGCTACTTATGTAATAAAATTGTGACAGTTAAAAGCTAAGTGCAGTCAAACCAGTGTATAGCCTTTTGAGCCTCATGAACCTTGTGTTATACTTGTTGAGTTCGACATGGACTCACTCTTGCTATTTCCACCACACTCCGGTGTGTAGTAAGGTGCTACTTAGAAGAAGGATGAAGGTGTAGTGGAGTTTTCAGAAGTCTTTCAGAAGTGCTTGGCATATGGAGCCACCAGTCAGCCGTCCCTGAGAAGAATGGAGCCTGAGGTTTAGTCACCGTTCCGCGATACTCTGATGTAAGTGTTAATATAGCTATGTATACGTTATATAATAACATTGTTTCTGATACTTTTTCATTCTGGCATATGTGTGGACTTCCTAGGCACACATATGATTAGCCTGATTTTGTTCTTTAGAAAACAGGGTGTGACAGAGTGGTATCAGAGCGGTGTTGACTGGACGTATGCCAAGTAGCACTGGACGCATTTTAAAACTTATTTTACTATAAAACTATTTTGTGATCCCTTGATTCATTGATTTTGACTATTTTCTCTTCCTTGTCCTGTTGTATCCCCTCCTTGATGTAACTTCCTTTGAGCTATTATTTCTTACTCTCTTGATTTCTGTCTTATGTTGTTTTTACTAAAAGTTTTCTGATCTCACCTTTTTCAAAAGTTCGATGACCTTTCATCATCCATACTTTTCCCTTAGGATGACCACCATTGTTGAAGAAGCACATGTAGTACCGATGATGTGATGTGTGCTTGTTTTGCTTGATGTGTTGCTTGTGTGTTCTTCTTGTTCTCGTGTTTTGAAAGTGGCCCGGAAGGTATAAGTCTTGAGGAGTAGCTCGATCCATGATAAGTGGGTTAGTGACATCTTGTATCTTACTTATCTTTTAATCGATCCTATTTCTTGCCATTTTCTCTTACACCATTCCTGTCTACCCTTGGTTGTCATGCTATCTTCTTTATCTCATCTTAATGGAGGATCAACACATGAAGGACTAATCAGTAGCAGCAAGCCTTAGAGAAAGTGTTGCCTTCAATAACATCGCCAGGTGGACCAAAATCTTTGTTAAGTGGGGTAGTGTCCGCTACCATCATCAATCTCAAGCAACGAGGTACGAAGAACTGAAGATCAAACCTTATCTTTCTTGTCATCTTTTGGCCATTCTCGATCCATGTCTTATATCTCATCAACACAAATCACAGAAACATGAAGACTTGAAGATTAGCGTTATCTATCTCTTTAGTCTCTTTGAATCTCGTTCCTACTTTATCTTATCTTTTCAGAACAGTCTGTCTTCCTTAGCTTATACCTCTATTTTTGGACGCCCAAAGATCATGGATAAATTCTAGACAATAGTAGACTTTAATATCTTTCTCTGACCGTAAGAACCACCCTAATATCTATTATGGTTTGGGATTTATGAAAACCACAAGGCGACGCATCTGTGCTGTCAGCAACCTGAAATAGTTTCTGTTGTGCACAGTTTTCGACTACTTTAACTGCAGAATCTGGAGAAGTGTTCTATAAGAAAGTTGTAGTAAATTTTATAAGATTTCTAACGGTATAAGCTACAACATCATCGGATTCGTAGAACTTGAGTTATAACTGTATTTCTGCGCTGCTATTTTTCTGCTCGCGAGGAAGTGCAGGTTACTTGTTCTTACATATGCTCATGAATCTCTTTGGGATGCCAGAAGGACACGATGGTAGTCATCACTCAGAAACAAATGCAAGCAATCCTTTGGTGTTCTCTAGTTGATCTCTTCTTAAGGGGGGTTTGCCAAACTAAAAACGATACAAGATGTAGGATTTATATGTTCTATTTCGTCACCCGGAAGCATCAGCTATTTACATGATTGCAAAGTCACCATCGAGCGCAGGTATCTTTTCTCAGGGTTGGTAACCTGTTGGAACCATTGACAAGGATCGTAAGGGTCTAAAGGACACCTTTACAAAGTTGGTTTTGAGCTTGTGGCATTATCATTGGATAAGAATTGATCAGAGAAGAGTGAAAACTTGCAGATCAACTTTACTTTTCTCCCTAGTCTCTTTGAATTTTGGGATGAGATTCCTGTTAAGTGGGGTAGAATTGTCACACCTCAAAATTTCTGATTTTGGGTTGTGAATAGAAAACACTAAATAAAACAAATGGTTTAAATATTTGTTTAAGACTTGACAAGACTAATTTAAGTTTTAGCAAATTTAGTATAGAAAATTGTGGTATTTCAAACTTTTCCAAATTAATTTAGTGGTCTCTTTCCTGATGTAATGTTTGCTTGTTGCATGACTATGTGTTGTGATTGTGAAAAGTTTTAAAGCGTGTTTAGTATGTCTTTTATTAGTTATCCGTCTTGTCTCTGTCTTTTTCTACAATCAAATTTGCGCTTTCTCGGTCCTAATCTTTTCATTCTAAGTTTTCTCAAAATCCTTTTCTTCCACTCGAAATCACTCATTTCATCATCCATCAGGGTATCTCTAAAATATTCCCGGGAATTACTCGGGCTTTGTCAGGAATCTTTTTCTAATTTTTTTAGGAGAATAATCTATTTTTAGATGCTCCAAATTATATTATCATGAGCTCCAAATACTTTATTTGGGTTCCTCATGTTCCATAATGTCTCTAGAAATTCCCTCGAATTTTCGGAGCTTTCGGAGTATTTTTCACAGCTTAAATAATAATTCTGGACTTTTCTAGAATTATTTTATCCACGAAATTAATTAATTCCAAAAATAATAAATATCTCATTTTCCACCAAAGCCTGTGTGCAATAATCCTAAATGCCATTCATTTATTTACTAATGGGCTTTAATAATTAATTAGGCCTATTAGTAAAGATGGAGGGTGCAACGTCAATTAGCACCATATCGCTAGTTGACATGGAGGTGGAGAGTTTTCCTCCCTATATATACATACCTACCCCTTGGGCAAAGCACACCAAAACTACCGTAAGAGGAGCCCCTAGTTTGGGAAATCTCTCCTGTAGTAAAATACAATTTTCTCTCTTCTTGTCGCCGCCGGCCAACCCTGGTGCAAGCCTCTGTTGCTACGTTTGCCAATTCATCGCCATGGTTCGCCCATACCAGAAGGTGAGCACACTGCTGCAATCTTGTTCATTCTCTTCTCGTCTAATTTTGCATCTCTTCCGTATAAAAAATGGTGTCAACCTCGTTCCTAGGCAATATCAGCACCGCCGCCCAGGAGCTCATCATGTGCCGTCTGGGATTTGCCCGCTTCCTATCGCCGCTGGCACGGCGTCACTGATCCTAGAGCTAGTGCACTGACGCACGTGACAAATTTAATGGAGCAAAGCACCGGCTACCGCATCCGTCATTTTCCATCCTCGGTAAGACCCAACCGCATGCCCCGTCTCCCTGTGCCTGCTCTAGCATACGCAGCTACTCTTGCTAGAGTCCGAAGCCAATAGGCATGTTGTTTTCCATCCTTCGCCTTCAGACGAGCAAACATGTGGAGCACTCGTTGTTGCTTGTTGCTACTTCTGTATATGCAAGCCAAGCTAAGCCAACTATCACTCATACAACCAAAAGACAGGACCATCATCGTGAGCATGTGCAAGCGTACTAGTATAGTCTTGCCGAGCTAGCTTGAAGAGTAGAACGTCCATGATTAACAAGCCATCCGCACCTGTAGTCTCTTGCAATATACGAAGTATCAAATATATGGCTGATATCATGCTTACCTCACCCTTGCACAGGAATCCATCTTTCTCGGTTCACTCCTAGATTTTAGAGTCGGGATAATACACATAAGCCCTTAACTGCATGGACTGATCATTGAGTCTAGGCATCCTTTCCATAGTTCAGTCCTCCGTCGATTTTCCATTTTAGCTCTGTTTAAGTCCGTCCTTTTTGTGTTAGTGATGATGTTTACCATGTAATTTGTTTGTGAATTTTATAAAAGTTAATATGATTAATGTTTATACAACTAGCTTCTAATTAAAATTAATATAGGTTCTATACATCGTTCTTTTACAAATACGTTAATTTGATTAGTACCAACTTCACTATGTTTCATTAAATAAATATAACGTGCTTAATTTGATCCCGATTATATAAACTTGAATAGATGCTCTCACAAGTTTATTTCTTTTGCAAAGTAAAGTTGAAATGACTTAAATGATATGAGACATGTTTGCAAAGAAAATATGACTAGAAACTCGGCTCTTCAATTAAAATGTAAATTGACTAAATTAATACCCTTCACGTGGTTTTGTAGTTAAAATAAAATAAGTATGTAGCCTTTACTCTCGTGATGCAAATCTTTCGGAAGTTGTTCCTTTTCAATCGTAGCTTTGTTTCAGTGTTCTCGTGACTGTAGCCGGTAGCTCTCTTTTAGTACGTTGTTTTCTCTTGTATGGTGTATTGTTCTTAGTTGTCCCTATTTGTTTACTTGTATGCCTGTTAGTGTGCTGGGTTGCTATGATCTACGAGTAGAAGAAAGACTATCCGTGAGCGTCGAAGATCCGAAGGTGAAGACCAAAAGCTGATTGCCAGAAGTTGCAAATGAAAGATTATGTTGAGGCTTTTTAGAGCAAGTTGCTTTGGGCATAAAGCAAGTTCTAAGGCAAGTATAACATGGGATCATTCTTGTTGTCCTATTCACTGAAATTATCATACATATGCATGTGTCCTCCTTGACAACCATAGAGATTATAACATATATAGCTATTGATATCTTGTTTCCTTGTCACCTATGGAACTTTGCATTGGGTAGCTTTTGGTAGCACTGAACATAAGCTATGATCTTGTAATATGATTAATGGAATATGCAACAACACTAAAAGATGACTTTTTAATTACTATTTAAAGAGGGCTAGAGCATGGGGTTATTTTTGGTGCTCTAGTTTCTCTCCATAAGGACTCATCTGTGGACGAACATCCGGGATTTACAATACAACTGTGAGGGCTATATGGCTCTGGCTTTAGCTCAGTATGAGGATGTTTTCTAGCTTGTTAGAGGTTACCCTTGTGGCGCAAATGGGGAAAAGCAGACTGTGGATCCCTGGGACTAGTTGTATCACACAGACTGACTTCTGAAACCTAGCGGCCCTAACTTGTTAGACGAACCTTTGAAAGGGTTCATAGTGTTTCCCTGCTTGCTCACCTTGAAAGTGTTTTGGGAGTCGCGATCCCGGGCATATGGGTAATCACGACTCACAGGGAAAGTGTACACCTCTGCGTAGAGTTTAATAAACTAGTATACTAGCCGTGCTCACGGATACGAGCGGCCTTGGACCTTCACAGAATAGATGAACATCTATTGGTTTAATATGTGTTTTGCTATTCGTTATTCATATTTACATTGATCATATGTTTATTGTGGAATTAATGCAATCTTGATGCTACTTATGTAATAAAATTGTGACAATTAAAAGCTAAGTGCAGTCAAACCAGTGTCTAGCCTTTTGAGCCTCATGAACCTTGTGTTATACTTGTTGACTTCGACATGGACTCACTCTTGCTATTTCCACCACACTCCAGTGTGTAGTAAGGTGCTACTTAGAAGAAGGATGAATGTGTAGTGGAGTTTTTAGAAGTCTTTCAGAAGTGCTTGGCATATGGAGCCACCAGTCAGCCGTCCCTGAGAAGAATGGAGCCTGAAGTTTAGTCACCATTCCGCGATACTCTGATGTAAGTGTTAATATAGCTATGTATACGTTATATAATAACATTGTTTCTGATACTTTTTCATTCTGGCATATGTGTGGACTTCCTGGGCATACATATGATTAGCCTGGTTTTGTTCTTTAGAAAACCGGGTGTGACATTTCGCCATCCACCTAGAACTGATAGACCGTTCCTGCCTGGATGGTTCATGACCTGGGCAATACTCTCACACTGGCTGTGCTAGCCAGCTTGTATAGGAGCATTTCTACTCTCCAGCGCCTTAGTAATTATCAGAAAAAATGAAAATATATTTGTGGTGGGCACACCCTATACACATATCCTCTAGTAGATAGATACATTAGGGTGTCTACATATACACACAGCCACAGACAGCAAACTGCATCGACAGACACAACTCAGCGCGCGCATGCATTTCTGCTTGCACTTAAAACTGATAGACCGTTGCTGCCTGGATGGTTCATCACAAGGGCAATGCTCTCACACTGGCTGCGCTAGCCACCTTGTACAGGAGCATTTTCTACTCTCGAGTGCCTTAGTAATTATCAGAAAAAATGAACATAGATTTGTGGTGGGCACACACTATACACACCATATGGTCCAGTAGATAGATACGTTAGGGTGTCTACATACATACACAAGCCACAGACAGCAAACCACATCGACACAACACCGTGCACGCATGCATTTCTGCATGCACCTAGAACTGATAGACCGTTGCTGCCTGGATGGTTCAAGACCACGGCAATGCTCTCACACTGGTGGCGCTAGCCAGCTTGTGTAGGAAAAGCATTTTCTACTCTCAAGCGCCTTAGTAATTATAAGAAAAAATGAAAATACATTTGTGGTGGGCACACACTATAGACACACCATATCGTCCAGTAGATAGATACATTAGGGTTTCTCCATACATACATAGCCACAGACAACAAACCACATCGACACAATGCCACACACGAGCATGCATTTCTACATGCACCTAAAACTGATAGAGTAGTGAAGAACATGACGCTGTGGTGCCACAATGATCAACACCAGATCATGATGACCCAGATGGATGCCTATGCCTATAGCTGCCCTTGCACTGCATGCGAGGCAACGTGGACCACACACTTGCTGGCTTGTCCTTGACCTTGCATCACGAACCGTAGCAGCCATCGGCTGCTGACGCGGCGCATCTCCAGCCATGCAACCCTCTTCCCTGAGTGATGATGTGATTGTTAGCATCTACCTCACGAACAAGGTGTGCAACAGGGACTTCACCTGCACCGCCATCGCAGAGGTCGACCTAAATAAGACTGAGACATGGGAACTCCCACGTATGTAACAAGAAGCCTCGATCTATACATAAATATACACCTTGGTCTTGATTGATCCGAGCAGTGGATGCATGCTGTTGTGCTAGTGATCAATATGTGGACTAATATATGGTTCTTGATTCATTTGGATGTTGCAGGGAAGGCAAAAATGGGCAAGAAGAAGTGGTACTTCTACCAGAAGGACCGCAAGTACCCGACAGGGCTGAAGGCGAATGGGTGGTGCTGCTGATCAGCATGAAGAAGACACTCGTCTTCTACAAGACTGGCCATTTGGTAGCTACTTGGTTATATAGTTTGCTTGGCTAGCTTGCATGCCTAGGCGAGGATGTTTAATTCTTGTGCATGTCGGTGAGTTAAATCAGCGTACACAGGCATCCCAAATAGGCACCAAATCAAACTAAAATGTATGTTGGTGAGTTAGCGTGGATGCCTAGGCGAGGATGTCTAATTCTTGTGCATGTCGGTGAGTTAAATCTAGCACCAAGCTAATGTTCAATTCTTGTGCATGTCGGTGAGTTAAATCAGCGTACACAGGCATCCCAAATAGGCACCAAATCAAACTAAAATCAAACTAGCACCACCACAACATCCTTCACCCTCATCGGATTGAGTTCCCTAGCACAAATCAAGTTTCTTCAGATTCAGGCATGCTATCACCGAAATGACCTCCTCCACCATTAGATTGGGGCTCATCATCAATAAACCTATGTCCGCTTTTGGAAGAACGATGTCTGATTTACGGTGTAAAATGTAATATGGGACGATTGGTATCACGTTTTAGCTTGGTGCTAGATTCACATTTCTATGCGTGGAGTAGAAATGTAAACAACATTTTGATTATCCAATGCACCAATTTTTGAAGCAATACGAGTAACAAGGGATGTCCAAGTAATATGTCCGATTGTCTCAGTTGCTTTTGAAAGAAAGATTGCCTTGGTTGCTTTTGACGGAACAATTGTCTCAGTTACTTTTGATGGAACGATCATCTCAGTATCTTTTGACGGAACAACCACCTTAGTTGCTGTAACTAATCTTCTGCTCTTCTTGTACTTTGAGCTGATGCAACATTTTAGGCAGTAAATAGAAGTTTTAATAGAAACTGGATATATCGTTGAAGCTAAGGGATAACAAGCATACATGTAGGAAAATGTTCTCTGTCTCATAACAATTACTACAGGAAAATTCTGCGAACTTTGCCTAATAAGTTGAGGCGACCTTCGACAAAGGAACCAAACATGCCCTAAATCCAACTCTTTTTCTCCAAATTATGCCTTGAGGGCTCCAATTACAAACATGGTTAGATCTGATATTGGGAGAGAAAGAGAGAAAGGGGAACGAGGGGGGACCAACTAACATTAGCTGATGATGGTGGTGCCGCTACCGGCTGGAGTTGCCACACTGGAGTTGCACAAGAGATAGGGGGCAAACGGCTTGGGTTCATGTCAAGGGATATTGTGGCATCAACTCAGTGCGTGTGGTTGGCCTAGTGTCATTCAGCAAGCCACCACAGATTACTCTAGCCTCGAAATGGTTGAACCACATTTCAGCAATGCACAATGGGAGATGTCTATGGGATGTTGGTTTGAGGAACCCATTCACCATGACCATGTTAGGAATTGATGTGTTGAAGATTTCTGCTTAACGAGGACACTTTCTCATCTATTGTGCTGGAAGTGCTAATCAACCGATTTTATCATATGCGCCTGTTATTGGAATTCATTTCCCTCATCCCTCCCTCTCTCCCTCTATCTCTCTCTCTCTCCACATGCACACACCAACTCACATTGCACACCTCATTTGTGAATAAGAGGTCATACTCCCCTGGTGTGGGTAGTTAAATTCCATCCGCAGCTTGAAGTTGTGTTGCAAGAGATTGAGACTTTTTATGGCTTAGGTACATCATCAACTTGCACATTTAAGCTAGTTGGGACTTTACTCCTTGAGCTCAATAAATTTTAGTCTAAAAGACAAACACTTTCATCTTACCTTGGCACAAAGGTATTATTGTGACACATGAGGACATAAGGATCCTGTGCCTCCTTGTTTGTTTTGGGAGAGACAAAACATTACCACCTGAGGTGCAAGGTCATAACAGGTCAAAGAGCTAGAGAGACACTAGTGTATCCTCAACTCCTTGGTTGTTTTGTGAGGGACAAAACATTACCACCTGAGGTGCAGGGTCATAACATGTCAAAGAGCTAGAGAGACACTAGTGTATCCTCAATCATAGTAGGTACAAAAAAGTACTTTGGATGTGTCGAGCACTTCCTTGAGTGCATGCCAATAGATGGTTCTAGCCTCCTAGATAGGGAGCAAGTTGAGCATGCTGCTTTGTTGGGATCCCATCAGGGGGTGTGGTGGCTATGGGCTGCCCTAGCCGGCCTGACCGCTCTAGAGTGCCATCGTCGTCGAGAACGAGAAGAAGAGACAGATGGGAAAAGAGGATAAAGAGAGGTTGTAGATGTCTATTTGACGATTGGATAGTCGAGGACTCAATCGGCCATGTACCCCTTATTTTATAAGGAGTAGGGGTGGTCTTATCCCGTAGGAAAACTAATATGGTACTATTATTAATGTTTCTTTATTGAATTTTCCATAGATTGGGCCAAAACTGGATTAGGCCTCTTAAAATTGGGATGGGCCCAATTTGAGTGTCAACAAGGGGATAGGAGCAGTGGCGGAGCTAGTTATATAATATAGTGGTGGGGGGGGCATTTTGCCTAATATGTATCAACATGTACACAAGTCCCATATAAGTCATAATATAATTGACAAAAGCATAAATTAGAAACATACGAACCAGGAAAAATTGTGATAACAATCACAACATCTTAATTTCTTCAGCTATACCATCCTACTGATGCTGGACCTACTCGATTTAACATTTAGTAATCCTAAATTGGGAAGCAATCAAATAAAGCTCAATACTGGAGAACAAGGAAATTCGATTTAGCACTCATGGATTCACCTGTCACCACCCAACAGCCAGCAGGTTGGATAGGATTGGCCAATTTGGGATTTCATTTGAGATTTGAGACTAGAGATGGAGAGCAGTGCAGCCGTACGTACCTGGGGATGGAAGGGAAGGGAGTAGTGGTTGGGTACAGAAGGGAAGAGATTGAGTACCTGCTCGGGGATGCTCCTGTTCGAGTTCGTGGGCGGGGGGAGAGGGGACGACGACTGTGATGACAAGGGTGGGGACAACGGCTGCGGTGGCTCGGGCGAGTACGGTGACACCAACGAGTGCGCAGCAGGGATGGTGGCTTGATCGATGGCCACGGCGCTGGGGACGGCGTTCGCGATGGTGGGGACGACGGCGACGAGGGCGGCCACGGCAGTCATGGCGCCCCCCATGAGCTCACGCACGGCGGTGGTGAAGAGGCCCTGAGACGAGATGCGGCTGCTGGTGTGAGATTCATGAGGTGTGAGAGATGTGGCTGCTGCGGTGGGTAATGGCCGGAGATAGGGTTTTCGGTGTCTCTCTGACCAGTGAGCCGGGTTTATTTCAGTGCATGAGAGTGGGCTGGGCCAAGCATGCCAAAATGAAAATGGGCTATACGTGCCAATCGTTCAACTTTAAAACGTGTTTCAAGAGACCAATGGTCTGATGTAAATAGCTAAATAATATACCTTGGGTACGAGTACAAATGGCGACCCATGTTCTGTTAGAATTTATACCAACTAATTGTTGGTCATTAATATTATGTTTTAGTGATCATTGTCCGATGCTATAGATTGGCTGTGGTACAGCGAATCTCAGCACCCTTCTTTCATGGCCTAAATGAACTTGAATCTGCTACGACCCTACACCAAGGTTGACTTGGTTTTGTATATTTCCTCGCTGCACGAATTTCACCCATAGAAACACACAACATATTTGATAATCGAGTATAATGTATGCTATGTTTTGTCCTGTTTGGAAGAACATTTTCAAGAAATGTCACTAGTGAGAAATAAGTTTGGGATGGAGTGAAAGAAAATATCCCACATATAGCATGGTATGGGAACTATGAAAGTTGCAAAAACGCTACGTGAGAGCAACTAAGGGATGTCTCAATGCACTAAATGGGGTGATTTCGATTGTATTAATTAGATTGCTAACATGCTACCAGAGTCAATAAGCAATGACACACTATTTCTCATCTTGTTGTGCCCTGTATTCCACGTAGATGAGGTACCCGTCTGGTTTGGGCTTCTTGTGTAGCCTGCTTGGTCTACCTAGGTACATATCACTGACACTTTTGATAGCAACTGTCAAGGTGGGGCCCACATGTCATACTCTTCCCCCTTTGTTCCTTCTCACTCCCCGAAACTTAGCCCAAAACACGATATGGCTACGCCTAGTGCAGCTGCCCATCCTATACACCGGGTCATGCTGGCCCGTCCTGTCCACCGGGGCCTAGCTCGCTCATCCATATGTAGGTGTGGGGATTGACAGTCCCCACTCGAACGATCTATAGCAATACACCTATCCTCCACACCTATCTGTAAACTTGGGGCACCGACATATCTGCCCACTGCCACACCTATCCTAAAACTTAGGCCACCGACAGGCTCCGCTCAAACGATCTATAGCTATACACTGTTTTGCCCTGTGGCTCTTGACAGTGCCACCATCAGACTTCATTGTGCTGCACCCCGCTGAGTTGTTCCTCTCTCGCTCATTGCCAGTGTGAAGAGAAGGGGAAGGAGAAATGGGAGCTAAGGTTTCTGGCATAGCTGGCGCATGCATAAGTGGGGCCCTGATGCGAGCACGCAAGATACGCGTCATTGGACTAGCGATCTAGGGTGCATATTGGTTGGCGCCTGACTCGACGCATGTAGGGCGGGGCAAATCAGCTGCTTTTTGGCCTAGTTCCAGATTTTTTTTGCATGTGATGAATTAATGGACCATGCTGAAATCAGCATGTCTCCAGAAATTTAATGGTCCCAGCAAGAATTTTTTTTATTGGCTCCTAGCCTGTTTACTAGGATCCATATTTTTGCTAATACATAAGGATTAATATATGTTTTTACTATGCCATCCATGCTGTAATCAGTTAGCATGCTTGGCACCCGAAAAAACTCATGGCCAGGAACCCATGGCACGCTATCAGCGAATCGACATCCTCCACCATTGGATTGAGGTTCAGCATCAACAAATCGATATGTGGTGGTGGAGAAATGAGCCATGGCACGAGGTGAGGACAGTGCCGACAAGGGAAGCAGACGTCCCCATGGAATCCTGCCTACTTTGCCTGATGACATGAGGTGAGCATCGAACAAGGAACCAAACATACCCTAAATCTAACACTTTTTGTCCAAATTATGGTTATTGAGCTCCAATTACTAACATGCTTAGATCCGAGTTTGGGGGTGTAAGACATCGAAGGGGGAAGGATAGGGGACCAACTTACAAGAGCTGATGTTGGTGGTAACACCACCGGTGGAAGCTACCGTGCTGGATCTGGAAGAGAGTGAGTCAGTAAGGGTGTTCACAAGAGATAGGAGGCGGCGTGTAGTTTCATCAGAAGGGATATATTTAGTTTTTACCATAATTAAAATCTCTATTCTCCAAATGTCAGTTATATAGATGGTCCTATAGACTTATAGAGGGGGACATAAATCAACACATGGAAAAAGACTCTTTTGCCCCACCACCCAAATGCCTTCACTTAGCACAAACCTATGGTGACCTCGCACAGACAGCACACATAAAAAGTATACCATAAGAGCTGCCCTGTGGCCTGCAGCATTGCTGTCCAATCCGATCTCACCTGCCCTACGATATGGCGGCATCACATCTAAGCTCATGGTTGGCCAAGTGTCGTTCGGCGTGGTGCCACAAATCACTCTAGCATCGAAATGGTTGAACCATATATCATCTACAAGCGATGGCAGATGTCCAAGAGATCATGGTTGATGAAACCCATGCAACACCATCGCACTAAGAATTGATGAAACCCATTCAACACATGCACGCACACACTCCATTCACGAAAGAAGGAAGCACCTTTCCCACCTCCCCCTCCCCCTCCATTGTTGCGGCTATTTTTCAGCAAAATGCTCATGGAAGGTCCTAGATTTTGAAGAAAGGCATGACCTTCTTGCTTTAAGGTTAGCACATTTATCTACTTGTTTCAAATATACTTATTTGAAACTGGTTTATTTTACATTTCTATTGGTTTATTGCTCGTAGTCTTAGTCATGCTTACTATTTATTTAAAATAAATAAAACCTAAATAACTCTAAATGGAGGACCGACGGACAGATAATGTTTTTAGAAGAAAATGGGTAATTGTTTTACCTAGTACGCCTAGACATTGTTTCTACTTTTGGACCTGAGAAAATGTTCCAAATAATAATAATAAACAAGGTTACTAACCTTTTCCATATATATACAAGATAAAATTTAATTAGTGCACCATAAAAATATACCAAATAGAATATCTAGGCATTTGTCACCTGTTATTTTTCCTCCATATTGGCTCTTCCCATTTCTATGCTATTCCCATTTCTTCACGTATCCATCATGAAATGCTTGAACCACAGATTAACAACAAGCCGTGCAGATGTCAAGGGGTCTTGGTTCAGGTAACGCATCCGCCATCATCGTCTCAGGAATTGATGTGTCCAAGATTTCCTCTAGGACAAGATCCCCCGAGCTGGAAGAATTAACCAAATCAGTCATCTGCATCTATTATTCTCATCCTCAATGATACTAGGTATAAAAAACAAGAATTCTCAGAATGTCTCGAACACTTTTTAATGTTGTCCAGCCATGTGTTTTTAACGTTGCTGCCTGGATGGTTCATGACCAGGGCAATGCTCTCACTGTCACATGCCCAACACGGGCTGCCCCTCATGGTGGAATAAATGGGCCAGCGAGGGCCCAAGGGGAGGCGCCGGGCGCCCCGGCTCCGCGCCCTAAAAGGGGCTGCGCGCCAGGTAGGTCAGGTGCCACCACCACCACCACCGTCGTCATCGTTGTCACACGTCAAGTACCCAGCCCTCAGCAGCAGAGCAAGACCTGGGCCAAAGTGCCTCATTGGGCCCAAAGCAGGCCCGACATGACTGTAGCACCATGTACTATAGCACCACCACCGCCCTAGGTTAGGTTAGATCAGTTTAGATTGCTTAGAGGCTAAGTCCCCCAGAACTATAAATACAAGGGGTCATGTAACCTTTCAATCTTAAGCAAGGAACAGGCCATTTGCCTTCTATCTTCTCCCTCTCCCTTCTAAGCCTCGATCTTCTTCCTCTGTGCCTCTCTCTCCTCTGCCCTAGCACCACCACCACCACTGTGCCCAAACCCTAGCCACCTCCTCCACCATGCCGCAACCCTAGCCACCGCCCGGAGTCATGTTGCCGGCCACCCCCACCGCCACGCTTGTTACACTCACACTGGCTGCACTAGCCACCTCTTATAGGAGCATTTTCTACTCTCAAGCGCCTTAGTAATTATCAGAAAAAATGAAACTACATTTGTGGTGGGCACACGCTATACAGACACCACAATGTCTAGTAGATAGATACATTAGGGTGTCTCCATACATACACAGCCACAGACAGCAAACCACATTGACACAACGCCAGGAGCACAAGCTTTTCTGCATGCACATAGAACTGATAGGCCGTAGCTGCCTGGATGGTTCATGACTAGGGCAATGCTCTCACAGTGGCTGCGCTAGCTAGCTTGTATAGGAAAAGCATTTTCTACTCTCAAGTGCCTTAGTAATTATCAGAAAAAAATGAAAATATATTTGTGGTGGGCACACACTATAGACACACCATATCGTCCAGTAGATAGATACATTAGGGTTTCTCCATACATACACAGCCAGACAACAAACCGCATCAACACAACGCCGCACACGCGCATGCATTTCTGCATGCACCTAAAACTGATAGAGTAGTGAAGAACACGACGCTCTAAAGCTGCAATGATCAACACCGTACCAGATCACGATGACCCGGTTGGATGCATATGCCTACTGCTGCCCTTGCACTGCATGCGAAACAACGTGGACCACACACTTGCTAGCTTGTCCATGACCTTGCATCACGAAGGCCTTGCAGCATAGCCGTAGCAGCCATCAGCCGCTGATGACGTGGCACATCTCCAACCGTGCAACCCTCTTCCCCGAGTGATGATGAGTTGTCAGCATCTACCTCACGAACAAGGTGTGCAACAGGGACTTCACCTGCACCGCCATCGCAGAGGTCGACCTAAATAAGACCAAGACATGGGAACTCCAGCATACGTAAGAAGCAGCCTCGATCTGTACATAAATATACATCTTGGTCTTGACTGATCTGAGCAGTGGATGCATGCTGTTATGCTAGTGATCAATATGTGGACTAATATATGGTTCTTGATTCGTTTGGATGCTGCAGGGAAGGAAAAAATGGGCAACAAGGAGTGGTACTTCTTCTACCAGAAGGACCGCAAGCACCCGACAGGGCAGAACGCGAATTGGGCCACAGAGGCCGGTTACTCGAAAGCAACCGGCTAGGACAAGGAGGTCTACAATACCATAGAATGGGTGGTGCTGCTCGTCAGCATGAAGAAGACACTCATCTTCTACAAGGCTGGACATTTGGTAGTTGCTCGGTTATATAGTTGGCTTAGCTAGCTTGCACGCCTAGGCGACGAAATTCTTGCGCATGTAGGTGAGTTAATTCGGCATACACAGGCGTACCAAATTGGCACCAAATCAAACTAGCACCATCACAACATCCTTCACCCTCATCGGATTGAGTTCCCTAGCACAAATCAAGTTTCTTTAGATTCAGGCATGCTATCACCGAAATGACCTCCTCCACCATTGGGTTGATCAGCAAATCTATGTCCACTTTTGGAAGAATGATGTCTGATTTAAGGTGTAAAATGTAATCCAGGACGATTCGTATCACACTTAGCTTGGTGCTAGATTCACTTTTCTACGCGTGGAGTAGAAATGTAAACAACATTTCTTTAAAATTCTACGCATGGAGTAGAAATGTAAACAACATTTTGATTATCCAACACACCAATTTTTGAAGCAATACAATTAACAAGGGACATGCGAGTAATATGTTTGATTGTCTCAGTTGCTTAGGATTGTCTTGGTTGTTTTTGACAGAACAATTGTCTCTGTTTTGATGGAACGTTCATCTCAGTATCTTTTGACGGAACAACCACCTCAGTTGCTGTAACTAATCTTCTGCGCTTCTTGTACTTTGAGCTGATGTAACATTTTAGGCAGTAAATAGAAGTTTTAATAGAAACTTGATAAATCGTTGAAGGTAAGGGATAACAAGCATACAAGTAGGAAAGTGTTCTCTGTCTCATATCAATTCCTACAGGAAAATCCTGCATACTTTGCCTAATAAGCTGAGGTGACCTTCGACAAAGGAACCAAACATGCCCTAAATCCAACTCTTTTTCTCCAAATTATGGCTTGGGAGCTCCAATTACAAACATGCTTAGATCCGAGATTGGGAGAGAAAGAGAGAGAAGGGATAACGAGGGGGGACCAACCAACATTAGCTGACGATGGCGGTGCCGCCACCGGTTGGAGTTGCCACACTAGATCTAGAAGAGATTGAGTCAGAGAAGGTGTGCACAAGGGATAGGAGGCGACAGATTGGGTTCATGTCAAGGGATATGGCAACATCTGGTCAGTGCTTGTGGTTGGCCTAGTGTCACACAACATGCCGCCACAGATTACTCTAGCCTCGAAATGGTTGAACCACATTTCAACAATGCGCAATGGGAGATGTCTATTAGATCTTGGTTGAGGTACCCATTCACCACCACCATATTAGGAACTGATGAGTTGAAGATTTCTGCTTAACCAGGATGCTTATTCATCCATTGTGCTGGAAGTGCTAATCAACCAAATTTATCATACGCGCCTGTTATTGGAATCCATTTCCCTCCATCACTCCCTCTCTCTCTCTCTCTGCACATGCACACACCAACACACACACACCTCTTTTGTGAATAAGTGGTCTTACTCCCCTAGTGTGGGTTGTGAAATTCAATCCAAAGCTTGAAGTTGTGTTGCAATAGATTGAGACCTTTTATGGCTTAGGTACATCATCAACTTGCACATTTAAGCTAGTTGAGACTTTACTCCTTGAGATCAATAACTTTTAGTCTCAAAGACAAACACTTTCATCTTACCATGGTACAAAGGTATTATTGTGACAGTTTGAGGTCATAAGGATCCTGTGCCCCCTTGGTTGTTTTGCGAGAGAGAAAGCATTACCACCTGAGGTGCAAGGTCATAACATGTCAAAGATGTGGAGAGACACTAGTGTATCCTCAACTCCTTGGTTGTTTTGTGAGGGACAAAACATTGCCACCTGAGGTGCAAGGTCATAACATGTCAAAGAGCTGGAGAGACACTGGTGTATCCTCAATGATAGTAGATACAAAAAAGTACTCTGGTTGTGTCGAGCACTTCCTTGAGTGTATGCCAATAGATGGTTCTAGCCTTCCAGGGAGTGAGTTGAGCATGCTGCTTTGTTGGGATCCCGTCGGGGCGTGTGGTGTCTATTGGCTGCCCTAGCTGGCCTGACCGCTCTAGAGCGTCATCGTCATCGATACTCTAGCCATGCAACACCGAGGAAGAATGAGAAGAAGAGACATATGGTAAAAGAGGATAAGAGAGGTTGTAGATGTGTTTTTGACGATTGGATAGTCGGGGACTCAATCAGCCATGTACCTCTTATTTTACAAGGAGTAGGGGTAGTCTTATCCCATGGGAAAACCAATGTGGTACTATTATTAATGTTATTTATAGAGTTTTCCTTAGATTGGGCCAAAACTGGAATAGGCCTCTTAAAATTGGCATGAGCCCAATTTGAGTGTCAACAAGGGGATAGGAGCAGTGGCCGAGCTAGTTACATAATATAGGGGGGCCATTTTGCCTAATATGTATCAACATGTACACAAGTCCCATATAAGTCATAATATAATTGACAAAAGCTTAAATTAGGAAAACATACGAACCATGACAAATTGTGATAACAATCACAACATCTTAATTTCTTCAGCTATACCATCCTACTGACGCTGGACCTACTTGATTTATCATTTAGTAATCGGAAATTGAGAAGCAATCAAATAAAGCTCAATACTGGAGAACAAGGAAATTCGATTTAGCAGTCATGGATTCACCCGTCACCACTCCAGCAGCCAGCAGGATGGATCGGACTGGCCAATTTGGGATTTCATTTGAGAGTAGAGACTGGAGATGAAGAGCAGTGCAGCTGTACGTACTCGGGGATGGAAGGGAAGGCAGCAGCGGAAGGGGATAGAAGGGAAGAGAATGAGTACCTGCTTGGGGATGCTCCTGTTCGAGTTCGTGGGCGGCGGGAGAGGGGACGACGGCTGCGACGACAGGGGTGGGGACGATGGTTGCGGCGGCTCGGGTGAGTACGGTGACACCAACGAGCGCGCAGTGGCCCAGGCGATGGCCACGGCACTGGGGACAGTGGGGACGGCGGCCGCGACGGCGAGGAGGGCAGCCACAGCAGTGATGGCGGCCCCCACAAGCTCACGCACGGCAGTGGTGAAGAGGCCCTGAGACGAGATGCAGCTGCTGGTGTGAGATTCGTGAGGTGTGAGAGATGCGGCTGCTGGGGTGGGTAATGGCTGGAGATAGGGTTTTCAGTGACACTCTGACCGGTGGGCCGCACTAATTTCAGTGCATGTGAGTGGGCTGGGCCGAGCATGCCAAAATAAAAATCGGCTATACCGGCCAACCGTTCGACTCTAAGATGTGTTTTAAGAGACCAATGGTGTGATGTAAATAGCTAAATATATACCATAGGTATGAGTACAAATAGTGCCCGATGATCTGTTAGAAATTCATAGAAACTAATTGTTGGTCATTAATATTATGTTTTAGCGACCATTGTCCGATACTATAGATTGGCTGTGGTACAGTGAATCTCCGCACCCTTCTTTCATGGCCTAAATGAACTTGAATCTGCTACGACCCTGCACCAAGTTTGACTTTGTTTTGCATATTTCCTTGCTTCATGAATTTCACCCATTGAAACACATGACATATTTGATAATCAAGTATAATGTACGCTGAGTGTTTTCTCCTGTTTGGTAGAACATTTTCAACAAACGTCACTAGTGAGAAATAAGTTTCAGATGGAGTGATAGATAAAATATCCCACATATAGCATGGTATGGGACCTATGAAAGTTGCAAAACTAAGGGATGTCTCAATGCACTGAATGGGGTGATTTCGATTGTATTAATTAGATTGATAACATGCTATTGGAGTCAATAAGGAAAGAGACTCTATTTCTTGTCTTGTTGTGTCTTGTATTCCACGTAGATGAGGTACCCATCTGGTTTGGGCTTCTTGTGTAGACTGCTTCGTCTACCCTAGCTACATATCACTGACACTTTGGATAGCAATTGTCAAGGTGGTGCCCACGTGTCATACTCTTTTCCCTTTCTTCCTTCTCACTCCCTGAAACTTAGCCCAAAACACGATATGGTTACGCCTGGTGCAGCCGCCCATCCTATAAACCGGGTCATGCTCACCCATCCTTTCCACCAGGGCCTAGCTCGCTCGTCCATATGTAGGAGCGGGGCTTGACAGTGCCCGCTCGACCAATCTATAGCTATACACCCATCCGCCACACCTATCTACAAACTTAGGGCACCGACATATCTGCCCACCGCCACACCTATCCGCAAACTTAGGTCACCGATAGGCTCCGCTCGAACGATCCATAGCTCCACACAGTTTTGGCTAGTGGCTCTCAACAGTGCCACCGTCAGACTTCATTGTGCTGCACCCTGCTGAGTTGTTCCTCTCTCGCTCACCACCACTGTGAAGAGAAGGGGAAGGAGAAATGGGAGCTAAGGTTTCTGGGCACAGCTGGCGCATGCAGAAGTGGGGCCCTCATGCGAGCATGCAAGATACGAGTCATCGGACTAGCGATCTTGGGTGCACATTGGTCGGCACCCGACTCGACCCATGTTGGGCAGGGCAAATCAACTGCTTTTTGGCCTAGTTCCAGATTTTTTGCATCTTATAGAGTTAATGGACCATGCTGAAATCAGCATGTCTCCTAAAATTTAATGGTCCCGTCAAGATTTTTTTAATAGCTCCTAGTCTGTTTACTAGGATCAAATTTTGCTAAGACATAAGGATTAATATGATTTTACTATGACATCCATGCTGTAATCAGTTAGCATGCTTGGCACCCAAAAAAGTAATGGCCGGGAACTAACAATGCCCAGGCCGGCAGCAAAGCCATAGTTGCGTCCCTCTCCATATCTAACACTTTTTGTCCAAATTATGGCTATTGAGCTCCAATTACTAACATGCTTAGATCTGAGTTTGGGGGTGTAAGAGAGAGAAGGGGGAAGGATAGGGGACCAACTTACATTAGCTGATGATGGTGATACCGCCACCGGTCGAAGCTACCGCGCTGGATCTGGAAGAGAGTGAGTCAGTAAGGGTGTTCACAAGAGATAGGAGGCGGCGTGTAGGTTTCATCAGAAGAGATATATTTAGTTTTTACCATAATTAAAACCGCAAATCTCCGAATTTTAGTTATATAGACGGTTCTATAGACGTATAAAGGGGGCATAAATCAACACATGGAAAAAGACTCTTTTGCCCCACCTCCCTTATGCCTTCACTTAGCGCAAACCTATATAGTGACCTCGCACAGACAGCACACATAAAAAGTATACATAAGAGCTGCCCCTGGCCTGCAACATTGCTGTCCAATCCGATCTCACTTGCCCTACGATATGGCGGCATCACGTCTAAGCTCATGGTTGGCCTAGTGTCGATCGGCGTGCTTCCACAAATGACTCTAGCCTCGAATTGGTTGAACCACATATCATCTACATGTGATGGCAGATGTCCAGTAGACTAGCTACACAAGAGCAACAACACAAGCACAAAGTATAAACAAGTAAACACAAGCTTGTGTTAGAGAATTGCAAACCAACGCGAAGATGATGGCACAACGATTTCTATCTCGAGGTTTGGTGGTTTGCCAACCACTTAATACCTGTCGAGGCAAGTCCAAGATTGCTGCTGATCTTCTTTCTAGTGGTGTCCCGCATGCCCACCCTCACCTGTCATGGTGTGCTCACGCAAGAGCTCTAGCAATTGATCTAGCATGTCTAGCTAGTTGCTCTCTTAGCTTGTGTAGCTAAGTAGTTTAGCTCTCTAATTGTGCTTGTGTAGTGTAACTAGTTAGTAGTGCTAGATTTGCTTGTGCTTTGTGTGCTTTGTGCGCTTTGCATACTGTTGGTACTTCTTATCTCTATCAGAGGGATTTGCAAATGCACAAAACTATCGCATAGCACTTCGCTCGGTAAGTATACCGAGGTTGTATTTATATTTTACCAAGGGAAAGTGAATGGACAGGATATCTGATGAATAGAAATGCTAGGACTGGAATTAGGCAAAAGGTGTGTCCTTAGCTAGAGGAGGTTTACGATGATGGCGTGGGGATGTTGATAGAAAGGTGGGATAAGGGTAGAACAAGAAAGAATAGGATTCAAGTAGAAAAGGATAGGAGTCAAGAAGGCTAAAAGCAAGGCAAAGCTAAGTGGGAGAGCGAGCAAACTATCTATCTTAAGCAACAAAGTTAATCTAAGGATTAGAGAGAACTCTTTAGTACTTCAGGGCATAACCCGCCTAGACAACCAAGAGATTAAATGTACAAGGTTTGCCACGAGCCCTACATTTTAACAACTAGACCCAATGTGGTGCAATACATAGCATGGATAGGGCTGTCACCACCTACCAACTACCACTAACTATCTAGTGATCTAGACGTATCCACAAGCAAGTTATAGGCTAAGCACCACGCTTCATCTATAAACTCACTACTTTGATCCGAGCTCTCATGAAATGAGATTGAAGTACTCTAACTAGACAGTGGAACCTACACTAACGATGATCAAGCTAAGCAAAAGATTATCTATGCTACTAATGCTAAGAACAAGCACCTAAGCTCACTAAACATGAACAAGAGTGAACTAGAACTTGAACAAAGCAAAGCTATAATACTGAATAAAGTAGTGAACCAAGTAAAGTACTAAATAAAATAAATACTAAGAAAAAATACAAGAGAGATATACCAGACCCAGATGACTATTCCAGACTCTGAGAAAGCTCTGCTATAGCTCTACTTCCATTACTAGCCTATCTACTACTTCTAGAGCTACTCCTTGAGCTTGAGAGTAATGTGTGTAGCTTGAATGTTTGGTGATGATCTTCATTGAGTTCCACACCTCTTTTATAGTGTAGAGAGGGAGTGGGGTTACTTGTAGGCAGTGGAGAAAGTCGGTGGGAGGCCAAGGGGCGTCAGCTGACCCTTGGATCCACTACCTCCATCCTATAGTGCTAGATGGCTTCCTGATGGTGATTATCTTTAGGTATGTCGGCTGTTTTGGTCGGTTTCCTCCTGCGTGTGACTGCAAGTGGGCCACCAATCCAAGTGAGGCTCCACCCTGGCCCTTGGATCAAACTGACATAGCATCAAGGGTGGAGAAGTCTCCTTGGTGTGCCACGTTGCTTCTCCCATGGATCAACAATGTGGTAGGACAGCTGGGGCATCGAGCGATGCCTAGGGGTGTTAGGAAACCCACCATGTGGGCCCAAAGACCCCTTGCCACGCCACTTTCCACCTTTGCACTTCTTTTGTACATTTTTGTGAAAATTTCCTGCATACAAATACTTTTCCATGTACAAGTGGACCTAGGTGAACTATAAAGAAACTTTGATGCATGTGATGTGTTTTTACCTTGTGTTTGGGTGGAATGTTGATGGTTTAACTAGGTGATAGTGACCATCAGTAGGCTCCCCCAAGCTACTCCTTTGCTTGTCCTGATCAAAGATGCGGGTTTAGCACTTTGGATCAGGAGTTGCTTCTATGTAATGCCCTACAAAAACTTATAAACAAACCAATACTGTGTCTTGAATTGAACAAATTAGTATTAGAAATTCACCATTAGTCTTTGCCATATGGTGCTTATGGCTTTCACCTTGATATAAGAGATTGTAAGACAGAGCAGATTAGATAGATACTCTTCCCTTTACCTTGGTGTAGCCAAAACTGCCTGGAGGTTTTTAGTATTTTTGTAAAGAAAACTTGCCTCCTCAGATGGTACATGTTGACGGTCCTTAAGTATCAATTATAACTATCAAATAAATAGAGAAAAGGATCCAAATGAAACCAACACCTAGACTTAGGGTTTTATCTGACAGAATTCCACGAGTTTTGCTGTTTATCTATTTCTGCAGGGGGTTATCAGGAAATACGGAAGAAAGGCCCACATGTCGGATTAATGACGGGATATTAATCGAACACGTAATTATCTTACATCTAGAAGAGTCCAGAAGCCACGAGAATGAACGGGAGGCGTAACGGGGCCGGAGACAGGGCGCCCGCCCTAGTCCCCAGGGCGCCCGCCCCCTCCTGTGGACCAATCAGGCTCCGCCTCGAGGATTATGCTCCACCGACCTAGAGGATCAAGGAAAACCGTCCGTTCAATGTCGGTTTGATCAGACGGCCCAGATTCATCCGAAAGGGCTATATAAGCAAGGCCCCTGCCCCTGGAGGAGAGGCCCTGGTCTCATACTTCAAACCCTAATTCAGGAGGAGAGCCTCTGATCAAGCCCTAGAGCCACCACATCAACTAGATCTCTAGTTAGCATAGCTACATAGGATTAGAACTAGAAGGAGTCAATCTTCGATTGGTTCCCGGATCTGTCAAGAGGATTCTTGGTAATTCCTCTATTGTTCTTCAATTGTTCATCTTTGTTCTTCAATATTATGAATATGACTTTGTTCTATTTCAATATATTGGTTATGACTTTGCTCTACTTGATTATATTTGCAATTATATTGTTCTTAGTTTATCATAGTTATATGCTTGGCTTAGTTAGATTGGAATTATATACATGCCTAGGATCGTATAGCGTTTATCCATGTGTATAGTGGGTGAATGATAATTATTGTGTAGACGTGGTGTCTATACCGTATTTATCTGCGATTGCACCCTATATGCCGGATTGTGGGGTAGTTCGCGATAGTGACAGCTTCGTTGATTCTTATATAGTCCCCCTCTCGTGTATAGGGCAGGTAGAGCAACACTATTACAGGGGAGTGATTGCTATGTTCTTCATCTTCCTTGCTAATATTCACTATGCATGGATATAGTCTTTTCTCACCATGATTGCCAAGTATAATTGCACTAACTATGATATGCTAGACTTTATAGTTAATAATAACTTAGGGAATATCTTTATAGTTCATCCTAATTCCATGCTAATGACTTGCTAGAATATCTGTTGAGGTGCTTAACATTATTATATGTGGCTAGCTGATCAGATTAATTATCTTTGTCACCATTATCACTTTACCTTTACTTAATGTGACATTTATACCTGTATAAAGAGATTGATAAATACTCTCGGTTATACATGCAATGATGTGTACTCAGTTCCATATTCTCATTCCATTATCAACCATGATACTTAGAAATCCCTTCCCAGTGGTAAAAATATAAATAACGATACCTGGAATACTTCCCGGTTAAAATGCTACATCGGTATTAATCTGTGCGCTTGCAGATCCCTTTTATTATTTATCTTGATGAGCAAATGCATATTTCAATACCGTGTCTCTCATGTCATGCTGGGGATGACAACTTGGCTTAAGTGGCATGAGGGATAGGTTTGGCATTTTTGGCGCCGTTATTAGAATTAGAAAACTAAGTCTACTTTTGGTAGTGACATTAAGAATGCCCAACAAGCATTTTTCGCGCCGTTGCCGGGGAAGGTTGATTACTAAGTAGGAATGAATATGGAACTTTGAGTCATCATTTACATCACTAATCTGATCGAGCTTATCAATTCTCTTATACAGTTTTACCCCTGTATTTTCCATTTTGATTATTTATTGCAGGGTGATGCATGAATAGAAGACATCTTCCAGACAACTTTGTTGACGATCCCGAAGCCTTATTCAGAAGAACAAGAGCCAAGCTCAAGAAGACATCGTCAACACTTCAGCACAAAGCTTCATCCAAATCCGAAGACCGCCGAAGTTTCATCCGGAATTTGTCGACTGAATTCGAAGCCATGGCGAACAAGACGATCCGCGAATTCTCAGCTCCCACTACGGACAACATCCGCACTGGACCTGCCGCGGCCATCGACAAGAACTTTGAGCTCAAGCCTGGGCTCATCAACATGGTGCAAGCTAACCAGTTCTGTGGAAGCCACATGAAGATGCTAGTGCTCATCTTCAACACTTCCTGAAGATCTGCAGCACTTTCACCATGGCTGATGTCCCCAGAGACGCCATACTACTTCGCCTTTTCCCATTCTCACTGTTGGGGAGAGCAAAGCAGTGGTTCTACGCTACAAAGGAGAAGAACACTACGTGGGCACTTTGCTCCACGAACTTTCTGGTCAAATTCTTTCCCATGGGCAAGACCAATGCTCTCCGTGGGAAGATTACAAGTTTTCAGCAACAACATGATGAATCCGTTCCAGAAGCATGGGAGCGTTTCCAAGACTACATCCTAGAATGTCCCCATCATGGAATGGAAAGCTGGCTACTGATGCAGACATTTTATCATGGGCTCATTAACAGTGCCCGTGAAACCATGGATGCTGCAGCTGGAGGAGCATTCCTATCACTCACCATACCTCAAGCCACAGCTCTTGTGGAGAAGATGGCATCCAACCAAGGTTGGAATGAAGAAAGAACTCAGACACGCAAGAGAGGTGGAGGTATGCACCAGCTCAAGGAGGTAGACATGTTGTCTGCCAAGCTAGACCTACTCATGAAGAAGCTCGATGATCGAGCTGGAGAAAAGAAAGAAGTCATGCATGTCTACGACTCCCACATGACTTGTGAGGAGTGTGGAGGTACTGGACACTCGGGCAATCACTGTCCTGAGTTGCTGGAGGACGTGAACTACATCAACAATAACAACAACAACTACTACAACCGTCCTCAGCAGAATCAAGGTTGGAATCAACAGAGGCCTAACTACTCAGGTAATTACCAAGGTAACAATTCTTTCAATAATAATAATAATTATCCACCTTTGAGAGAGTTAGTGTCCAACCAAGGAAAGCTAATGGATAACTTGTCTAAGAAATTGGCATCTAATGATAAAATACTAGAAAATATAAATAATAGAATGGATAATTTCTCTACTGCCATCAAGAACCAGATTAGCTTTAATAAAATGATTGAATCTCAGTTGAATCAAATAGCTGCTGCTGTTCCTGCTACTAACCCCGGTATACCATCACAACCGGAAGGACTAGAATCTGCAAATCTTGTAGACATGTTTGATACAGGAGATTACTGGAGTAACCCTATCGTGGAAGTAAGTACTGACCGTCTGCCGGTCAAGAGAGGCGATCCAGGACGCCCCGTCGTCCCGATCTCCATCGGCATGCGAGACTTCCCAGAAGCACTCTGTGACTTTGGCTCCAGCGTCAACATCATGCCCAGGGTACTCTATGAAAAACTCTTTTCACAACCATTATTAGAAACAACCATGTGTTTGTAGCTTGCAGATAGGACACTGAGTTTCCCGAGAGGAATATTGAAGAACATCTATGTCCGAGTGGGTTCCTCGTACGCTCCAGCAGACTTCGTAGTGATAGAGACCGGTTCTGATGAGAGGGCTCCCGTCATCCTAGGGAGACCATTCCTGAACACCGCGGGAGCTGTCATCTATGCCAGTGCTGCCAAGATCAGTTTCTACATCAAGGGGAGGAAGGAAACGTTTTCCTTCAAGAACAAGACCGCACAAATCCCAGAGCAACCCCAATATGAACCAAGGAAGAGGACCAACAGGAGGAACAAGAGCAAGAAGCAAGTGTGGACCGAGACAGCTAAGATGGTCACTGCCGTGCACAAAGGTCAAGATCGCCAACTCAAGTCACCGTTCTTGCCTAAGAAGGACGACCCAGGTATGCCAAGCATTTATTGCTCCATTAATGGGTCCCACTTCTACAAGACACTTTGCGACACTGGGTCGGGCGTCAACATAATGGCCAAGGTCACCTATGAACTTCTGTTCGGAACCATGCCCTTAAACCCAACATATATTCAGCTCCAGATGGCAGATCAGACATTCCGACAGGTCGAAGGTACAGTAACTGACGTCCCTGTCAAGATAGACGATCACTTTGTCCATACAGACTTTCAGGTTATTGACATGGGAGAAGATGAATACGATCCACCCATCATCCTTGGAAGACCATTCCTTAGTACTGTCAAAGCAATCATTTACATTGGAACTGGAGAAGTCCACATGCACTTCCCCTCTGAGAAGGTACGTCTTTACTTTACTGACCCTAACTATGTATTTGAAGAATCCAAGCAGGTCAGGACAAGAAGAAGGCGGCGTAACCACAATCAGAAGCAACAGGTCATCAAGGACGGATGGGCAGATTATGAAGAAGTGGTAAGATCTGAAGACATACCACTCAACCAACACTGTCCTGAGGAGACCAAAGCACCGAGACAGGTATGGAAAGAAAAGACAGTTGTACATGAAGAGGAGGCGCCGCCGGAACCACCGACTACGCCATCTACCAAGTCCCAGGACGACTGAACGAATAAGAGTCCCGTTTGGAGGACTTAAAATCACCGAACGCCTTGCCAAGAGGTAACTTGGTAGTTATCCTTTCCTTTTAATTATTTACTTTATCTTAAATAGTTTGCTTAGTTAATCGTATTCATACTATCTTAAAAAGAAAATAAAAATGTTAAAAACCCTAAAGCCCCATGTGAGTATGCGAGTGGCATAAAACCCATAAGTACATTCACTGTGGTGGCATAAAAAATATATATATATATAATAAATATATAAATATTTTCTTCTGCTTTATAAAAGAAAAAAAACAACATAAAAAAATCAAGGAGGCTCAGCATGATAAAGGCTAGATATTTATGCTAACACTTAATCAGTTCCACAAAGCTTTGTTGTCTATTTGAGCTTCACAGAATTCTAGGAGACTAGCAGACGGAGGACATTCTAATCGCTGTCAGGGTGCTGCCGACTTTCAAATACATCTCCGCCATCTGCTAGCTACATCTGAAGAGATTATGTCAAGATCCAGCTTGGGGGAGAGCACCTCCATTATCTTGCCAAGTATTTCTATCTTTATCTTTGTATTTATATATACTTCTACCCTATAAAAATAAAAATATACATAACTATGAAAAAAAAACCAAATAAAGATTTTGTGCTTATATATATATACCTATATCTTTTGCTTAGTGTGTTTTAATAAATAAATAAAGTGGCTATGCTAAACTGAATCTAAATAATAATAAAACTCTAGCATGGATATGATGAATAGTTGCTTTGCCTAACTTTCAAATTTGAAGTCCTCTCTCTAAGTTTAGACATAACTGTTATCATTTAAAGCTTGCTCTAAACCTGAACTTGTGGGAAGAGAACTTGATCTAAAGTCTAAGTTGTTAACGGATATGATATGGGAAGGTTGAGCTGCTGTTTATCTATTCCTAGAGATGCTAGAATTCTGGAGAATTTTATCTTTGAAAATCTTAAAATGCTACATGATGAGTTCCTGTATGATGAGAGTTTAAGTTCCTACCACAGCCATACATACATGCTTGCTAGACTTTAAGCCATACCTTTACTTTTTACTGCTTATGAGCATTGAGTGTAGTCAAGCTGTGTAGACCCTTAGGAGCTTGTCATGCGGTTAAAATCAAGATTCACTTGCACGATCACTCATACATGCTGCTTCTACTCCGGAAGTACGCATCCACATATATCCACTCATTCTCATCTCCAGATCCACATAAAATTATTCTACTCCTAATCCGGGAGAGAATAGCCAAAAATATTTTCCCATTCTTGTTATCCCCTGTGAAATAAATGCTCAAGCTATTTTGATTACTACCACTTGCTATATTGTTCTAAGGAGATGAGTGCTCTATACGAGGAAATAAAAAGGGGCAAGTGCCCGGAACCTCGAAAAGAAAAAGATACGAGGAAATAAAAAGGAGCAAGTGCTCGGAACCTCGATGAAAAAAAAAGAAAAAGTGTGAGAAGAGAGGTAAAAATGGACAAGTGTCCGACAGTAGAATTAGGGGTACACGATACCCACCTGAAAAAAAAAGAAAGAAAATATAGAGCACCTCATTCTCCTCAAGAGCTTTAAAAGCAAGAAAGGTACGTATCCCCTCAAAAAGAGCAAAAGTAGAATTAGACTTTCATCATTGTTATCATCACTACCACCATACACCATTTATTCGCCACACATGCACATCTTGATTTGACTTATTGGCTTGTTTCTCTGGATCCATGGTTTGACTATGCAATAAATGTCTTGTAAGTATGTATACTTTATCTCTCACCGATGAGCTCCAGATATCAAAAGCCTTATTAGAATAGGATGAGAGAGAAGGCAATGTCACTCTGTCTTATACCACAAATACTACATACTTTGCTTTGAGAGAAGGCAGACATCATTACTGCCTTGGTGAGGATCCAGAAATACCACAAAAGAGAGACCTGAGAGAGTCATACAAGGAATCTCCGAGTTTTATTTGAAAATCTGCAAAAAACTCCAGAGCTATAGCTGATCAAGAATAAGAGACATGGCGCTTGACTAGACTGTTCTATCTTTTAACCGCTCAAGACAAAGGTGACGGTTGCAAGCCCCATGGTGAAAGGTATAATGAGTAAGTTTTAAGTCTTGACAGTTTACTTTAACTCAGAGATGAGGCTCTATTTGAAAGCATGTGTACCGTCAAAATTCAAAGGCATTTCAGCAACTACTGAGTCTCTCCTTGCTCAGGGACGAGCAAGAGGTAAGCTTGGGGGAGTTTGTTGACGGTCCTTAAGTATCAATTATAACTATCAAATAAATAGAGAAAAGGATCCAAATGAAACCAACACCTAGACTTAGGGTTTTATCTGACAGAATTCCACGAGTTTTGCTGTTTATCTATTTCTGCAGGGGGTTATCAGGAAATACGGAAGAAAGGCCCACATGTCGGATTAATGACGGGATATTAACCGAACACGTAATTATCTTACATCTAGAAGAGTCCAGAAGCGACGAGAACGAACGGGAGGCGTAACGGGGCCGGAGACAGGGCGCCCGCCCTAGTCCCCAGGGCGCCCGCCCCCTCCTGTGGACCAATCAGGCTCCGCCTCGAGGATTATGCTCCACCGACCTAGAGGATCAAGGAAAACCGTCCGTTCAATGTCGGTTTGATCAGATGGCCCAGATTCATCCGAAAGGGCTATATAAGCAAGGCCCCTGCCCCTGGAGGAGAGGCCCTGGTCTCATACTTCAAACCCTAATTCAGGAGGAGAGCCTCTGATCAAGCCCTAGAGCCACCACATCAACTAGATCTCTAGTTAGCATAGCTACATAGGATTAGAACTAGAAGGAGTCAATCTTCGATTGGTTCCCGGATCTGTCAAGAGGATTCTTGGTAATTCCTCTATTGTTCTTCAATTGTTCATCTTTGTTCTTCAATATTATGAATATGACTTTGTTCTATTTCAATATATTGGTTATGACTTTGCTCTACTTGATTATATTTGCAATTATATTGTTCTTAGTTTATCATAGTTATATGCTTGGCTTAGTTAGATTGGAATTATATACATGCCTAGGATCGTATAGCGTTTATCCATGTGTACAGTGGGTGAATGATAATTATTGTGTAGACGTGGTGTCTATACCGTATTTATCTGCGATTGCACCCTATATGCCGGATTGTGGGGTAGTTCGCGATAGTGACAGCTTCGTTGATTCTTATATAGTCCCCCTCTCGTGTATAGGGCAGGCAGAGCAACACTATTACAGGGGAGTGATTGCTATGTTCTTCATCTTCCTTGCTAATATTCACTATGCATGGATATAGTCTTTTCTCACCATGATTGCCAAGTATAATTGCACTAACTATGATATGCTAGACTTTATAGTTAATAATAACTTAGGGAATATCTTTGTAGTTCATCCTAATTCCATGCTAATGACTTGCTAGAATATCTGTTGAGGTGCTTAACATTATTATATGTGGCTAGCTGATCAGATTAATTATCTTTGTCACCATTATCACTTTACCTTTACTTAATGTGACATTTATACCTGTATAAAGAGATTGATAAATACTCTCGGTTATACCTGCAATGATGTGTACTCAGTTCCATATTCTCATTCCATTATCAACCATGATACTTAGAAATCCCTTCCCAGTGGTAAAAATATAAATAACGATACCTGGAATACTTCCCGGTTAAAATGCTACATCGGTATTAATCTGTGCGCTTGCAGATCCCTTTTATTATTTATCTTGATGAGCAAATGCATATTTCAATACCACGTCTCTCATGTCATGCTGGGGATGATAACTTGGCTTAAGTGGCATGAGGGATAGGTTTGGCATTTTTGGCGCCGTTATCAGAATTAGAAAACTAAGTCTACTTTTGGTAGTGACGTTAAGAATGCCCAACAGTACACTCAAGTCTCTCAAAGGTGTATGAAACCTCACCAAGGCCAGAGATCTTAGCCTTAACACCCTATTCTAAAGCTTATGTGGAGTTTATGGGTAGGGGATCAAAGCAAGGCTTACTTGAATTGAATATATTGCTAAGTCAAACACTTGGATCACAAGGAGCAACAAGTCATACAAATTTGATCAAGATGTGCAAGTGTGTGGTATGAGTGATGGATGTGGTACTCCTTTGAGAAGGTTCCCTCCTCTATCTTCTTTTGAGAGCATGACTACTCTTTTTCTTTCTTTCCTCTGCCTCTCTTTTTGAACAAAAGTGCTTTTCTTGCTCTTCTTTTCACTCTCTTTTTTTCATAGCCCATTCCTCTCTTTTGATGAAAGATAGCTAGAGGGGTAAATGCAAATTCTCATGGAGAAAGGGTGAACGGAATGTGAAAAGGCATGTGGTTGCATACTTCTAGTGTAGAAGTAGCATGAATTTGTGGAGTGTACGTGATCTTGATAAAAAAGTATGACAAGTTTCTAAACTCAGATCAACAAGGCTGAAAAAGCTCAAAACAAACAAACAGCTTTTTGTAGAGGCTATATCATGACAGGAAAAACATGTTTTTGGATCTAGTAGGAATTTTTCACCATTGAGAAACTTCTAGCAAGAAACTTTTTATCACTTCTTCAAAACAAAAAACTCTAGGTCAAACGTAATTTAGAAAGGTTAAAAGATTTACTCTAATCCTTGCCACAACATATCTCACAACAACTCATACTTGGTTCTAGCATTTGCAACCCACAAAAGCATCTGACTTAAGATGAACTCTAAATTAACATGTTCAAAACTTGAGAAGTATTGGGTTGTATAACAAGCTTTTGCAAAGTATCACAAAGCAACTATTCATCATTTTCAAAAGGACTTAAACATCAACTCTAGAGCAGGAGCAATATTTATTTAAGACAGGTTACGATACTAACTCTCTTCTTTTTATTATCATCTCCACATATTTATTACTAAAGTATAAATGCTTATCATCATTATTGTTGTTGTTTTTGTTGTTGTTATTATTATTGTTATTATTTCAAGATGAAGAGTTATGCGGAAATAAGGAGAGAGTTGAAAGAGTACATACCTTAGCAGGGAGGTTCTCCTCGAGCTTGCCTGTGCAGAGGTTGGACTCATCTTCTGTGACAGCTCCTGCTTGTATCTTCCTTTATTATTTATTGCTACTAATATGATTGATTGATTTTATTTATTTATATATTTTGTTATTATTTATTTATTTATTTTATTTATTTATATATTTTGCTACTAATATTTATTTATTTTATTTATTTCGTCATCCCCTTAGTGGCGCGTCGTATCGTGATCCGGGTACGATGAAAAATGAGCAAGGGTCGGGTCGTCGCAACCTCAGTGGCGCGCTACATCTACGCCCGGGTGTAGTGAAAAATGAGCAAGGGTCTTCGCACTTCCCTCGACGGGTGCGAAGGGTAAGGAAGCTAGCCGAGCCAACTAGGATTCGTCTAGGTAGCTAGAACGTAGGGTCCCTAACGGGTAAGCTAAGAGAGCTAGTCGATGCAGCAATTAGAAGACGTGTAAATATTCTATGCGTTCTGGAGACTAAATGGAAGGGCCAGAAGGCGAAGGAGGTGGAGGATACGGGCTTCAAACTTTGGTACACGGGGACAACATCGGGTAGGAATGGTGTAGGCATCTTGATCGATAGGAGCCTTAAGGATGGAGTCGTTGATGTTAGGAGGCAAGGCGACCGAATTATCTTGGTCAAGCTAGTAGTTGGAGATTCGGCTCTAAATGTGATCAGTGCTTATGCCCCTCAGGTAGGTCTTAGCGAGGGCACCAAGAGGCAGTTTTGGGAAGATCTTGATAGCATGGTTAGTACCGTGCCTATCAGCGAGAAACTCTTTATAGGAGGAGACCTTAACAGCCATGTTGGTGCGACTAATGTAGGTTTCGAGCGGGTGCACGGGGGGTTCGGATATGGTAGTAGGAATCAAGAGGGGGAGGATGTTTTGAACTTCGCGCTGGCCTATGACTTGTTGATAGCGAACACCCTCTTTAGGAAGAGGGAATCTCATCTAGTAACCTTTCGTAGTGGACAACACTCGAGCCAGATCGACTTTATCCTTACAAGGAGGGAGGATAGACGTGCTTGCTTTGATTGTAAGGTGTTACCTGGGGAGTGTGTTGTCCCTCAACATAAGCTTGTGGTGGCGGACTTTCGCTTTTGGGTACGTGTCCACCGGGACAAACGGGCCAAGATTGCGAGAACGAAGTGGTGGAAGCTTAGAGGGGAAGCAGCGCAAACGTTTAAGGAGAGGATGCTAGACGAGGGGTGTCACACCCATTTTTAAGGACAAAAATAGGATGTATAAAATACTCATGTGCGCCCCAGGTCATGATCGCACACATAAGCAGACAAATTACATAGTATCATCACAGTGCTTATTACATAACGAATATATGTTTAAAACATAGTCTTGAACAATAAATAATATTATCTAGTAATAATCTCCAGCGGAAACTCCACACAGGGACACGGTTGACTGGTTGACACCAAGACTAGTACTCATTACGATAATCCTCATCATAATCTTCATCTGTTATGGTGGAAATAGCAAGAGTGAGTCCATGTCGAACTCAACAAATATAACACAGGGTTCATGAGGCTCAAATGGCTAGACACTGTTTTGACTGCTTTTAGCTTTTAGTCATCATTAATTTAGCAGTTGAGCAGCATCAAGGTATACCAATTCCCGTTAACGAACATTTGATCAATTGTAATATGAAAAATGGAATAGCATTAACATGAGCATAATAATAACAACAATAATTAACAGGATATAACAATGGTGATCATCTATTCTGTAAGAATACCCAAGGCCGCTCGTATCCGTGAGCACGGCTAGTATACCAGTTTATTAAACTCTGCGCAGAGGTGTACACTTTCACTGTGAGTCATGATTTCCAAATGAGTGGGGAGATCAAGCCCAAACACTCAAAAACCATATAAAGCCACTCAAAAGTTCGTCTAACAAGTTAGGGCCATTAGATTCACTCGGCAGGCAGATGTAGAACCCCCCTTCCCTGTGGCACAACAACCGCAGCCTATACACACTAGGCCAGGGGCTCGCACTACACCCAACGTGGCAAGCCATTCTTACGCCATTTAAGGTAACCTCTAACAAGCTAGAAAAGGTCTCTTGAACAACTAGAGCCAGAGCCATATAGCCCTCACAGTTGTACTGTCAATCCCGGTTAATGCTTACAGATAAGTCCTTATGGAGAGTAACTAGAGCAACAAACAAACAACACAATGCTCTAGTCCCCTTGTAACAGGAATTAAATCATCTTAATGATTGATTGCACCATTCATTATTCAAATTACAAGATCAATGTTCATAAATCAAGCACTAGCCAAGCTACCCAAATGCATAATCCCATAGGTGACAAGGAATCAAGATATCAATCGCTAAGTTAAAATCTCTACGGTTGTCAAGGAAGACACATGCATATGATATTGATTATAATGAATAGGTAACAAGGATGGTCCTGTGTTATACTTGCCTTGATCAAAGCTCTCCAAATAGTACTGCTGACTTGGCTCAAAGTAATACTCTGAATCGTCCAAGTACTGCTCACCTTCTATACTCGATCATCAACCAACAACATACATGCATCCAATCAAACATACACGAAGCAAACAAATAGATATAATTAGAACAGTACACCAACAGTAACAAAACAGTAATAAAAGTTTATAAAACTCTTCTACACGTTTCTACGATCACACAGACGCAAAGATCACCAAAATCGGAGTTAAAACGTAAAAGTTATGAATTTTCTAAGATTTCCTATAGATTAATAAATACTTAATTATAAACTCGAAAAATAAATTATCAAAACTAACTGTAAAATTATACTAACACGTAGAGTTCGCAAATACGAACCTAACGCAATTTGAACGGATCAAATCGGAGTTAAAACGAAGATTTTATGACTAAAACAATTCTAGTGGCAAAACTGTAAATTGCTGAAAACGTATTTTTGAATTAACCGGTTGAAAATACGCTTTCCAAATGTGAAAACGTAATTCTCTGGAATGCGCCAAGGACCGCGGGTTGATTCACTGAAAACTAAGGGTCTCTTTAACAAAATTGCCATTGAAAGGGTATGATCTAATCTGGATCGTTGAATCACGATCGGACGGTTAAGATTCATCTGCAAGTCTACAGTATAGAAACCAACCCTTCTCCCTTGGTTCCGGCCGCCGGCCACCGCGCCCGCCATAACCGGCTCACCGGAGAGCTTCGGCCTCGCAAAATCCGACCACCACTCACCCCCCTACCATCTCCAATCGGTGGAGAAGCTCCACACGATCTCATCTACCCGAAAACAAGTCACCTACGGCCACTGCACGCTACCCGCGACAGCAAGGGGGCGGCGGCTCCATGGCCGACCCGACGGCGAACTCCAAAACCTCGATTCATCACACTAAAACACCAATTGAAAGTGTAGAAAGCAAGAGGAGAAGAAAATAAGCTCACCCACGTAGAGAAATCGGCCTCGATGCCTCCCGAAAACTCCACCCGCAAGGCACCGCCGGTCTCCAACAACCCAAACCCTAAAACTCAATTCTCCCGTGGCAACCCTAACTTTTTAGTTGAAAAACGGAATCTAGAGGTACCCGGCTACCCTTTTATAAGTTCACTTCATCGATTACGGTTAGGAAATCAAAGATTTGATTCGGTTGAGATCGTGCTCGAGTCCTTCCCGGTTACGACCGGAGGTGGAAGAAACGGCTGACAGGCGGGGTCCAGTCGTCAGCGACTTAGAGGAAAGGAAAGCGCGGCTTGACTGGCTGGGCCGACTTGGGCCGCTGCGAGGCTGACGGTCCACGCGAACAGGCGTTCAGCTGGGTCGGCCCATCAGCGCGAGCCCGGGGAAAAACGGCGGTTGATTCGGCCCACCGCGCGGAAGAACAACAGGCCGGCCCTGGCTCTCCAGGCCGCCACAGTAGGTAAGTTTTCTTTTTTTTTATTTACTTGTTTTCAAAAATATATCAAATAAATTTTCTAATCCAAAATAAAAATAAAACAAAACCACACCACATAACAAAATAAATGCAACAGCATGAATGCAACACAAAATTTATTTTATTATTATTTTAGTTTTGTAATTATTTATCACCTAACTTATTCCAATTTTGTTATCTCAAAATTTGGGTGTTACAAATTCTACCCCCCTTAAAAGAATCTCGTCCTCGAGATTGGATTGCTTACTCAAACAACTGCGGATATGATTTCCTCAATTCATCCTCTCTTTCCCAAGTTGCCTCTACCTCTGAATATCGATTCCACTGTACTTTACACATCTTAATAACCCGACTTCGAGTAACCCTCTCAGCAGTCTCTAAAATCTTAATCGAAATCTCTTCGTATGTAAGATCCTCCTTAACGGTCAATTCTTCCAAAGGTATCTGCTCCTCAGGCACCCTCAAACACTTCTTAAGTTGTGAAACATGAAACACATCATGCACCCCAGATAAATTCTCAGGCAACTCTAATTGGTAAGCAACTTCCCCACGTCTAGCAATAACTTTAAATGGTCCAACATACCTTGGTGCTAATTTACCTTTCATGTTAAATCTCTTCACACTTCTCATAGGTGACACCTTCAAATAAACATAATCACCTACTTCAAAAACTAGATCTCTTCTCCTATTATCAGCATAACTCTTCTGACGAGACTGTGCCACTCTCAAATTCTCACGAATCACTCGCACTTGATCTTCTGCGTTTCTAAGAACATCTGTACCAAACACCTGAGTTTCACCTGTCTGATCCCAAAACAATGGAGTTCTACACTTACGTCCATACAAAGCTTCAAACGGTGCCATCTTAAGACTCTGTTGATAACTATTATTGTAAGAAAATTCTGCATAAGGCAAACTCTTATCCCAACTAGTTCCATATTGCAATGCACAGGCTCTCAACATATCCTCTAATACCTGGTTGGTCCTTTCAGTCTGTCCATCTGTCTGTGGATGATATGCTGTACTAAAATTCAGCTTAGTTCCTAAAGATTCATGTACAACCTTCCAAAAATGCGATGTAAACTGCGATCCTCGATCAGACACAATCTTCTTTGGTACTCCATGCAAACATACTATTCTCTCCATATACAAGGTAGCTAATTGTACTCCCGTGTAATTAGTCTTGACTGGAATAAAATGAGCAACTTTAGTCAACCTATCCACTATCACCCAAATAGAATCATAACCTCTCTGAGTACGCGGTAACCCCACTATAAAGCCCATACCAACTTCCTCCCACTTCCATTCAGGAATTTTCATTGGTTGCAACAATCCAGCAGGTCTCTGATGCTCTGCTTTCACCCTCTGACAAGTATCACACAATGCCACATACTCAGCCACATCTCGCTTTAATCCAACCCACCAATATTTCTGTTTAAGATCCAAATACATCTTAGTACTACCAGGATGAATAGAATAAGCTGACTCATGAGCTTCACGAAGAATTGCCTGTCTAATAGCCTGATCCTCAGGTACACACAGCCTCTTTCCAAACCACAAAATTCCATTATCATCCATTCTAAAGCCTGGTGACTTACCAATCACTATATCCTCCGCTATCTTCTTTAGTTTCTCATCCTTCAATTGACCCTTATAGATCTCTTGCTCTAAAGTAGGCTCTATTACTAATTCCATTGCATTAGTAACAATTCCCAAGTTCAAATATTCAAATTCAGCACATAACTCACTAGTCATAGACAATGTTCTTATCTCATTGGCATAACTCTTCCTACTAAGAGCATCAGCTACTACATTAGCCTTACCAGGATGATAGTGTATCTCAATATCATAATCCTTAATCAACTCCAACCATCTGCGTTGCCTCAAATTCAGATCTGACTGAGTGAAAATATACTTCAAACTCTTATGATCAGTGTATATATCACTCCTATGTCCAATCAAATAATGTCTCCAAATCTTTAAAGCATGAACAACAGCTGCTAACTCCAAATCATGTGTAGGATAATTCAACTCATGCTTTCTCAACTGTCTAGATGCATATGCCACAACTCTGCCTTCTTGCATAAGAACACATCCCAAACCTTGACGAGAAGCATCACAATAAATAGAAAACTTCTTACTCAAATCTGGTAAAACCAAAACAGGAGCTGTAGTCAACCTCTTCTTCAACTCCTCAAAACTAGCTTGACATTTATCAGACCACACAAATTTGGCATTCTTTTCTAACAGAGATGTCATAGGTTTAGCAAGTTTAGAAAACCCTTCAATGAACCGTCTATAATATCCAGCTAAACCCAAGAAACTGCGAATCTCGCTAACATCTGTAGGTGGTTTCCAATTCAATACATCCTTCACCTTGCCTGGATCCACCGATATACCTCCATTAGAAACAATATGACCAAGAAAAGAAACTTCCTTCAACCAAAACTCACATTTACTTCGCTTCGCATACAGTTTATGCTCTCTAAGCTTCTGCAACACCAACCTCAAATGTTCAGCATGCTCTACCTCTGTCTTGGAAAATACCAGTATATCATCAATAAACACTACCACAAACTTATCCAAATATTCCATGAACACCTTATTCATCATGTACATAAAGTATGCAGGTGCATTGGTCAATCCAAACGACATAACAGTATACTCATACAGTCCATACCTTGTAGTAAAAGCTGTCTTTGGAATATCAGAGGCACGAATCTTCAACTGATGATAACCAGAACGTAAATCAATCTTAGAAAACACACAAGCACCTCTCAACTGATCAAACAAGTCATCAATCCGGGGCAAAGGATACTTATTCTTGATAGTTACTTCATTTAGCGACCGATAATCAACACACATCCTCTGACCACCATCTTTCTTATCAACAAAAATAACTGGTGCTCCCCAAGGTGATGAACTAGGTCGAATAAAACCTTTTTCTTGTAATTCTTTAATTTGTTTCTTAAGTTCTTCTAATTCATCTACTCCCATCCTATATGGTCGTTTGGCTATAGGTGCAGTTCCAGGTAATAATTCAATAAGAAATTCAATGTCTCGGTCAGGTGGCATACCTGGCAATTCATCAGGGAAGACATCCGGAAATTCCTCAATCACTGAATTCTCCTTATTAGTATCTTCAATCTGATTCACCACCGCGGTTGGTTGCTTCTGCATTGCTACATCCACATTGATTTTATCTCCATTAGGCGCAGTCACAACTACCACTTTCTGCTGACACTGAATCTCTGCCTGATTTTGCTTCATCCAGTCCATACCCAATATCACATCAATCCCAGATGTTCTCAACACTATAGGAGTTATCTTAAACTCTACCCCCCTTAATACCATACTAATTGGAAGGCAACGATTACTGGTTTGCATGGTACCTCCAGGTGAATTTACTAAGAGAGGTTCTTTCATAGCTAGCATGGGTATACTATGCATTTTAACAAAAATATTGGATATGAATGTATGAGATGCTCCAGAGTCAAAAAGAACAGTTGCGGGAGTGGAATGTACATTGAACGTACCAATCATAACTTCTGGTGCATTATGAGCTGTATCAGAAGACACGTGATTCACCCTTCCAGTACCCGATTGCCTCTGGTTGCTCTTCTGGCTCTGAGGAGTCTGTTGGTTCTGCTTCTCAGGACAATTATAAGACAAATGGCCCTCTTTACCACAGACAAAGCATCTAATAGGAGTACTGGGAGAATTATTCTTCATGGGGGTAGTATTGGGATTTCCAGTGCGAGGAGTCTGTTGCCCACTCTGCTGATACTGTTGACGCTGTGGATATGATGTACGCTGTTGCGACTGATTGTTTTGCCAATTTTGGGACCACCTCTGATTTGAATTGCGATTCCCCTGGCTAACCGGTCCCTGAAACTTCTGATGAAAGCCATGCTGAGAATTTGTGCGTTGGCGGTTGTTGCTTCCTGAGCCTTTCACCTTCATCTTTCTCTTTCTATCCATCTCCCTACGCTCATTATCCAGCACAATAGCCTTGTTCACCAGCTCTTGAAAACTAGCATAATTATTCCCCTTCAGTTGCAAGCGAAGATCATAATAAATTCCCTTCAAGAAAAGACGCTGCCTGTCTGCATCTTCCCTAACTTCATTGGGAGCATAGCGAGCCAACTGGGTAAACTTGTCATGATATTCACTCACACTCATCTGTCCCATCCTCAGGTTTCTGAATTCTTCCTGCTTCAGCTCAATTATACCTTCAGGAATATGACGAGCTCGAAAATCTCTAACAAACTCATTCCAAGTGATAGGAGGAGCATTGTCAGGGCGTGCAGCCTGGTACGACTCCCACCAAGTCTGAGCTGTTCCTTGTAACTGACCAGATGCATACAACACCTTCTCCATATCATTGCATTGGGCTATGTTCAGCTGTTTCTCCACCGCCCTCACCCAATCATCTGCCTCTAAAGGATCAGCAGCATGAGAAAACACTGGAGGGCGTCCCTTCAAAAATTCTCCACGCTTATCCCTTACTTGAACAGGTGGTGGTCCTCCAACAGGGGGATTGTTCTGCATATGCTGCATAAACATCTGCATCAGCTGATTCTGAGTTTGCATGAGTTCCTCCATAGTAACGGGTGGATTAGCACCCCCACGACCTCTGCCACGACCTCTGCCTGACATCTGTTTCCAAAACACAGAAGATGGAATTCAGTACAATCCGAGATGATGTATACAATAGATAAACAAAATCTGATTTTCTGGGCAAACTCCAATTTCAGCAACTCAGTAAAACTGTCATATCTCGAGCTACAGACGTCCAAATCAGATGATCTTTACATGGTTGGAAAGCTTATAAAATTATCTACAACTCGTATTCACAACACGTTTTCTGATTCTGTCAATAAATTGGTCAAAAACTGAACTTAACAGAAACTGTTCCCGAATTCCAGACTGTGCAGTAACTCCAACTTGAAACAGGTATATCTCTTAACTCATAATAGATATTAAGGTGATTCTTGTGGGATTGGAAAGATACAGAAGTCTAATTATTCCCAGTAAAATTTCTTAAATTTCCCATGAACGGATTTTAAGTTATTTCTAAAACATCCCGGACTGATCCAGAAATCAGCAAAGGATAGAACTAAGTTAACCTCATGTTCACTAATATATCTTGATCAAACTTAATATTCTTAATAATAGAATTTGTAAGCATGTCAACAAAACTCCAGCACACATTACAAAGATCCAAATCACACATTATCATAATAACAATCCATCAATCACACAATTGTTCACACCACAAACTGACTCTTAAAACAATCCAAACTCGAAATTAACTCGCAACTACTATCGTTCTTATTACATAGGGATTTTTCCTATTTCCTAATTAAGCTTCTCATAAATCTTAGGACGACCTAACTCCGCCCTTAATTGGTCAATCTCCTTGTAAGCTTGCTCCTTAAGTTCCTTTTCCTTCAGCAACTCATCCTTCAAGTCCGCCTCATGAAGAGCCAATTCACGAGCTAATGCCACCGTAGCTTGTAAAGTCAAAGAGGAATCATCAGCAAGTGGCACGGTCCAAATTCCCTTGTCATGCAAGAAACAAGGAAAGTGCCGAAGTGCACCCTTTAGTGTCTTGTCCGAGCGTAGACCATGGTAGTAAACAAATGCATTGAAAGCGACATCCTCCATGCTTGTCTCCACGGTTGCCCGGCTCACTCGGGTAATAAACTTTGACTCCACCTTAGACTCCTTAGTGGTAGGATCCCTTTTCTTGACCCATAACTCCGTCTTCCAATAGGAATCCATCCATGGATGACTATACTCTGCACTGCGATACTCTAAAGTAGCCTCCCAGTCGTAGTAGTAGTTGTCCAAGGTTCTTGTCAACATATCATGGAAGAAAGCATCAGCCTTAGGGACCATGATATGAAACTTCGTAGTCCACCCCATAACTACATCCTCCATAGGTGTATCACCAACTCTTGACTCAGCATCAGATAGCTCTTGATCACCCTCTTCCTTTGGCTCCTGGGGTTTGAAGCGAGCAACATATTGTGCAGCTGACAAACGGGGATGAGGAGGCATCTACAAGATTTAGACATAGGTTAGATAGAATCAATGTATTTTCGCAATAGAATAAAGTAGAGGAAGCATAAAACTTTAGTAATTAACAAGGTGAAAAGAGGAAGCATGAATTAAGTGAAGTATGGATGCTATCAACGACCATTCTAACTAGGCTTGCGTCCTACAGTCAACACGGCTCTGATACCAATCTGTCACACCCATTTTTAAGGACAAAAATAGGATGTATAAAATACTCATGTGCGCCCCAGGTCATGATCGCACACATAAGCAGACAAATTACATAGTATCATCACAGTGCTTATTACATAACGAATATATGTTTAAAACATAGTCTTGAACAATAAATAATATTATCTAGTAATAATCTCCAGCGGAAACTCCACACAGGGACACGGTTGACTGGTTGACACCAAGACTAGTACTCATTACGATAATCCTCATCATAATCTTCATCTGTTATGGTGGAAATAGCAAGAGTGAGTCCATGTCGAACTCAACAAATATAACACAGGGTTCATGAGGCTCAAATGGCTAGACACTGTTTTGACTGCTTTTAGCTTTTAGTCATCATTAATTTAGCAGTTGAGCAGCATCAAGGTATACCAATTCCCGTTAATGAACATTTGATCAATTGTAATATGAAAAATGGAATAGCATTAACATGAGCATAATAATAACAACAATAATTAACAGGATATAACAATGGTGATCATCTATTCTGTAAGAATACCCAAGGCCGCTCGTATCCGTGAGCACGGCTAGTATACCAGTTTATTAAACTCTGCGCAGAGGTGTACACTTTCACTGTGAGTCATGATTTCCAAATGAGTGGGGAGATCAAGCCCAAACACTCAAAAACCATATAAAGCCACTCAAAAGTTCGTCTAACAAGTTAGGGCCATTAGATTCACTCGGCAGGCAGATGTAGAACCCCCCTTCCCTGGGGCACAACAACCGCAGCCTATACACACTAGGCCAGGGGCTCGCACTACACCCAACGTGGCAAGCCATTCTTACGCCATTTAAGGTAACCTCTAACAAGCTAGAAAAGGTCTCTTGAACAACTAGAGCCAGAGCCATATAGCCCTCACAGTTGTACTGTCAATCCCGGTTAATGCTTACAGATAAGTCCTTATGGAGAGTAACTAGAGCAACAAACAAACAACACAATGCTCTAGTCCCCTTGTAACAGGAATTAAATCATCTTAATGATTGATTGCACCATTCATTATTCAAATTACAAGATCAATGTTCATAAATCAAGCACTAGCCAAGCTACCCAAATGCATAATCCCATAGGTGACAAGGAATCAAGATATCAATCGCTAAGTTAAAATCTCTACGGTTGTCAAGGAAGACACATGCATATGATATTGATTATAATGAATAGGTAACAAGGATGGTCCTGTGTTATATTTGCCTTGATCAAAGCTCTCCAAATAGTATTGCTGACTTGGCTCAAAGTAATACTCCGAATCGTCCAAGTACTGCTCACCTTCTATACTCGATCATCAACCAACAACATACATGCATCCAATCAAACATACACGAAGCAAACAAATAGATATAATTAGAACAGTACACCAACAGTAACAAAACAGTAATAAAAGTTTATAAAACTCTTCTACGCGTTTCTACGATCACACAGACGCAAAGATCACCAAAATCGGAGTTAAAACGTAAAAGTTATGAATTTTCTAAGATTTCCTATAGATTAATAAATACTTAATTATAAACTCGAAAAATAAATTATCAAAACTAACTGTAAAATTATACTAACACGTAGAGTTCGCAAATACGAACCTAACGCAATTTGAACGGATCAAATCGGAGTTAAAACGAAGATTTTATGACTAAAATAATTCTAGTGGCAAAACTGTAAATTGCTGAAAACGTATTTTTGAATTAACCGGTTGAAAATACGCTTTCCAAATGTGAAAACGTAATTCTCTGGAATGCGCCAAGGACCGCGGGTTGATTCACTGAAAACTAAGGGTCTCTTTAACAAAATTGCCATTGAAAGGGTATGATCTAATCTGGATCGTTGAATCACGATCGGACGGTTAAGATTCATCTGCAAGTCTACAGTATAGAAACCAACCCTTCTCCCTTGGTTCCGGCCGCCGGCCACCGCGCCCGCCATAACCGGCTCACCGGAGAGCTTCGGCCTCGCAAAATCCGACCACCACTCACCCCCCTACCATCTCCAATCGGTGGAGAAGCTCCACACGATCTCATCTACCCGAAAACAAGTCACCTACGGCCACCGCACGCTACCCGCGACAGCAAGGGGGCGGCGGCTCCATGGCCGACCCGACGGCGAACTCCAAAACCTCGATTCATCACACTAAAACACCAATTGAAAGTGTAGAAAGCAAGAGGAGAAGAAAATAAGCTCACCCACGTAGAGAAATCGGCCTCGATGCCTCCCGAAAACTCCACCCGCAAGGCACCGCCGGTCTCCAACAACCCAAACCCTAAAACTCAATTCTCCCGTGGCAACCCTAACTTTTTAGTTGAAAAACGGAATCTAGAGGTACCCGGCTACCCTTTTATAAGTTCACTTCATCGATTACGGTTAGGAAATCAAAGATTTGATTCGGTTGAGATCGTGCTCGAGTCCTTCCCGGTTACGACCGGAGGTGGAAGAAACGGCTGACAGGCGGGGTCCAGTCGTCAGCGACTTAGAGGAAAGGAAAGCGCGGCTTGACTGGCTGGGCTGACTTGGGCCGCTGCGAGGCTGACGGTCCACGCGAACAGGCGTTCAGCTGGGTCGGCCCATCAGCGCGAGCCCGGGGAAAAACGGCGGTTGATTCGGCCCACCGCGCGGAAGAACAACAGGCCGGCCCTGGCTCTCCAGGCCGCCACAGTAGGTAAGTTTTCTTTTTTTTTATTTACTTGTTTTCAAAAATATATCAAATAAATTTTCTAATCTAAAATAAAAATAAAACAAAACCACACCACATAACAAAATAAATGCAACAGCATGAATGCAACACAAAATTTATTTTATTATTATTTTAGTTTTGTAATTATTTATCACCTAACTTATTCCAATTTTGTTATCTCAAAATTTGGGTGTTACAAGGGGCCTTGGGAAGAAGGAGAAGATGCGGACGACATGTGGCTAAAGATGGCAACATGTGTCCGGAAGGTGGCTTCGGAAGTGTTTGGCGTGAGTAGGGGAGGCAAACGGGAAGCGAAAGACACATGGTGGTGGAATGACGAGGTGCAAAGGGCTATTAGGGAGAAGGAGTGTTTCAAGCGTCTCCACCATGACAAGAGTGCAGCCAACATCGAGGGCTATAAAATAGCGAAGAGGGCTGCAAAGCGAGCTGTGAGTGTAGCAAAAGGTCAAGCGTATGATGGCCTTTATCAGCGGCTAGGCACGAAGGAAGGGGAGAAAGACATTTATAGGATGGCTAGAATCCGCGAGAGGAAGAAAAGGGACATCAACCAAATAAAATGCATCAAGGATGGGACAGATCGACTTCTGGTGAAGGATGAGGAGATCAAGGACAGATGGAGAGAGTACTTCGACAAGCTGTTTAATGGGGAGAATGAGGGTCCTACCCTTGAGTTGGACGACTCATTTGACGATACCAACAGACGCTTTGTGAGGAGAATTCAGGAGGCAGAGACAGGAGAGGCTTTGAAGAGGATGAAGGGAGGTAAAGCGATGGGCCCTGATGGTATCCCCATTGAGGTGTGGAGATACCTAGGCGCCAGAGCGATAGTTTGGTTGACTAAGCTTTTTAACCTTATTTTTCGATCTAACAAGATGCCTGAAGAATGGAGGAGAAGTATATTAGTACCTATCTTCAAGAACAAGGGAGATGTTCAAAGTTGTACTAACTACCGTGGGATTAAGTTGATGAGCCATACGATGAAGCTCTGGGAGAGGGTTATCGAGCATCGCCTAAGGAGAGTGACACATGTGACCCAAAATCAGTTTGGGTTCATGCCTGGTAGGTCGACCATGGAGGCGATTTTCTTATTACGACAATTGATGGAGAGATATAGGGAGTAGAAGAAGGACTTGCACATGGTCTTTATTGACCTCGAGAAGGCATATGACAAAGTACCGAGAAATGTCATGTGGTGGGCCTTGGAAAACCACAAAGTCCCAACTAAGTACGTTACCCTCATCAAGGATATGTACAGGGATGTGGTGATGTTTGTCCAAACATGTGATGGCGACACCAGTGACTTTCCAATTAAAATAGGACTGCATCAGGGGTCAGCTTTGAGCCCTTATTTATTTGCTTTGGTGATGGATGAGGTCAGAAGGGACATACAAGGTGGTATCCCTTGGTGTATGCTCTTTGCTGATGATGTGGTGCTAGTTGACGACAGTAGGGCAGGGGTTAATAGGAAGTTAGAACTATGGAGGCACACGTTAGAGTCGAAAGGGTTCAGACTTAGTAGGACTAAGACCGAGTACATGAGGTGCGATTTTAGCGCGACTAGGCATGAGGAGGGAGACGTTAGCCTTGATGGGCAAGTGGTGGCCAAGAAGGATACTTTTCGGTATTTAGGGTCGATGCTACAAAAGGATGGAGACATTGATGAAGATGTTAGGCATAGAATTTCAGCCGGCTGGTTGAAATGGCGTCAAGCTTCTGGCGTCCTCTGTGACAAAAGGGTGCCTCAGAAGCTGAAAGGTAAGTTCTATAGGACGGCGATTCGTCCGGCGATGTTATACGGTGCTGAGTGTTGGCCTACAAAAAGGCGACATGTCTAGCAATTGAGTGTAGCAGAGATGCGTATGTTGTGTTGGTGTTGTGGGCACACAAGGAGGGATAGAGTCTGGAACGACGATATTTGGGATAGGGTTGGGGTGGCACCAATTGAGGAGAAATTGATTCAACATCGGTTGAGATGGTTTGGACATGTCCAACGGAGGCCTCCTGAGGCGCCGGTGCGTAGTGGAGTTCTAAAGCGGGCCGATAATGTAAAGAGCGGTAGAGGTCGACCTAAACTAACTTGGGACGAGTCCGTTAAGAGAGATCTTAAGGAGTGGAATATCTCCAAGGATTTAGCTATGGATAGGAGCGCTTGGAGATTGGCAATCAACGTGCCGGAACCGTGACCTCTTTTTGTCTCCCTTTATGTCTTTTTTGTGTCTCCCTGTTTCTCGTCTCTTTTGGGTTTCATCTCTAGCCTACCCCAACTTGCTTGGGACAAAAGGCTATGTTGTTGTTGTTGTTGTTGTATATATTTTGTTATTACTAGCAAATATGCCCATGCGTTGAAACGGGAAAACAATTATTGTGTTGTCGATGGCACAAGAGCAGCTGCACAGTGAAGCCTTGTATGAGCATAGTGGTCACAGCAGCATGAGCACCTAGTGTCATCAGGCTCTGCTAGGCAACCTAGGACGACAGTGTGCTAACCACTGAGAAGACAGGCTAGCACTGCGCAACAATGAGATGTGGGGGCATGGCACCCTTGTGCATGTGGATCTAGATGGTCACGGTTGATCGAGTGTGCAACTCTTACGGTGCCCTTAACGATGGAGAAGAGCAGCATGCATGGGAGATCTAATTGTTCCATCAGTATACGAGATGATGCAACAGTTGTGGAGGTCAGCATGATAAGGAGTAGTTGGATCACGTGATGGTCAATCGATTGCTCCACTATTGGCCTTTCCAACAGCTGGTCCTCATATTTTCAGTATGCTTGATGTATCTTTTGCCTTGCCTCATCGTTATGGTTCTCATGCACCCTCGATCTTAAGGGCTACCATTCTTATAGGGTCATAGGTATATGACAATCCATTACGCACGTGCTAATGAGAATCTAGAGGTGGAACAGGTTAGGACCTAGGAGAGGGAGTCGAACGAAGTTACCTTTGCGTGCGAAACAAAGACAAAACTGATGATAAAAACATTGATTACGAAGCAGATACATGAATGTAACTTGAGCAAAAGATTTAATGGAAACAACAAATTAGTGGTGAAGATATCTATTCAAAACAAAGATACTCATTAAAAAAGAAATACGACCAGGTGTTTGATGGATTTTTGGTCAGATTAAAATCCATGTGTACACGAGTATTAATGTGTACCATCGAGCACATAATAAAACATAATAAAAGAGGAAAAATACACACGGAAATACTTGTGGAGATATATGTGTTTTTCCCATGTACACATGTAGGAGAAAGAAGCTAATAACAATTGGGTGAGCGTCTACGTGCTATAGGCCCATGTATGCCCGTAGGGATGCTGGCAACATGCAAATAGGAGAAGCTAAGAGATGCAGTTCGAATGCGTGTGTGCGCCCATATATGTTCGGAACTGGCTATAGAGTTTGTACAGTCCATGTCATGTATTTCTGTAGGATTATACGCCAATTGAGTCTGCGAGACACTGGCGCAGCAGGTCTAGAACCTTCTGGAACCTTGACCAGATGCACGTGCGGCACGGCACGGCTTGCCGCCAAACCGTTATAGGAGGCCTGACCTTTGGTGTATAATACGATAGGCAGATACGTACGTTGACCACCGGGCAGCGTACGTTTATTGGCCGCAAGCCACGGAACCAAGTACATGTACATATTTTTGATGGTTCGTGTTATGCAATGGAATCCCATATAGCAAGGTCCACATGTCATGGACTGCATGAGAGAAGTACCAGGTGGGTTCAGTCCTAGATAGAGCAATCGCGCACATACACGTGCGGCTAGGAAATATCTCGGCTAATTAACGAGTCAAGTCCGGTCTTTTGAGTCTAAGAAAAATAATGGTGTAGGTCAACGTAGAAGTCGTACTTGACTCATGTTCGTAAAATAGATGTATTTGAGATTGAATTTTGGTTTAGGAGGAGTCTTATATCTTATATGTAATCTTGGTTTAGAAGGAGTCTTATATCTTATATGTAGGTGGAAAAAAAATCTTGGCAGAAAGCGTACATTTATTGGCCACAAGCCGCATATCCAAGTACATGTACGTATTTTCGATGCTTCACATTATGAAATGGAATCCCATATAGCAAGGTCCACATGTCATGGACTGCATGGGAGAAGTATCAGGTGGGTTGAGTCCTAGATGGAGCAATCGCGTACATATACGTGCATCCAGGAAATATCACGGCTAATTAACGAGTAAGTCCGGTCTTTTGAGTCCAAGAAAAATAATGGTGCACGTTAACATAGATGCCATACTTGACTCATGTTGTTAAAATAGACGTATTTGAGATTGAATCTTGATTTACGAGGAGTCTTACATCTTACAGGTAATCTTGGTTTAGGAGGAGTCTTACATCTTACATGAAGGTGGAAAAAAAATCTGGCCAAAATTTTGCCTCTTTATTATTATTAGGTATAGATTATTATTATTATTATTATTATTATTATTATTATTATTATTATTATTTAACATAAAATCTATCCTATAATTTATTCATTATTACTATTGTTTTTGGATGTTTTTAGCATAATAGTGCTATTGTTATTGAAAAGCTAAATATGAGATGCAATTGACATTAAATAAATATGCAATGAATAACTTAGCTAAATATTGGATGTTTTTGGATGTTTTTTCAAGGATTCGGTCCTTGTTTTTGGGCGATTCTTCTTCACCTGTTTCTCATCAAAGAGGAGTTTTCTAGAGGCATGACATGCGCGTCGAGGCGGACCATGTCGACGCCCAACCCCAACCCAATGTCGCGCACCTACGGCTGCAGGTTCGCCGCGTTGAGGACCATCACATGCGGCTGCCGCCCCTGATGTCCACGTCCAGCGGCGCCTCCAGGCAGTTGAGCGCCACCCGCTCTTGGTCCTGCATTGCGGCGCTTGGAGGTGTTGTCCAGTGTCGCCGAGGAAGAGGACCGTGAGGTCTGTGCTGGCAGCGGGGCCGTTGTGCCATGACACCACGTCACCACGCCGAACGGCAGCACCAGCGTGGCAGCACGTTGACCTCCTTTACGGCCGCCACCTTCTCCTTGGTCGCCTCGGGCAGGACAATGCCGCACTTGTCATTGCCTGTTGAAGCATTATCATGTATACATCAATCAAAACCACTAACCAGAGCATGAGCGGCAGCAAATCAGTCATTCTCTTTGTAACTAAGACCCCTTTTACGTGAAAAAAAACGAATTGATTCCTGTGAAAAGGGCCCACTTGCGAGGATTGACACTGGGTTCACTTGCTGGGAGAAATGAGAAGGGCCCATAACACTCCAATGAGCGGGACACGGACGACAGGAGGCGAGCCGGGCATCTTTTAGGTGTAAAATATTTTTTTTAATGTCTACTTGGGGATTGCTCCCCACCAGTTGTATTGATGGATATGGCCCAAAACAGCCCGTGTGATCAGTTACATAATTCCCTTTTACATTTCACAAAAACAGGATCAAGACCGATTACAGGGCTTTAGGTTGCCATTGCATCCTGGAACAACTGGCACCAAGTGTCTACAATCATCCTGTGCTACTGGCAACTCTGGAAGCAGAGAAATGGGTTCGTCTTCCGCGGTGAGGCACTCAATCTGAGACAAGTTATCCTATCTTCTAAATCTGAAGCAAACCAATGGCGTGCCAGAATGCCAAAAAGAGATAAAAGGGTAGTTGATGAGTGGTGCAGATTGTTTGATCAAGCGATGAGTTTCTAAACGGTCTCCGACCATCTGTGCCCCTAGCTTTTGCTATTTTTCTCTTAGCCAAAACTTTGCAGCGGTGCTCCCCCTTTGTAAATTATGTAATCATGTAACACGGGCCATATCTCTATAAAATCAGGTGGGGTAACACCCCCCGTTGAAGTGTTCAAAAAAAAAGTGTCTACAATCGGCCTTTTCTTCCTTGACAGCCTGACATGCCATTGCTCGGCTTCACATCTACAAGTACCAAATAAGGGCTGTACTGAAGTCTGCTCTGACCTGAAGATGACTGCATTGCGCCGTTTCCATAGTTGCCAGCATGAGAGCGCAATGAAGGTCCCAAACTCTTGCTTTGGCAAATTGGTGGGGCAGTCGAGAGTGTGTAGTGTAGCTGACTGACATCAAACCCAGTAGGCATGTTAACTCTTGCTTTGGCAAATCTATAACTTTTGTTTTGGTCGTTTCCCCATCTGAGGTTGTTTGAAAAATTCAAATTTCAAATGTGAGAAATACAAACATAGTTTTTCTTCAAAAGATGATTTCAAATAAAAAAGTTGTTAACTACAAAGTTGTATAACTTTTCAAGACTATAACTTTTGTTTGGTCATTTCTCCATCCGAGGATGTTTGAAAATTTTAAATTTTATTACGTAATGTTTACTGTTTGGCATGCATTAGTAGGGGTCGCTAGATCTAGAGCCGCCCCTACAAATAGAGCCAGCAGCTCGTACAAATTGATTTATAGGGCGGCTTGTTTTGAGAACCATTTGTAGGGCCGCTTTTAGATTGAGCCGCCCCTATAAAAAAGGAGGCGTTGCTACAAATCCTTTTTGTAATAGTGAATTTAGAGGCTCAAATAATCATTTTAAGTTATCAGATTTGGAGTTTAAATTTTTAATGTTTCAAATGACTTCGGATGTTGACTTTGTCTGTAAAAAGTTGCAGCTCGTATTGGGATCCTTAAATTTGTAGTTGACAATTTTTCTATATGAGCCACCCCTATTTTTAAATTAATTTTTCTATTTTTTTCAAATGACTTCAGATGCTAGCATTGTCTATATCAAACTTGTATCCCTTAATGCGATCTATAAATTTGTAGTTAACTTTTTTATTTCATAAGGTTTAGATTCTTAGATATCTATTTTAAGTTGCCAGATTCTAAATTCGAAGTTTTGATTTCTTTTCTATCTGATGGAGAGACAATCTACACCAAAGTTGTAGTTATCAACAAGATTTAAAACTTTCCGGTTGAAACTTTTTTATTTGAGATCATTTAGAAGTATTTTAATCTTTTAATAAATATTTTGGTCCGTAAATGATCTCAAATCACTACTACACAAATGTTTTTTATAGACGGTCAAAAATGATCTTGAGAGTCAGTTAGCAAAACCGATACTATGCCAATAATTATAAAAATAAGTTATTTTCAGTGATGGTTTTAAAATTGTCCCTTCAAATTCATTTTCACCCTACATTTTGTGCGCTCGTTTCATCATCGCACATGCGCAGCCATATTTCAGGGCAGCCGTTTGCATGGTCCTCCACTACCAATATATATTAATCGGGGCCTTCTCTCAGAAGTTCGTTCACTGATGGCCTTCTCCACTACCAGCAAGCCTTTATCCAGGTTTATCCTATCTTTCATGCATATACATACCATCCCTTTGTGGTTTTGGTCTTTTGGATATGCACGAGAAAAATGTAAATTGTGAATACAATCCTACTAGGCACAGTGTGGTAGAACACCTAGGTGAATCAAAAGACATGCCCAATTTGCAAGAATGCTAGGGGCAAATTGAATTGTTATGCCATTTTCCTTATGTATATTAGGCGGCAGATTATGATATAAGACTGTAAGAGTATATAATGTTCTTTGTATTAGATTTATTTTTCTTCTTAACATTCTGCTCGATCTATATGTTGTTTTGAGAAGATGCATGAGCTACAATGCATTGAATAATATGTATACCTAAATTTCACATTGCAAATACGTCATGCAAATACCCAATACCAATAGGTATACCTACTCAGTTATATTATATAATAATGAAGAAGTAACGATTTGGTGCAGAACTTGAGTCCTCAAGGACTATGTCGAAAAGAATATTTAAGATACAAAAATCCTACCTTTTGCTGTAATACATATTCAATAAATATACTAAATCATCTTTAATGCGCCTGCAAGAATATTACATTTTGAGGAAAGTTCTATACAATAATCTACTCATTGGTATTTGCATCAATTACCCTGAAATTTCACCTCTAAATCCCACAACAATGTGCAGGGAATTCGTCTAGTGCTCTTATAAAGCAAAACTCCACTAGCTAGTTTTCTCAACATGCAAGTTGTCCAACTAGGCAATGCACTATCATATACAATTAAAATCCACTAAGCAAAACCCCACTAGCTATTTATCTCAACATGCAAGTTGTCCAACTAGGCAATGCAGTATCACATACAATTAAATCCACAAGCACATGCAACTGTAATATCCGCAACAGCAAGACACATAAACATGTTGTAGTCCACGTCATCATACCACGCAATCCATTAATCTGCCATTCTTGCAGCAGCACGTGGGGTATGCTTCTAGTACTCTTATAAAGCAAATTAAAACCCCACTATATCACATTTCTCTGTGATTCTGTGAGGCCACGTCTTCAATAGAGCCCCACAAAATCAGCAAGTACAAAAGCTAAATTGCATTGGCTGGGTCCCATCAAGTATGTAAGTTCAAATAGCAAATTTCACGACGTCAAGTAACGAAGGGGCACCTTATTATTTTCCTTAATAATGCACTAATTCAACTAACTTTCACACTGCAACTTCTCTGTTGCGTCCAACGTTAAACTATCACCTCTTTGTAACGTAACTACTCTACTCCACTTCCATATATAATGAAGTTGGCAGCTAACGAAGAGCCGGAGCAATGGATCAGCTGAACCGGTATTACTTGGCAAATGAACCGTTTGTTGCCCTCGTATTTATATGACCTTGCCCATACGTTTGTGCTCAGCTCTATACTCTAGGCCATGATCCTCCTCGCCTTTGGCCGGTTAGCTCACCACAGTCGCTCAGACGCGCACCGTCAATCTCCTCTTCCAACCACACTTTTCCTAATATGTTCCAATCTTACCATCATCACAAGACAAACTGCTACACACTACATGTCTGCTGGACGGTCCTCATACCTGTCAGTGCCACGGCTGATCATGAATTGTTTGTCATAAATTGGATCACGAGTATTTTCATTGGTATATGCAGCTATGAGCTATCCATCGTTCCTCACATCGTGGATCATCTATGCTGTGTCTGTGATGTGCCACTATCCCACTGCCCCGTTAGCTTTTTATCTTGCTTTGATGAATCCGATTATTTTGAAGGACTACATCTATTCAATTGTCGCGTCTAAAAATTAAGTTCTTCTCAAAAACATATCAGTCGTATTTTCCAGCTGTGTCATATATGTTGATATAGTAAAACCATGTTGTTTTGTGATTTTATTTCCTATAGTTGCCATCGGATTTCTTACATCACAAGTTTGTAAGTGTACCTGCATTACCAACATCATACATACGTATAGGAAATAAAATCATATGTGTACTTCTAATTTTCAATTGTTTACATCCAAATCCATCTATATTTCCTCTTGGATACCTGCAGCAAAGCGCAGGGAATTCTTCTATCATTGACAATAATGGTCATTGCTCCAACATCAAGACCGCTTCGTCTAGTTGTCTAGTTTTCTCTGGCTTCGATTTCTCTGTGCATTATATACCAGATAATAATTAGTTGTTTTTGTTTTACTTCTCATTAGAAAAAAAACTAGTAGGAGCGAATAAAATAATTATATTTAACTTCACCGTCTTCCTCGTGTAACTGCAAGAAGAGCCATGGCAGATGCACTGCAGCTAGGAAGGACACAGGAGATTGCTGGCTGTGCAGTGTGGATGTTTTTTTTAGAAAAGGGAATATATTAATATCTCAGCTTCTGCATCGATTAATGCATATGGCTGTTCAAAAACACAAACACACAAACGAAGGTCCAGGGAATCTCAAAAATGAAGTTTTGAGCCATAAAGCCAACAAAGTTTCTAAAAGAAAAAACTAAGGAGCAATTCTATTACTAAAACGCCAGCCGTGTCTTGCAAACACCTCCATTGCGGCTGTCTCAAAGATCCTACACCCCATTCCCATGGAGTGGCGATCTTCCTCCTTCTGTAGTAGGGACCAGTACCTGGTCCAAAAAGTCGCTTTGAAGATAACCTGCAAATAAGATGATGCTATGGCCTTGTCAAACACCATATCATTACGGGTTAACCAAAGCGCCCAACAAATAGCACTTGCACCCACAAGAACTTGAGATTTCATTTTCCTATTTAACCCTTCCAACCAACTTGTAAACAAATTGTGTACACTATTTGGAGGCTTTAGGTTAAATGAAATATGAACAAGTCTCCAAATGAATTTAGCATAATGACAGTCAAAGAGTAAATGTTGTATTGATTCTTCAGAGGAACAAAAGCAACACTTCGTATCTCCTTGCCACTGTCGCCTAGCTAAATTATCTTTCGTTAATATCACACCCTTGTATAAGTACCACATGAAGACTTTAATTTTGAGAGGTAGTTTAAGTTTCCAAATTAAATTATTATACGGTAAAGCTTGAACACTTAGTGACGCTCTGTACATGGAATTCACTGAAAACAACCCATTCTGATGCAACCCCCACACAAAGCGATCTCTCTGGTTTGTGAGATGTACATGAGCAACCATGAGCACCACATTGTGCCATGCTTGCAAATTAGGCCCCATCAGAGATCTCCTGAAAGCTACATTTAAAGGTGTCGTAGACAGTACAGTCCGAACAGATGCACTTTTCTTTCTCACAATGTTGTATAGTGCCGGAAAGATTGTTTTCAGTGGGCGTGGCGTAATCCACGAGTCCTCCCAAAAACGTACTTGGGTCCCATCACCTAAATCAAACCTGCCCATCGAAAGGAACTCATCCTCAACCTTCAGGAGGCCAGCCCAAAACTGAGAGTCCCTGGGCATGTATTGAACCTGTGTCAAAGTTTTGTCCCTTAAATATTTTTTCTTAATCAACTGTTGCCAAACACCATCTCCATTTAGCAACTTAAAGAGCCACTTGCATAGGAGGCACTTGTTATGAACATCAAGGTTTAACACTCCCAAACCTCCTTGATCTTTTGATGTACATACTACCCCCACTTAGTCAGCCTATATTTTTTCTTGTGTTCATCACTCTGCCAAAAAAACTGGGATCTAAAATAGTCTAATTTCTTTAAGACCCCTCTAGGTATTTCAAAAAAAGACATCATGAACATGGGAAGACTACTTAGAACCGAATTAATTAGAACAAGTCTCTCACCTACTGACAGCATCTTACTCCTCCAACCACTCAGTCTCTTTAGAAATCTTTCTTCCACATGTTTCCAATCCTTAATCATGAGTTTTATATGGTGCATAGGAATTCCTAAGTATCTAAACAGGAACGATCCCACATTACAACCAAAGATTTGTTCAAATTATTTTTGATTAGCTTTGGCTGCTCCAAAGCAAAACAACTCACTCTTATAGAAATTGATCTTGAGTCCTGACAATTGCTCAAAAGCACAAAGCAATAACTTCATATTTTTGGCCTTCTCAAGATCATTGTCCATAAAGATGATGGTGTCATCTGCGTATTGTAGGACTGAAAGTCCTTCATCTACCAAATGTGGAACCACTCCTTGAATTTGATCAGCCTCTTTTGCTCGTGCAATAAGAATTGCCAGCATATCAACCACTATATTAAACAAGATTGGAGATAACGGATCCCCCTGCCGTACTCCTTTTCTTGTTTGGAAATAATGGCCTAAAGTATCATTTACCTTTACTGCAACACTTTCTCTAGTCATGATTCTTGATATCCATTCATACCACACTGGTGAGAATCCTTTCATCCTGAGGACTTGTTGTATAAAAGGCCATTTTAGTTTATCGTACGCTTTTTCGAAATCTAGTTTTAAGATCACTCCATGTTGTTTTTTCTTATGCAACTCATGAATTGTTTCGTGTAAAACTACAACTCCTTCCATTATGTAATGGCCCGGAATAAAAGCCGTCTGAGACAGACCTATTAACTTATCTGCCACTTTGAGAATTCTATTGTTTAACACCTTTGTAAAGACCTTGAATGACACATTTAAAAGACAAATTGGTCTAAATTGTTGTATTTGGATCGCCTCAGTAACTTTGGGTAATAAAGTAATTATCCCAAAATTTAAACTATGGATAGGCAGTCTCCCCATATGGAATTCATTAAAAAGGCTCATCAAATCATGCTTGACAACATCCCAAAAGAATTGGTAAAATTCTGCAGGGAAGCCATCGGGGCTTATGTTCCATGTCAAAGACTGCCGCTTTAACCTCTTCCTCACTGAATGGAGCCACCAATACTTCATTCTCCTCCTCCAACACTTGAGGTATGTCATGGCTCAAAGTCTCGTCCAATGAGAAAGAATTCTGTATATGAGGCCCAAACAGACTTTTATAAAAATCAGTTATAAAAACTTTTAGATTCGCGTCTCCAACAATAATTCCTTCATCTTGTTCTAACTGAATGATTTTAGTTTTCCTATGTCTCCCATTTGCCACCGAATGGAAATACTTAGTATTATCATCCCCCTACAATAACTTTGTTGCTTTTGATCGTTGAAGCCAGTAGATCTCCTCCTCTCTCAGCAACTTAGTTAATTGCCCTTTAAGATGGTGTTTAAGTTCCACCTCCTGTGGTGACAACAAATTGGTTTATGCCTTTTTATCAAGATAATCTAACTTGGCCAGCAAGTCTGATTTATTTTTTTTGTTTTGGGAAACTAAATTTCTAGCCCAACCTCTAAGATACCGTCGAACCCTTCTAATTTTATTTTGCCACCGTTCCATGGGTGATCTACCCATATTCTCTGATTCCCAAACCTCTCTTACTAGATAAAAAAACCATCCTTTGTAAGCCAACCTAACTCAAATTTGAAATTCCTAAGGTTTCCTCTGTGGGATGGTTCCCCTCCATCTAGTAAAAGAGGTGTGTGGTCAGAGATTTCTCGGGAGAGCGTCTAAACAGTAGCCAAAGGAAATTTTTGTTCCCACTCAGTTGTCACCAAGATACGGTCTAACCTTTCGTAAGTTGGAACCTCAGCATAATTAGCCCAAGTGAATCTTCTACCCGTCATCTCTAATTCCCTTAAATTCAAAGTTTCAATAATGGCATTGAAGAGAAGTGGCCACTTATTATTATATCTTGAATTATTTTTTTCCGATGGGTTCCTTATTAAATTGAAGTCTCGCCCTACTAGAAAAGGTAGATCCCCACAGCTAGTACAAGCCCGTACTAACTCTGACAGAAAGTTCTCTTTGTGTTCTTCCTGCGCTGCACCATAAACAGACAAAAGAGCCCATCGAAAACCATCTACCTTATTTTTTAAAACAAATTTAATATAGTACTCCCCATCAACAATATTTTCTATTTCGAAGCACTCTTGATTTATGCCCATTAGCATCCCTCCGGACATACCCCGAGGGCACCGCCAATGCCAAACAAAATCAGCCCCCGCACAGAAATTTTCCAGACACCGAGTCGAGAAACTATTTCTGTTGGTTTCCGATAAGGCTATAAAATCAAGTCTATTCTCTTCAGCCACATCATGTAAGAAAGTGTGTTTAGCAAGGTCACACAGACCTCTGCAATTCCAGAACAAACCTTTCATTGGAACAATTTTTTCTTTGCCGCTAACTTCCTGTTGAGGAGTTTCTTTGACTTTCTATTTTTTGCCACCTTGATGGGTATATCAACTAATACCCCATCAAGGCCCGCACCATTATCGTCCATCACTTCCTCTGTCAGGTCGCCACAGAGTCGACTGATAGTGGAAGCATCCGGATCGATCTCGTCCTCCTCCGAATCACATTCTTTGTCAATTGAATAAGCAACATTAGAAGGTTTTAATCTTTCTTTTTCTACATCTAAAATAAGTGCTACAGAATTAGCAATTAGCTTATCTTCACTACCCAAGGTAATCCCGATCCCCCCTAAGTTTTGTTCAGTACGATCACTAGAAAAGGAAGTAAATGAATTAATTACAGCAGATGCATTACCTTCGGGTTCCTCAAGATTTTTGTAAGCAATTCTCTTCTCTGCCTTTTCAAGAACGTGTACATCAGCAACATCTGCATTCCGCTTGCTACGCCTTACTGGAGTAAGCTCACCATCTGACAGCACCGCCATCGTCATCAAACTCCCCGTCTCTCTATGGACTCCACCATCGGCTGCCAACCCAGCTTGTAACATAGCCTCAGATAGGATCCCAAGGTGCTGAACCTGAGACTCAACCACACCTTCTGCTGTCCCATCCAAAAGCTTTGGAACCTCAGTCTGTTCCTCAACTACCTGGGACGCCTGCTGGTTGGCGCCCGCAGACTGTACACCCACACCAATAGTGGCACGCTGCTGCTGCCCTTTCTGGTCAGTCACCGTGGTCATAACACTCAGTTGCTGCTGCGGTAGGTGTGCTGGTGCTGATGAGGGGCCTAAATGTGTCAGTGATGCTGCAGTCCTCACACTCACAGAATGTCCTTTTTTGACCCCAACAAAATCCCGTGCCGCGTCGCTAACTTCATTTTCCTTACCCAATAAATCGTCCTCTGAAAGATCCATATCCATCTGTGCTTCCGAAGCCTTTACTTGTTTTCCCATGCTGGTAATATTCATTGCATTTGCTGCACTAGCACCTGAGATGATGCTAACAGCATTTTGTGTCTCTCCCATCTCAGTATCCGTTGGAGTCCCAATGCCATGAACTTCGTTGCCAGCATTATGTGTTTTCCAAATATTCTTCAACCCAATATTTGGCAAGTAAGGCTCTACCTCAAAAAACAACTGAAAGTACCTGTTACCAATGATGACATCTAGCTTTTTCGGGATTGCTTCAGGTTCTAGCACTGCCACTGCAAACCGGCCAAAAGTGCTTGCTCTAGAGGTCACCATATCAACATCTTGAGTAACTCCAAAAAGAGTGCCTAACGCCCACAAAATCATATATTCTTTTAAAAAAGTTGGGAGATTCAGAACCCGCATCCAAACTACTGGTAGAGCATGACCAAAATATTCGTCATCTTCCTTGAATTCTTGGAACTTAAGAGTGACACCTTCCTTCATATCAGCATTAAACTTTGTCATCTTTAAGAGGTCACCTTTTGTAGGAAAAAGAGCCTTAAACTCAGAACCACTGTGCATTTTCACTTCCCATGCAAAAGTATCAGAAACCAAAACACGCAAAAAAGCAACGACATCCTCCTCTGTCAGATTCTTCCCATAAGTTGAGATCAAAGCCAACCTCGAATCTTTCTTTGTCGGCTGAATTGGCGCATGTGGAATATAAAAGCCAGCAAGTGCATCTGCAGCCTGTCCAATCAGATGAGCTACTGGTTTTGGTTGCTTGAGAACCGGGCACCGGCTCATAGAATTCTCAACTTGCACATCCCCTGGTCAAGCCGCCGAAGAGGAGCCCTGCAAGAGTTGAGATCCGTGCATCACCTCTGTGTTGACCACGGCACCAAACCCTGCAGGCCCCTTTCCAGATGGCTGCTGCTGCTCCACATGCAGTTGCCCCGAAAAGGAAGGTTGGGCCTCCACAACCGATGCCTTTGGAGGGACTTGCAATGTGGTCTGCTGCACTGGTTGATGCAACTGAGTTGGTGGAGGATTCTGCTGCAGCACCTGCTGTTTTGCTTGTACCACCTGCTGCTGCGGCTGGATGTGCTGTTGCGCCTGTGGCAGCTGTTGTTGCGGCTGGAGTTGTGCCACTTGTGACTGCTGCGACACAAGCTGCTGTGAAGCCCCCCGTTGCTGCGATGGTGGTTGCGGCGGTATCTGCGGCCGCTGGAAGTTACGACCCTGACGGTACCCCCCAATCCCTCCACGAGCTCCAAAACCTTCGTATCTACTTCTTCTTCCCCGCTCATACTCCCATCTCGGACCAAAATTTGGTGGATGAATCCCGAGATTGGGGCTGAAGCGTTGTCCAGTGAAGTGCGCTCCGTCATCGCTGCGGTGATTGTAATCGTAGCCGACACCGTAACCCTGACGACTGCGCACAGCACCACCTCCTCCTAAATGTCCTCCCCCTCGACCGGCTCCAAGTACTCTCCCTGTAGTAGCACCACCAGAGTTGCCGCTAACTGAGTTTCCCACACCACCTGGACCTGCCGTCGCCATGCCTGAGCGCAATACTTGGGCGTACGATGGCGAGAGGGAATAAGGGGTGTCGGCTAGGGTTCTCTGGTTGATGGCTTCGATGTCACACGAACTGAGAAGGAAACGCGACGCTAGTTTCCCTCCGCGACATCTACAGCGTCCAGTCGTGATCGAGACACAGGGCCTACGTCGGGCCTGGTCATCAGGTCCACCCAACCCTGCGTCCAAAACGGAAACAGATCGGCTCTGGTGCGTGGAAACAGGATCGGAATTGCTTTGAATTTGAACTTGTTCAACATGTGGCCTTGACAATTCTAGCGACATGGCTGGTGGTGAAGATTGCAAGATCTCGGCAAGAGTGCCCTTCGTCACCTGCCGCTGACCATGCCTGATCTTCACCATACAATCGCCTAGGGTTACCGGTGGTGATTTCCGTGGCCACGGCAGCCTGCCCGACCAGGGACTCTTTTCCGGCCGGCAAACATCTATCAAAGCTTTCATGATGTTGCGTACGAGTTTAACTTTCGAGTTCATCGACTCCGGAGTTAGAGACTGTTCGACTCGTCGCTTAACCGATGAATTTTGCAGTGCGAAGTCCGCCTCAAACAATTGATCCTTGGTGAAGCCGTGAACCGCTGCATGTCTGACCAGGTCCGGCGTCAATGGCGACTGAGGTACCACTTCCTCATTAGAATCCTCGTCGTCCATGGACGCCTAGAACTTGGATCTTACCCCTTTGAGACGGAGGTCTATCGCAGGATCGGAAACTATTCGATCTCCACGGCCACCGACGAATTTGAATCCGTCGTCATCATCCTCCGCCCCAACATCTTGAATCAAAAGAACAGGCGGTAGAATTACCTCAGGCTCACTTACCAACTCCACCGCTCGCTGGCCAAGGTCCAGAACCGCTGGGATGCGAGGTCGTCTTGCGAGCAGTCTCCTGTTCCTCGTCGTGTTGTTGTCGCTGGAGCCTGGAACAAGATCGACATGGCTACTCCAACCCCCGCCACGATCCTGCTCACCATCGAATCCTTCCGAGCCTGAAACTTGGTCAACGTCGGCGATAGCGGAGCCAACCATGAAACCCCTTTCATCGTTGCGACTGTTCCTCGTATTGCAACTGTCGCCGGGGGCAGCTTCACGGTTGAAACTGGCAGCAGCATCACGATCTGCATCTACGTCTTCGTCGTCGCGATGCCGGACTCTGAAGGAATCCGGATAATCCAGATCACCGTCGAGGTCCTCGGGGTCGCCTCCCGAGCGGCCCTCAACGGTCATACCTCACCCCGTCCGATCCGAGAGATTCTCAGATCTCGTAGGTCGTGCAGTGTGGACATTAGCGAGTTGCAGTGCGGTGGCATGGAATTGCCACTTCAGCCAGCCTGCTGCTGCTAGTGCTAGTATCAGAAATCAGAAACACAGAAGGGAAGCAATGTTGAGCTGGCTAAAATTGATATATGGGCCAAAAGGGAAGCCCACAGATGGCCCGTCATTCAAGCCGATGATGAGCTCCACATTTTCCTTTCCGGCCCAGTTGAGGCAGTCTCACATTTTCCTTTCCATTTTCAAGGAAGCGCACAAACAAAACGTGTTGGTTTGTTTTTGGTAAAAAAAGAAGTTGTTGAGTGCATGCTGCATGCGTGCGTGCCTAGAGACTGAATTGGGTCACAACCTAGAGCATCTCCAAGAGTTTTCAAAAAAGCCCTCCCAATCCTTTAATTTTTGGCAAGATTGAAAAATACATCTCTAACAACTCCTAACCCCATCTCCAAATCTTTTGGCATTTAGAAAAAAATTACCTCCATGCGGGGATAAATGCGTGCAGTCACGATCGCATGTATCCGCGCCCCACGCGCGCCCACCTTGCTCCTTCCTCGAAATCCTCACCGCTGGGCTTACTGTGTGGGATTGGCAAGGGACACGGCCGCCACCGGAGAGAGGCTGAAGAAGAGAGCGGCTTTATTGAGACGAGGGTCAAGAAGAAGAATATGGCTGCTTGCGATACAGGACTGAAGCCAAAGGTTTGCAAACTTTGGTCTTTGATGCCCTTCCTCTTTCGCTAGAACATGACGACATGCTTAGTTCTCAATGATTATTAGCATGAATCTAAGGACGTTGATTGTCGTTGTACCTATTGATAAAGGATTGGAGAACATGACACGGACTACGCAATGGGCTTCAAGGAATTGAAGATCAACTAGTCACTATGCTGCATACTCGTACCGAGGAATGTTGCAGACTGACCTTCATTGTTGGGCTGGAATATAAATTGATGTATGGAGGGCTTGTGAGATCTTTCACTCTTCGACAACGAAAGCCTTGAGGATGTCAGCAATGTGTTATAGGGATGTCTCGCGATCTTGCTTCTAGATTACATACAGGAACATCCAATTGAGTGCCTAACATGGGGTGGTCCTATCTTGTTCGTGAGGAAGAATGACTGCGTCCTTCGTTCAATGTCAGGGCAACTGCGGGTGGAGATGGAGGAGGTGAAGCTCAGCCTCAGGCTGTCGCATGGTGGCCGGTTCGGGATCGATAGGAAGGGGGACAAGCTCCACTGGTCATCATTCGTGGCAGCCATGCTGACAACGCCGGTGGAGGTGCCGGCGTCGCCTGCTCTCCCGTGGACGAGCTCTCTACCGGTCCAAGCCGAGGCGTCAGAAATTGGGAGGAAGCAGGGGCTGGATCGATGGGTTTCTTGCCACCAGCCAGTCCAGGCGGCTATTGACTATCTCCAAGAGTTCCCAGGAACCCCATGCATCTAGCCCCTACTTCCTCCCAACTTCCAATGCCTCCAACTGGACTGACAGTGAGCTCGTCTGCAAGAGGGCGGGCACCACCACTGGTGTTGTCCGCATGGCTGCCACGGACGATGACGAGGGGAGCTTGTCCTGCTTCCTATCGAGCCCGAACCAACTGCCAAGCGAGGCTGTGCTCCACCTGCTCCATCTTCACCCACAGCTGCCCCGGCCTCTACTCCGGTGGCGGTGCGCATCGCTTGCCAATCTCACACAGCAAGCCCAGCACCGAGGAGTTTGAGGAAGGAGAGAGGTGGGTGCGCATGGGGCATGGATGCGCACAACCGCGACTGCCCGCATTTATCCATGCATGGGGTCATTTTTCCGAATGCCAAAAATTAAAAGATTGGGAGAGTCTTTTGAGAACTCTTAAAGATGCTCTAACAATACTGCTGATTTTAGCTAATTGGACTAGATGTTAAACACATCAAACATCTTTTCCTTACTTTCTGCAAACAAACATGCGTTGAGAGAGGAGGAGGCTATGCGTCACAGCTTTGCATGCAAATCGCCTCAAAACTCAAAGTGACTTTCTCTTTCTTTTTTTTCCAACCGCCCCATTAGGTGTACCTGTATTTGTTGTATCCTAGACAAAAATGGTATATTACTAGTGCAGACAAATCCTCAACAACATTTTTTAGCACTACTAGCTAGTGTGTGTAATCTTTACAAGCAATGTAAGTTGAACAGTGGTCTTGTGATGGATATATACAAAGTAAACAAATCTACATAGTTTTCATACAAAAGGAGTGGTGCTATGGCTGCTATCCACTCACAGAAAAGGTAGAGCCAAAATAAGAAACTGAACACATGCTGTCTGCGCTGGTCGTCCAAACCATTCTTCGTTCACCACGCCAACAGCTCCGCAAGTGGTTTTCCTTGTTTGATTTGATGACATGCTGATGAGTCATGTGTGAGTCATACTAAGGACAACAAAAGGTACCAACTGCCTAGGAGTTTATGTCATCATTATTATTCAAGGAATTACTAGCTAGTGTGTGTATTCTTTACAAGCAATGTAAGTTAAACAATGCTTTTGTGATGGATATATACATAATATACAAATCTACATAGTTTTCATACAAAAGGGTTGGTGCTATAGCTGCTATCACTCACAGATATGGTAGAGCCAAAACAAGAAACTGAACAAACACTGTATGCGCTAGTCGTCCAAACGATTTTGCGTTTGCCATGCCAATAGCTACTTATGTGGTTGTCTTTGTTCGATTTGATGAGATGCTGATGAGTCATGCGTGAATCATACTATGGACAACAAAAGTACAAACTGCCTAGGAGTTTATGTCATCATTATTATTCATGGCACTACTAGCTAGTGTGTGTAATCTTTACAAGCAATGTAACTTGAATAGTGGTTTTGTGATGGATATATACATAGTATGCAAATCTACATAATTTTCGCACAAAAGCAGTGGTGCTATAGCAAGTATCCACTCATAGAAAAGGTAGAGCCAAAACAAGAAACTGAACACACGCTGTCTGTGCTGGTTGTCCAAACCATTTTTCATTCGCCACGCCAACAGCTACGTATGTGGTTTTGTTTGTATTATTTGATGAGATGCTGATGACTCTTGCGTGAATCATACAAAGGGCAACAAAAGGTACTAACTGCCTAGGAGTTTATATCATCATTATTATTCATGGCATTAGTAGCTAGTGTGTGTATTATTTACAAGCAATGTAAGTTGAACAGTGCTTTTATGATGGATATATACATAATATACAAATCTACATAGTTTTCATACAAAAGGGTTGGTGCTATAGCTACTACCACTCACAGATATGGTAGAGCCAAAACAAGAAACTGAACACACGGTGTCTGCACAGGTCGTCCGAACAATTTTGCATTCGCCATGCCAACAGCTACGTATGTGGTTTTCTTTGTTCGATTTGATGGGATGCTGATGAGTCATGCGTGAATCATACTAAGGACAACAAAAGGTACTAACTGCCTAGGAGATTATGTCACTGTCATTATTATTCATGGTATTACTAGCTAGTGTGTGTAATCTTTACAAGCAATGTAAGTTGAACAGTGGTTTTGTGATGGATATATACATAGTATACAAATCTACATAATTTTCGCACAAAAGGAGTGGTGCTATAGCTAGTATCCACTCACAGGAAAGGTAGAGCCAAAACAAGAAACTAAACACACGCTATCTGCGTTGGTCGTCCAAACGATTTTGCGTTTACCATGCCAACAACTTTTCTTGGTTTGATTTGAGGAGATGCTGATGAGTCATGCATGAATCATACTAAGGACAACAAAAAGTACAAACTGCCTAGGAATTTATGTCATCATTATTATTCATGGCATTACTAGCTAGTGTGTGTAATCTTTACAAGCAATGTAAATTGAATAATGGTTTTGTGATGGATATATACATAGTATACATATCTACATAATTTTCGTGCAAAAGGAGTGGTGCTATAGCCAATATCCACTCACAGAAAAGGTAGAGCCAAAACAAGAAACTGAACACACACTGTATGTGCTGGTCGTCCAAACCAATTTTCATTTGCCACGCCAACAGCTACGTATGTGGTTTTGTTTGTTTGATTTGATGAGATGCGGATGAGTCTTGCATGAATCATACTAAGGACAACAAAAGGTACTAACTGCCTAGGAGTTTATGTCATCATTATTATTCATGGCATGCATGTATGAGCCATCCCATGAGTAAACCGTGACGGGTCATATTACTATATAATCAAACTGTCTAGGAGTTTATATCTCCTATATTACTATATAATCATATCTACATGCAAATTGATGGATTGTATATGCAAATCTCAAACAAGATTATGCATAGCAAGCTTCATATTTGGGATTTCCCTATTTTTCGCAAAGGAATGGTGCCTTGCAAGGAATGTTGATAACATGTGAGGTCATCATGTTTCACTAGACTATATAGACATGTAATAAATAAATGATTAGCAATTTATCCTTTTATGTGAGCACAATTATATATTATTTGAGTAAAGGCTTTCTACTAGCTGTAGTTATCAATTGATTATTTATTATTTATTTATAACCAAAGCACTTGGATGGAACAGAGTGCAACCGCTGGGATTCGAACCAGCGACCTCTAGCCTCGTGGTTTAGCCCCCCACCACCACACCAAATAGTCATTTGTGATTGCTTATAAGATATTATCTATTTGTACCAATATATACGAATATTGTAATCAATAATTTGACCGGTAAACAATCTTAAATGGGAAAATTTTCAACTGCAAAGTTTTAGATCTCATCGATCACTACAACTTTCATATAGAACATGTCTCCATCCAAGGTCATTTGAAGAATTCAAAACCTGAGAAATTAATTATATATTTGGAATCCTAAATGATCTCAAACAAAAAATTTATCAACTACAATGTTTTAGATCTCACCGAGATCTACAATTTTGACATAAATTTTGTCTTCATCTGACTTCATTTGAAAAACATTTGAATTTATTTGTGCTACAATTATTTTTAAGGATGGTTGACTTAGTCAACCGCCATTGAAACTCGATTTTTAGGGATGGTGGACTTAACAAAACTGCCCCTAGAAATCATCCATTTTCAGAGACGGTTGACATAAGCAACCATCCTTAAAAATCTTATTTTCAGGGGTTGGTTCTTTTAAGCCGACCATGAAAATTGATTTCCAGGAATGGTTTGTTAGCCACAGTGCTCCCCGCGAAGGTTACGAGTGGTTTCCTAAGTCGTCCGTCTCCATTAGAAATGGGAGACATCTGTAAAAATGATTTTTGTACTAGTGATTGAAATAGTTACAAAGATATAGATCATGCCAAGCTTTATAATTTTGATATAAAGTTTGTGTCCATCTAATTTCATGTGAAATTATTATGAATTATTTTGATATAATTATAAGAGACCACCTATCATTTGAGCCCAACAAGTTAAAACCACCTAAGGGGTAGATCAAACGGTTGTCGGTCAAGGGGTAAAATAGACACATCACTAAACTTCAGGGGGGTATATGAACTTTTCCCATCATAGAATTACCAATGACCTTCAAATTTAATGTTCTCAAAGTTCAGTGGTTTCTTCTCTGTTTATCGCTGTAGGATCCGATAAGCTTGATCAAGTGCTACGATGCATGATCTAGTGAAGAATCTTCACTATTTTCTCTCCATTTGAACTCTTTAAGGATCATGTACCCTATGCATTGTCATGTATGGTTTTGGCGATTTAGATGACAACACTAGAACTATAATTAACTTGTGTGTTAAGATGTGCTGGAAAGGTTTATAAGGATGAAAGCTCCAAGTTTGGTTAAGATCTAAGCATAAATGGATTAGCTGATCAAAAGGCAGTACATCTGCATAATACATTCATCAAATTAGTATGGTGAAGAGAAGAACCACCTGACATATCTTCCAGAGAGCATCAGTAAGGGTGACAAGTCCAAAGACCCTATCAAACAGTGCAACAGATGATACATGATACATTGGAGTCATTGGCAGATTGTTCGATGATCATGAGTACTATGGCCAAAGGTTGGATTCTCTCTAACACAATGTCATTGAATAAAATGGTACACTGGGATCATCGTTCTGCGAGGAGGGCCCAACGGTGGTGAGTGAAGTGTCAACGGTTAGATAGGGAATATACCGCACTGGATGATATAGTGAAACACATCCGAACCCCAGTGGATCTTCTGGTGATGACTACTTTTGCAGCTTATATATGCTTCAAATGGCTAGGAGTTTTAACGAGCGATATATACTTACAACAAGATTAGCAAGTGATTTGGTTTTATTCTACTTTGGTGCCAAACTATGGCTGCTGTGACAAGCTAGCCACCACACGGCCTCGCAAGCGCTCAACACTTCATGTGGCCTGTATGCTGCTGCTCCTTCGCACCTTCCTTGGTGTCATGACCGGGTCCTGAGGCCGCTATGAAGCGTTATGGGCTGCACTAGCTTTATGGGCCTATAAGTCAGCTATGGGCTGCAAGGTTGTAATAGTTGGGCCATGGGCCATTTTTCATTATGTTGAACTTGTATTAAGATAGCTATGTGGGGGGTTGGAGGACAGCTAAGAACAATCAAAAACCATTTTGCCCTCTTCCTCTTGTGCTCCTTCAAGCTCTTCTCCTCTAGGCTGGCGCCGCCGAGTTCAGTTGCCGCGCGTGTACGCCGGTAGTTACCCTTCGTCGTCGCCGTGCTCGTGACATTTGGTATCAGCAGCCAGTCCAATCCTCCCCTGGCGTGCCCTCCATCGTGTTCTTCCATCACGGATCCATCAGTGTTCGATTGAGTTCGATTCTACCACCAACTCCCCGATCCGGACCTCCATCGATCCGCCACAATTAGCTCGATCTGCACTCCCATCAACCCACCACCACCACCCCAACTTCCACCTTCCCCACTGGCGCGAGGTCCGACTCTCACATCCTGCATGGCGACCGCTGAAGCCAAGTTTGATGCGCTCACCGTGCAGATGAACTCCATGATGAAGCTTATGGAGACGTTCAATCGCTGGCGTCTAAACATTGACCACTTTGCCACCGCACTTAGCAAGGACCCCCGAAATCTCACATCACGGGTCGAGGCTTTGGAAGCAACTCCCCCATCTGCTTCGCTTGAGGCCCCGAAGCGTGAGGAAGAGGGACGGGACGTTGTTGGCCATGGCATCGCAACACCACCACAGGGGTGTGATGTCCGGACCACGGTCCTCCATCCACCCCTGGCCAATGGTCAGTATAATACTTCCACCTCCAATGTTGTTGAGAATCGTGATGTTCTACCATACTGTCATGGTCCACATCATAAGGAGTTCCATTTGCCTAAGGCTGATTTCCCCAAATTGATGGTTCGAACCCTAGAGTTTGGAAGGAAAATGCCGAGAAGTATTTGACATGTTCAATGTGCTAGTTCATCGTTGGGCTCCCTTTGCCACTCTGCATTTCAAGGGCACAGTGCAATTGTGGTTGCAAACTTATGAGGCTCAGCATCCTGTTGATAATTGGGTAGAGTTATGCATTGCTATAGAGTCTAAGTTTATCAAGGATCTATACCAAAATTCTATGCAGGATCTGTTGAACATAAACCAGACCACCACTGCACAAGAGTATTATGATAGGTTTGTCTTAGCCATGCATAAGGTGTTAGTGCATAATAGTCACCTTGATGATGTGTTTCTTGTAAGCAAATTCTTACAAGGGTTGCAATCTGACATTAGAGCTACTTTGGTGTTATACAAGCCGAGAACAGTTGATCTGGCACTCTCTTTAGCACTCTTGTAGGAAAATGTGATGGAATCTAAACCCAAGACATTCCAGCGCCGCCCTTACAAAGACTTCAACAAATTTCAAGGCAAACAAGCACCTACCTCTCAGTCTGGTGTTCTGGGTGCTATACCTGATGACACCAAGCCCAAGTTAGAAGATAAGCTGGCTACCCTCAGAGCCCAGCGCCGAGCCCTAGGTCTATGCATGAAACGTGGAGAGAAGTGGGGCAGAAACCACCAGTGTCCAGACAAAATTGCTCTGCATGTACTAGAAGAGTATCTGGATCTGATGTCTAGTGAATCTCCTGAACCTAATAATCACTCTACTGATGAATCCAGTGAAGACGAAATTTTCTCCTTTTCTCAGTGTGCAGCCATTGGCATTCAGGGAAAGAAGACCATCAGGTTGATTGGCAAAGTGAAGGACAAAGACATTTTGGTCCTCATTGACACTGGCAGTTCCAGTTCCTTTATCAGTGCTTCTACTGCTACTACACTCAGGTGCAAGGTGACTACAGTGGTTCTATTCAGTTTCAATGGCAAATGGCAACAAGCTCCAAAGCAATCAATAGGTGAAGCAGTTCATTTGGTGGACCCAGGGCCATACTTTCTCTACTGATGCTAGAGTGCTTGATTTGCCTCACTATGATCTGATTCTTGGTATGGATTGGCTGGAAACTTACAGCCCTATGTGGATACATTGGAAAAGGAAATTGTTGAGGTTTTCTTATGCAGGCCAGAGAATATCTCTCAAAGGAGTTAATGATCAGTTATCTTCTTGTCCAAAAGTCAAAGCAAGAAAGATTAGAGGCCTGCTTAGAAAAGGAGGAATAGCTCAACTGATACATTTGTGCCAGTCTGTGCCTGATCCTTCTGATGATGCCATTCCTCCAACTATTTAGCAAGTGGTGGATCAGCATTCTCACCTTTTCAAGGCTCCAGATTCACTGCCTCCTGAAAGGAAGTATGATCACCATATTACACTTGTCCCAGGAGTGAAACCTGTGAACATCAAGCCATACAGATACTTCCCAGGGCAGAAGGATGAGATAGAGAGGCAAATACAGGAAATGTTATCCAATGGGATTATTAAGCCCAGTCAGAGCCCTTTTGCTTCTCCAGTCATTCAAGTCAAGAAAAAGGATGGAAGCTGGAGATTCTGGGTCAATTACAGACAACTCAATAATATCACTATCAGAAACAAATACCCTTTACCTGTTGTGGATGAACTATTGGATGAGTTACATGGGGCAGCTTGGTTCACTAAGTTAGACATGAGATCTAGATATCATCAAATCAGGCTGAAACCAGAAGATGAAGCAAAGACTGCATTCGGAACACATAGTGGCCATAGGGAATTCAGGGTTATGCCTTTTGGCTTAACCAATGCGCCTGCAATTTTTCAGTCTCTGATGAATACTATTTTTCAACCTCTACTTAGCAAGTGTGTCTTGGTATTTGTGGATGATATTCTTATCTTTAGCCCTACCTTAGAAGAACATGTTACTCATCTGCAATAAGTCTTTGACATCCTTCAGCAACATCAGCTTCTCCTCAAGAAGTCCAAGTGTTCATTTCTGCAGCAAAAGCTGCAGTATCTTGGGCACATTATAAGTGGTCAGGGTGTGGCTACTGACCCACAGAAAATAGAAGCAGTTGCCCAATGGCCTACACCCACAAATACCAGACAACTGAGTGGATTTCTGGGACTATCAGGTTACTATAGATAGTTCATTAAGAACTATTGAATTCTTAGCAAACCTCTCACTGACTTATTGAAGAAGGATAGCCTGTTTCACTGGACCCCTGATCTGCAATGCAGTTTTGAAAACCTGAAGCAAGCACTTATCTCAGCTCCTGTCTTGATTCTACCAGATTTCTCCAAACCTTTCCCTATAGAGATAGATGCTTCCTCTGTGGGTATTGGTGCTGTTCTTTCTCTAGAGAGTCATCCTATAGCATATCTCAGTAAGGCATTGGGGCCCAAAGCTTAAGCATTCTCAACATATGAGAAAGAGTGTCTTGCACTCATCGTGGCAGTAACTAAGTGGAAATCATACCTGCAGCATAAGGAGTTCACTATTGCCACTGACCACAAAAGCCTCATTCATCTTGGTGTACAGAAGTTACATGAAGGGCTACAGTAGAAAGCTTTCATTAAACTATTGGGCTTGCAGTATAGAATCATGTACAAGAAAGGGCCTGATAACAAAGTTGTAGATGCCCTATCTAGGCAGGCTGAATCACCAGCCTTAACTGCTATCTCCACAGTAACACCTAAGTGGTTGGAGATCATTCTAGAGGGGTACACTCAAGATGATCAAACCAAGCAGTTACTCTCTGAGCTTAGTCTCACAGGTTCCAATGAAAAGGGATTCACACTATATGATGGACTTATTAAATACAAGAATAGGATATGGTTGGGCAACCATACTGACGCCCACAGAGCTGTATTGTTAGCTCTGCATTCCAGTGGCACTGCCACATATCACAAGGTGAAGGCTCTGTTTGCTTGGCCAAACATGAAGCAGTTTGTGAAGGATTATATCTCTACTTGTGAGGTATGTGCTCAAGCAAAACCTGAACATTGCAAACTCCCTGGTTTATTACAGCCCTTACCAATTCCTAACCATTGTCATACGATTAGTATTGATTTCATTGAAGGGTTACCCAAGTCCAAAACATTTGACACTATCCTTGTTGTCAATGACAAACTTACTAAGTATGCCCATTTCATCTGTTTAGCCCAACCCTACACTGCTTTATATGTAGCCCATGCTTTTGTCAACCACATTTATAAGCTCCATGGCATGCCCTCCATCATCATTTTTGATAGGGATATGATTTTTACCAGTGCATTGTGGCAAGAACTGTTCAAAATCACTGACACAACACTGAATATGAGTTCAGCCTACCATCCCGAAATGGATGGGCAAACAGAGCGGCTAAACCAATGAATAGAAACATATTTGCGCTGCATGGTTCACTCCTATCCTCAAAAATGGGCTCAATGGATTTCCTTAGCAGAGTTTTGGTACAACACCACCTTCCATTCTGCTCATGGCCGTATCCCATTTGAAGCACTGTATGGTCATCCTCCTAAACATTTTGGGATCACAACTTCTGATGCTTGTTCAATCCCTGATCTAGAGGAATGGATGCAATCTCGTAGTGTGATGATGCAGCACATCCAGCATAATCTTGCGAGAGCTCAACACCACATGAACCATCAGGCTGACAGAAATCGCCAGGAACGCAGCTTTGCAGTGGACGATTGGGTCTATGTGAAACTACAGCCCCACATTCAGCAGTTTGTCAGTCGACGCGCCAATTACAAACTTAGTTTCAAGTATTTTGGGCCATATCTCATACACCAGATAGTCGGTAAGGTTGCTTACAAACTCCAGTTACCTGCTAACAGTCAGATGCACCCTGTTCTGCATGTTTCTCAGCTCAAGAAAGCTATTCCACTGGGGGCATCACTCTCTACTGATGATGATCTTCAGTTATTGCTGGTGCTGGACTCTCTACCTCCATCGCAGGTACTGGCTCATTGTATGCAGCTCATTGGACCTCGTCTGGTTCCATCTGTTCTTGTGCAGCTGGAGTCGTGCCCAGTTCATTGGGCGGGCTGGAAAGCAGCCGCATCACTGTCTCAGTTGTTACCTCAGAAGTGGCCAGTCATCAGTTTTGCATCGCGAGGACACGCTGCAACCTGAGGGGGGAATGTCACGACTGGGTGCTGAGGCCACTACGAAGCGTTATGGGCTGCACTAGCTTTATGGGCCTGTAAGTCAGCTATGAGCTGCAAGGTTGTAATAGTTGGGCCGTGGGCCATTTTTCATTCTGTTGAACTTGTATTAAGATAGTTGTGTGGGTGGTTGGGAGGACAGCTAAGAACAATCAAACACCATTTTGCCATCTTCCTCTTGTGCTCCTTCGACCTCTTCTCCTCTGATCCGGTGCCACCGAGTTCAGCTGCCATGCGTGTACGCCGGTAGTTACCCTTTGTCGCCGCCGTGTTCGTGACACTTGGCTACCGTAGGCGAGCGATACTCTATGCCACCACCTTGGACTGGTTGAGTGAATATGACTAATACTGAAATCCATAAGCCATGCGAACGAACTAATTAAATTGGCATACATCATTTCCTGTCTGTGGTTTGCAATTGAACTAGCTATATGGTATTTATGAAGAAGTGTTGTATAAATGGGTAGTAGTATCTTCGAGCAATGAATGTTATATGAGTTCACAATCCAATTTTTTAGTGTTTTTCTTATTATTCTTGATCCCATTTATATACAAAAAAAAATAGAATACAAAGATCTTATTCATACTTGATCGTGGTTGAATACATGCATTAAACTGTTTGCATATAGTCAACCGTCCATAGATTGTACATCAGTACATGTCTATAGAACACAAAGCGGTCCAAAATTTCTGAATTTCATGCGAACTTGAAAGGTTCCCAAACAAGGACGCCCTTGTCCAAATTAAAGCCCTACCGCTATGGTGTGCTTGAGAGCCACTACCCACTGAATTGCCACAGGCCATCGCAGATGCGATGACACAGAAGACATGAAGGCAGTGTTTGGTTCGCTCTACAGTAACACGCACGGAAATAATATTAGTTCAAATCGAATGGCTTACGGTAACATCCGTAGCTTTAAATCCATTACATTTACGTTGCCAACGCTTCTACCAAACAGCACTGCAGCCGCTGGCTTTTGCGTTGAGGCATCGATTCTTTCCAAAGCTGGGAATAATCTAACCCAGAGCTCATATATGTGAGTTGGATATTCACATATTTATTTTCGTGTCTAAAAATATATAGATATCCAAGCATTATTAATTGGTGTATATGCTAGAGGTAGAAGATATATAGATATCCAAGCTTTATTAATTAGTATATACAGATATCCAAGCATTATTAATCTAACCCACTCTGTCACAAATTTAGAATGAATTTATACATTAAGGCTCTAATATATTGACAGAGCTGCGCTGCACACCAGAATGCAGAAGCAGAACTCATAATCCTCTACGCCTCATCACAAGAAGGGAAGTTGATCCTCTTTTCTCATGGCGGTGGCCAAGACCACAATCGCCGTTGTCTTGGTTGTTGCGATGCTGTATTCGTCTCCACGCTACCAAGCTGGTGGCTGTAAGCACCACTCGTACCTAACTTTTTACATTATTTAAACCTAATTTCTAAACGAACTACCCTTGTTTGAACTGTGTGATGTGTTGCATATGGACAGGCATCAGCTGCGACAGGAAGTGCTATCTCATGGACCATTGTACTACAGAGAAATGCGGCAGGCTGTGCGAATTCAAAGGATACAAAAGCAATAATCCACACTGTAAATATCATCATAACAATGTGTGGTGTTGCTGCCCATGAGCCTGTGTAAACTGAAAGTAGGGGTTGTGAAATAAGACCCAATATCAATAAATAACTATGTTTATGCCTGTGCACTGTGCGTAATACAAATATAGGAGCTGAAAATTTTTCAATGCAATAAGAGCATAAAAAAACATATGGTATTCTGAGATCAGCGGACAGTATAATATGCATGTATTACAAAAATGGAAAAAGATCAGCGGACAGTCTACTGTGAGCAAAATTCTCTTCTTTCCTAAAAAAAAATCTCACTTTCTTTTTCCTAAACAAATCTATACTTATTATTCCTATTTTTTCCTTAAATCTCCTTATTTTCCTAATTCTCTTAAAACTCGGGATAACATGGAGGCGGTGGGGCGCTGCCACCCTTGCCACACCCTCCTCTGGCGCGCGGGGCGCCCCCGACCTCAGCTGCAGCTGGGTCTCGGCCCCGCCAGCCTGCTAGCACTGTTGTGGGGGACTCCATTTGGGAGCGTGACATATCCCCCCTTTTCAGCATGGCTTGTCCTCAAGCCGAATCATTAGCCTGTCGTCAATGCCTTGCGGTGGTGTAGCTAATCTGGGGACTCGTTCAATGTGGACGAGTAGGTCACCGTGTCGAACTCCTGTGGATAGGAGGTTGCGGTGGTCGTTGTTGACGATGAACTCGAAGCAGTACTGGAGACTGCCTATGTAGCCATAGAGCAAGTAGTGATGCGCTCCTATGGTCGCCTTGGGGAAGATCTGCCTTAGAGATGCTGGCGTCGAGGTGGAAGTGCTGTGTACTCTGCAGAGGTTGCTGAAAGCACCATACCTTGTTGTTCGTGGTGGGTTGGATGTACCTAGGTACTTTGCAGCAGATGGTAGATGTCACATGTATAGCTGGCATGGTCGTCAAGTAGAGCATCTCACCAAACATGAAGTCGATGTTGTTGAGGTCATACAACAAGATCAAGTAGTAGCGGTGGCTAGCATTAATGTTGATGATGACATCGTTGACGGCCATGCATCGGCAACCCTTGTTGTCGAATAAGGTGACCATTGCCATGAGTGGATTGGCCCTTTGCCTTGGGTGAGTGAGCAATATGCTAGATGGCAAGCTGTAGGTCTATGTCGCCGATGTTGGGAGAGTATGGAACCTGACTGCTAGGTTGTTGAGGTCGCTGAGTAGTGTGTCAATGATGGTTGGAAATAGTGGTGAAGCCACTGGTACGTAGAGGCGCCCGTCGAAGATGTAGCAGGCGTCTATCGACGATACTCGGGCTGCTGTCTTGTTGATGATGCTGATGGTGACGTCACGTAGTTCCGCCTCATGCAAGGTTGCCTAGCAGAGTGCGTCGAAGGCCGGTGCCCCTGTGTCGATGTTGTCAAGGCTGGTGGGTCATCGAGGCCGTGTTGCCAGGCTGAGGAGACAATGCGTCAGCGATGGTAGGTGGAGGGTACCGACACTGCTAGGCGGCTGGTCTATGCATCATCATTGCCGGTGTCGGGGAGGAAAGCCGTGGCAGCTGGGCAGTTGGTGCCACTAGCCATGTTGCCGATGGCGGTGCTGGCATTGATGCCGGTGGCGCCGGGGTCAGTGCAGGCGGTGCCGCTAGGGCGAGGGGCTGCAGTGGTGCTCAGTGGTCTAGGATGCTAGTGAAGGTGACCATGCGGTTGCTCCGATGGAATTGCATCTCAAGGGAAGTAAAATTCCACAGGGTGTTCCCAACATCTGCTAGGCATGGAGCTCCCAAGATGACGTCGATGTCGTCACCGATGGAGAGCAGAAAGGCATCAATCTGGAATGTCTTGGTGTGGATGCGTAGCTGGATGGTGAAGCAGGCCCCTCGGCAGGCAAGTTTTGTGTCACTACCAACAAGCACGGTAGTGGTGATGCAGCACTCAGCGAGGCCGATGATGCAGGCGATGTTGGAGTCAATGACATTGTGGGTGGCGCCTATGTCGACAAGGATCTAAATGCTCTTGCTGAGGATGGCTCTCACCAAGAGCATAGTACGCCCTCCTTGTATCCCTAAGTTTTGGGCGCTTGTGAGCAGCATCATGCAGCCATTGGCATTGATGCTGTCATCATCACCGTTGTCATTGATGATGGTCTGTGATGAAGACCATCGAGGTGTAGCAGTGGTGTCGGCAATGCTCCTCAGTAGCTCTGCAAGTAGGCAAGCTGTAGTGAACAGCTTGTTTGCAATGGCATCCAAAAGATCAGGAGGCATGGTCATGGTGGGAGCCTCTTGCTTCCACTTGAGGAACGCATGACCGGCATCCACCATGATGTGCCTGTTCTACTCCTCGAGATCCTTAGCTACGGCCTCACATACCTTGGAAGAGCGTTGGCACTCGATGTTGGCGAGGCATGCGTTGAGCTTCATGAAGTTGTTATTGACTTCGTCAAAGGCGCTGCTCATGTTAACATAGAATATCATCGTCATCTTCTTCATCTCAGCGATGGTGGCGGAGGTGGCCATGGCATCGATGTGGTCTTCGGATACCAGGTGTGATGACTTTTCTCGGAGGTGGCCGATTGAGGTCATGGTGGCTAGGGCTGGAGGGGCAGCAGAGGCTACTCGGCGGCAATGGCAGGGAGTCCATATGGATTTCAACTCCTTTTTCCTAAAGAAAAATGCTCTTCTTTCCTAAGAAATCTCAATTCCTTTTCCTAAACAAATCACTACTTATTGTTCCTATTTTTCCTTAAATCTTCTTATTTTCCTAATTCTCCTAAAACTCGGGATAATGTGGAGGCGGTGGTGCGCTGCCCCCTTGCCGCGACCTCCTCTGGTGCGCACGGGGTGCCCCCGACCTCGGCTGCTGCTAGGTCTCAGGATCCCACCGGCCCACTAGGCCTGCTGTGGGGGACCCCATTTGGGAGCGTGACAGTACCCTACCCACCAAGTCACCTACTATTTCTGGAAAAAATAGCTAGTCCCCATCTCGTACGTTGATATCTAAACGTTTTGTATGCGTAGTCGAATGAATTCATTTCGAAAACTCTGTCCAACCATCCTTGTGAGATAGTGTTTCATAAAGTCAATATTCCGTCCTCTCTTTATTGGAGACACATCAATTTTATTTTATTCAACTTATTACACAACCCCTGCTCTTAGTTCTCATGGTGGGCAGCAACACTCATATTTGCTACCCTCATGTTTACAGTAGGCAGACCTGGTCCTGTGTCTAGCGGCTAGGCATCTCAAGGCGCATGTTGCAGTTGTACAGTGGTCCGCGTCGTTCTTTATAGGGTCCACGCAAGGTGTTGCATCTAGCTGATTGCAGCCAATGCCAGCACATGCTGCATCACAGTTCAAACAAGAATCGTTGATTAATACACTAATTCATTAGTCCTAAGAAGAATAATGAAAAGTAACTAGAGTGGTGCCTACAGCTTCGGCCGGCTTCATAGCACGGAGATATTGAAGACACGATCGCAGCAACTAGGACTATGACGAGTCTCTTCTTGATCACCGCCATGAGAAAGAGGATCAAATTCCCTTCTGATGTGCTGCAGAGCGGAGTATGTGTATGTTTGTTTGTTCTCCATTTTAGTGTGCAGGTCTTTATATAGAAGAACAATCGATCTCCATATAAATGCTTTCTATCACAAAATCCAGCACCAGTGTTCTTCCATATCTCGCTCATGAATGTGGTTTTGTTACATGCATATCTCCATAGATACGAATATTAAATATGTGAATATCGATCCAGTTCATGATCATGTGTGCTCTGGTTTTGATTCTTCGTTTCTCTATGTGGTCTTTATAGACATTGTTTATTTATTTAATGAATCTTACTAATAAATGCAATGTTGATATCCTCCAATATCTGGCTTATTACCATTTTGTATTTATGGCTGGTTAAAAATAGTTTCTTTTACGGCTGCTTGGGTTCGTTTTACATTTTTTTAATCCTAACAAACAGTCTTGGTTATTACATACACTTCTAGAAATGTTTACAAATGCAGCTGTTTTTCCTGATGCAGCCCATGTCCAATGGTCTTTGTTAATGGGCTATCTGAAGGGCTGGTTTATCCAACCAACTCTATGAACCGATTAACAGATGCAGATATCCCTCATTTCTATAAATGATTTTCAGAAACAGGAAACATCCAAAAGAACAAAACATTTTTTAAGTCTCAAAACATGCATTCCTTAGGTCACGCTTCAAATCAAAATCTTGCCAACTACAAAGTTGCAGATCATGCTGACCCCGACCACTATAACTTTGGCATTGAGCAAGTTAACATCTGAGGTCATTTGAGAACTCGAAAATTTGAATTTCAAATAGTGAGAAACTAAAACACATTTTTGGTACTCTAAATACTTCCAATTAAAAACTTATCGGCCACAAAGTTAGATAGCATTCAGAACTACCACCTCCGTCCCTTTTTAAGAGTCGCTCGGGAGATGTTTCTATGAGAGGTGCACGTTTTTCAAGCGACTAACATTGAGGGACAGACTAGTACAACTTTGGTATATAGATTACCACAACATTTGTGGTTGGTCCAAAGTTCTAATTTTGGAATTTCAAAATATCAGAACATAAAACAAATTGTTAATACTTTGAATAATTTCAAATAAGAACTTGTCATTACAAAGTTGTATGATGAGCTCTACAGTTTTGATACAAAATTTATTTTCATTGGACTGTATATACAAAAGATATAAATTGTTTGGTGACAACTAATTATAGCGAGGTCGGCATCTAAAGATGTCCACCTCTGTTAATTGACTAGTAAACATCCCCTTACATTGCAATGGGACGTTGCGTGAAGTTGTATGGGTACGAGGCCCTGTTTGGTTGAGGTGTGGCTTTTTAGAAAAGCTGCTGTGAAATGTGGTCTGGAAGCCCATTTGGTTGGACACTGGTGGCTTTTGGAAAAGCCTCACTCCCTTACGAGCGGACCCCACATGTCATAGACAGGAAGTCATCTTCTTCTTCCTCTTGACACGGGATGGCCGCGCTCACCCGAACACCGGGGCTGGCCGCCACAGCAGGGGCAGGCCGTGCCACGCCCACCGGACGGGGCTAGCTGGGCCGCACCCGTGGGGGCTGGTCGGTGGCTGCGCGTTGGAGCTGGGGAAGCTGGAGATGAACGGCCAGCTCGGAGATGCACTGCCACCAGATCTGAGGAGTTAGGAGGCCGGAGAGCGAGGAGCCGCAGGATCTTCGCAGAGGGAGAGGCCGCGGGGGTCGCCAGAGAGGAGGGTCCGTTGGGGGTCGCTACTTGCTTGGAGAGGGAGGGGCACGGCCGGGTCATGACTGCCACCGGTGTAGGAGCTGGAGCCGCGCCTCGCGTGGGAAGCCAGGTCTGCACGGGGTCGCAGGGGAAGGAGAGGTAGCAGGGTTCGCCAGAGAGTCGCCACCAGCCGGAGAGGGAGGTGGGAGCCGTGCCGGTCTTGGAGGGCGAGGGAGCACCGCCGGTGGCCAAGAGTTCAAGCACGAGGCTAGAATGCCACAATCGCTGTTTCTCGCACGATTGAATAAAGAGATGGGAAAACCAAACCGGTACCAACATAACCAGTGGCAGGTGGGTAAATTTTTGGCCCAAAAGCAGACGAAAGCAGAGGGAAAGGTGCTTTCAGTTTTGTACTAGAGAAAAAGTAGATTTTGGCCTTTGGTTGAGCTTTTGGCTTTTGAGAGCAAAAGCCACGGCCAAAAGCCCAACCAAACAGGGCCGAGAGGTTTTGAGATTTATTAGTGATGACACCATGCATTCCAATTTGTTTCGGATCGGATTCCACACAATTTCTGAACACTCTATTCTAACACGTACAGGTGCGTAAGAGAGTGGCAGACTATCGAAAGGCTTCGTATTATTCCAATTTGTCTTGGATGCACACTCCGCACCATACTTGGACATGCTACCCTAACTTGTACGAGCACGTGAAATTGGATCCATTGGATCCTATCGGATCGTTGTGAGCCATAAAGGACTAAGAAATCTTATCTCTTTAATATTAGATATAGATTTAGAAATAGACATAGATATTGATATAGAGATTTGTAGATAAAGACATAGATATAGATATAGATGCATGATGTTTGAAGTTGCATGCAAATAGCAACATGCTATCTCTGGTGAGCAAACCCGAACTGGAAGGTACGGTTCAAACATCTATAAGCTTTTGACACCAGAAAATATGTGATGGAACCAACATAATAGGTGAAAATATGGAAACCAATTCAGAAGACGTATTTTGGTCATTTAAAAAAATTTATAATTCCATATATCCATAGGGCATACAAATATATACTCACGAGCAGAAGTTGGGATGCAAACTTAACTAGAAACATTCATATAAAAATGACACATTTTAGATGCATGGACACTAGAAAACAATTCCAATGATTTTGTGTGTTTGTGCAAATACACCTGAAATTTTATTTTTGTATTATTTATTTCAAAAGCGAGTTTGCATCTCACCTATTGAATGGGAGTATATATTTGTATGCACTATAAATATGCTTAAAGACAGGTTGAGCACAAGAAATATCCTCAGGAGAAGGAACATGCACCTGCCCTCTGACAGTTGTATCCTATGCAATCTTGATGTGGAAGAGATTTCTCAACACCTCTTCCTTCAGTGTCAGTTTGCTAAGCAGTGCTGGCAATTTCTTCAGATTCATATCCCATCCAATGCTGACTTCCCAGAAGTAATGCTCTATCTCAAAGACTCTTTGCATTCTCGATTCTTCATGGCAGCAGTGGTTTTGCTCTGTTGCGCAATCTGGTGCTGGAGAAACGATTTCATATTCAAAGGTTTATAGCGAAGTATTCCAGCATGCAGAGCTACATTCTTTAGAGAACTTAAGTTACTCAATTACAGGGTCAGCCCAAAATTTGCAGAAGCCTTCGCACGATGGACTCAATCGCTCTGTAAACTTTTGTGTGCTGATTTAATAATAAAACCTCTGTAAGGGCGCAAGCCTCCAGTTTCCTCAAAAAAAAAAAAAATCAGCTACTATGCAATGATCGTGCTTTAATTTTACAATGATTTCTAGTCGTGAGCCCCTCAAATGACCCAACTAGAAGATACAATCCTCTCTTCTCGACACCACACACATTTTAAACTTATCAAAGACACATAATAAACCACACAAACGAACTGCTTCCAGCTCACACACACACATTCAGTTGACCTGATTAATGGACCCGTGCGCACAGGTTGTTGTCCAGCGAGATATATGCCCCAGCCATCTATAGCTTAGCTAATTAGTCATCGTCCTCTTCTTCTTCTTCTTCGCTCTTGGTGCTGTCATAGGTATGCAGGACATTGCCAGCGACGTCATAGAAGACGAGGTGCGCCTCCGTGTTGCTCAGTTGCATCGACATGAATCCCTGGCCGTCGTAGATGAACTCTATCTTGTCAGATGTGGTCTTGAACTTGCCGGCCCATGCCTTGGACCCACCGCCACTCGTCATGAACTGAACCGGGCTGTATTTTTTTCCTCATTTTTATTAGATTAGAATGCAGGACTGAAAATTCAGTAGTGTACTCGAATGACGACGACAGTACTTGTAATAAAGAAACCATGCAAAGCACCTGTTTCTGCTGCTGATGTGCTGCAAGCAGTGGTCGTGGCCGTTCACATACATGTCGACCCCGCGAGCCTGCGTTGTATTGCATTGCCAGCCGATGAAACAAAATCAGTTTCGAAAATGTTCATATTTCTGCAGCTAGAGTACTATTAAGAACATGCCTCAAGGATTGGTCGGAGCAACTCCTGGAGCTCAGTGGTGTTGCCATGCTCGCAGCCGCTGCTGATGGGGTGGTGGCCAACGACAATCTTCCAGGGCGCCTCGGATTGCGTCAGGGCATCGTCCAGATCCTAACAATGACTCGATAATCGGATCAAAATATGTTCAGAAGATCATTGTATATATAATACTAGCATGCAGTGTACAAATTAAATGTACACCTTGAGGAGGTTTTCGATGTAGGTGTCGCGAGGAGCAACGTTTCTCCAATCGTACTTGCTGCTGTTCCAGTACTTGAGGTAAAACGGTGATGTGTCCACGAGGAAGAAGTCCGCGATTTCTGCTTGGTGATTGGTAAACAACAAATTACACGTATATATACACCCATATACGTAACAAATGACATGATGGTTCATCGACTTTTGTAAACATTTATGATATAGCTACTGTCGCATGATCATTAATGGGGTTGATTTGCTAACCTGAGTTGACGATGAAGGACTTGGCAAGGTTGAGGTACCGGCTGTCGACATCGCGGATGGCAGGGTCCTGCTGCGCCAGCGCGTTGCCCGTGTAGTCATGGTTGCCTAGAACTGCAGGAACGCATGGTACGCACAGGAAGAACAGAAACATCATCACTGAAATGAAGCCATCGCTGGACCGTAGGATGCATGCATGTGCAGTTTGTGACCAGTAGCATAGAGAATTACAGATTGCGTCCGTGCATTACCGATGTACCACGGCGTCTGGAGGCTCTGGGCGGTGTAGATGTTGGTGAAGCACTCCTTGAAGAGCGGGTCGCTGGTGTTGGCGATGCCGTCGTCGTAGATGTTGTCGCCCGTGGAGATGACGAAGTCGATGTCTAGCTTCTCCCCCACCACACCCATCTACACAGTACATATATTCACACATAGAGAAGAACAGTTTGATGATCAGGAAAGGGATTAGCAATTTACGCACATTTATATTTGCTTTTTGTCTTATCCAATAATTCTACCTATAGGTCTAGGGAGCAACAATTGGATTTCGTATACGATCTGATCTTCTAACTGTTCCAAAACAGTGCAATCGTACATAAGCTAATCAACGGAGATAACTACTGGCGCCACCGCTTTCGGCTATTAATAATGAAATAAATGGAGGTCCATGACCACCATATATAGCAAGTGCACTACTTCAGATCAGGACCAGGGCACGTGCATCATTAGCGTTTACCGTACATATATTGTTTCAACTTTCCAAGAGCATTATTGTCTCCTTGACACTGTCACTGCTACAAATAAATCTTTTGTGAGGCGTTTTGAAATGGGTCTCGGAGGCGGGCGGCGTTTGTAACCGTCTATGATTAACCGAGGCAATCATTTTTTATTAACCGAGACGGTTACAAACAACCGCCTCGCAAAATCGATTAACCAAGGCAGACACGTTAAAATGCCCGCCTCGGTTAATTGATATTAACCGAGGTGGTCGTTGTAACGCAAACGCCTCGGTTAATAAATTAACGAGGCGAGCGCACTATAAGGCCCGCCTTCGATAATGCTGGCCTATCTCGGATCCCAGATAGCCCATCTCAACCCTATACTGTGCTCAGCATATATAAACCAATCCTCACAGACCCTAACTCACTCACTCATTCCCCCCATCCCGCCGCCCCTAGCCCTGACTTAGCACTGCGTGCCCCCTCCTTTCGCTCCGCACCACGACCGCGCAACCCCTCCTTTCCCTCCGCACCACCATCGCGCCTCCTCCCTCCGCACAAACCACGAGTACCGCACCCCCTCCTTCTCCCCCACAAGCGACGGCGGAGGCGTAGTGGCAGTGTCCCTCTCCCTCCATCTCGATCTCGACGGCTCCCCGGCGGCAGGCCGGCCGCGCGCCACGGCGGCGAGGTGGCCGCGCGCCCCAGCCTCCTCGTCCCCTCCCTCCTCCATGGCTGCGCGAGGTGGTGGGCGGCGTGGGGCCATGCGGTGGTGGGCGGCGCGGGGCCATGCAGTGGTGCGGGGCTGGTCGCGCGTGGAGGTAGGTCTACTCCCATCTCCTTCTCTCTTCCTCTCCTCACTCTTCCCTCTCTCTTTGCAGGATCCCCTTCCTCTCCCTCTTCTTCGGCATGCTGCAACTAGATCTGGCGAGCGAGCCGTCCCCTGCTCTGACAAGCCCAGATCTAGCGTGGAGGTGAGGAGGAGGCCGGCCTGGTGGCAAGCAGCGGGCGGATCCGGCGTAGGGGGCCAGGGGGCTAGCAGATCCGGCGAGGAAGCGAGGAGGCGACGGCGGCGTACTGCGTCGCCGGATCCGGCTACTGGGCTCAGGAACGGGCTTGCTAGTGGGCTCTGGAACGGGCTCGTTGGTGGGTTGAGGATTTTTTTTGTTTCTTTTATCGATTAACCGAGGCGGCCGTTGTAAGTAGCCCGCCTCGGTTAATCGATTAACCATGGTGGTCATGGCAACCGCCTCCGTTATTCATGGATTAACCGTGACCTTTAGTTGGAGGCGGTTGCATTTGACCGCCTCGGAAAATGAAAAACGCCCGCCTCTGATAAGTTTATTGTAGTAGTGCGTTATGCTAAAGCACAAACTGTTATGGACAGAAAAGGTAGGGTGACATACGGACACGCTGGAATGCAATGCACCTTGGTTGGGGGCAACACACATGGTCCACCATATTGGTAGAATTCAAGGCGGAAACTATATATTTTTGAAGGTGCATAGTGTTGACCATATTAATAGCTACTCCCTCTATTCCAAATTGTAAGTTGTTTTGCCTTTTCTAGATTCATAAGTTTTACTATTTTTCAAGACATAATGTATATCTAGATGCGTAGCAAAAGTTGTACATCAAGAAAAGCAAAAACAACTTTACAATTTAGAATGGAGATAGTGCTAGATTTTATTTTCAAAATATGACTTGTAAAATACAGAAGTTCAGAAGTTCTTATTGTGGAACTGAGAGTTCCAAATCATGCTGATTTTAATGCTTGCCTCCATATTATTGATGAGTAACACAATGTATACATGTTTTGCAAACGTTTGATCGATACATAGCAATTGCCTGCAGGCATGTAAATAGTAATAATTCATAAATCGGCCTATTTGCGTTGCTCCTAGCTCAATAGACTAAGGTGTACTGGTCGACGTCACAGCTAGCCATGCGGTTCATGGCCATGGAGAAGCATTGGAGATTAGCAACCATATCTCTAGAAGTAAATGATTAATCAGAAAATTAAGTATATGTGCACCTTTTCCCTGTCTATAACTTGTTCTTTACACCATCAAGACTCTTAACAATATTTTCTCAGCAATCACTATTCCACATGCTGGCGAACAAGTGTAGTTGTAGCACCGGAGTTGAGAGCTCAGTGCTCAATGAATTAACCAGATATATATTCCTGATACACATAACGTACGTTCTTCTTGCACAACACTCAACTTACTACTTTCTCTGTTCCAAACTAGCTACAAGCCTAAGTTTGTAGAAAAACACAGCAACATCAACACAACATCAAATTTGTTTCACTAAGTTCTCCTGAATTATGCGTCAATGCAATTAGTGGCTCTTGTACAGATGTTAAATAATATGTTTATTTTTCACAAAAATTTAGTCAAAGTTACAAAAGCTGAAGTGGATCTATATTTAAGATCGTGTATGTTTTCAGCAGATACCTGCTGGGCCACCAGGGTCTGGTTGAACTGCCCACGGCGGCCCCAGTCGCCAACGGCAAGGATGGCGAGCGAGCCCTCGGTCTTGGGCAGGTGCTCCACCCGCGTCAGCTCCGCCGCTGACGGCGCAACCAGTAGCAGCAGCAGGGACGACGCCGCGGCGACGACGCTGGGGAGCAGCAGGGGCGTGACACGAACCATGGCGGAGAATGTATCTCCAATTGCTAGATGGAGATGAAGAAGTATACGGCCGCTCCAGTGTGTTTTGAAGCGTGACGAGCTCGCATGAATTTATAGGCTACATCGCGGCGCCAAAACCAATGGGTGGTGGGCCGTTGATCGGTTAATGTGCGGCTGCACATGGACCGGGGCGTCGGTTAGGGACAAAAGCGTGTCGTGGCCGGGATAAGGCTGGTGGCCAGCGAGGCCGTGGGTTGCATTGCATCGTACAGCTGATGATGTACTCGTTGGTCGTTGCAGCATTGAACCAAAGGCTGGTGCGTGTGGAACACCAAGTTTCTTTATTCATGGAACGTGCATGCGTGGTTTCCCGTTGAGTCACATTTGTAACTAACCAACGCCATGTGGTGAACATATATGAATGCACGAATTAGTTAAACATCCCATGTCTCGTGTCTACATTTCACCCCCTTAATTATTTTATAATCTCTTCATTCCAAATTATAAGATGTTTTAACTTTTCTAGAAACAAAGCTTTTGCTATCCACTTAGGTATATACTCTGTCTAGATACACAGTTAATGTAAGGGGCCTAAGCATATATGTATCCCCATTTAGAAGCGAAATGATGATTTTCCCTCATTTTTTAACTCAATAACTTTTGAAATAAAGGAGGACTTTGCCCCTATTATGTAAAGTTTACCTAACGGCGTTAACATTTAGACAAGTTTGTCCATGTATTTTTACCCTATTTTATTTTGATAATTGTGTTTTTACCCATATTTTCAGATCAACAGTTTGGCAATTTTGTTACTGAATTAGACAATTAAATCAGTGCAAAACTCAACAAACTTTAGAAAAAAATCGGCAACATTTCAGCTAACAATACATATAAACACAAACTAATATGACATAACTAATTAATATCACACACATTGCATTAGTAGCAACACACCAGGTCACTTTAATATGTCTATATGGCATACCAACATATCCATATAACATGCCATCATACAGTTCCATATTACATGCCAACATACAAATCCAAATGACATGTCAATCACCAACATAGAGGCCTAAATGACATGTTAAACAAAAGTAGGTACAAGTAGTGACTTCACTATGCAAATACTGGTGAGCTACATATCAAATATTGAAACCCAACAATGTAGCAACCCTCCTAAAAGTTCCTCCTCTTTTTCCCTCTTTCATGTTTCTCTTCCTGAAGCACTTGCACTTTATATAAAAAAAGAGCAGAATTATGTTAGTAAAGTTAGCTATATATATCAACAATCTTGGTTGGCAAAGTTCTACCTTGCCACCATGATTTGAGACCACTGTCTGACAAGCTAAGAAACAACTACACTCTAGCAACAAGTTTTAATTCTCTGTGATTTGACCTATAAATCACAGCAGCGAGCGAACAAATTAACAAATCACAGCAGCAAATGAACAAATTAAAGCAGCGAATCATCATGCTTGTAACGTTTTACTAAATTCACATAAAAATTCGTTTTTCTAAAATGCTAGACTATGGGGCGGACAAGTTTACCAGTGTAATTATTCTAATTGCCGATACTTTTATTCTTTTTTTTACGAAGGCCCATAAATTTTGTACATGCTCGGTATCTTGTAGATGAAAATAGAAATCGACGATCGTAAATGAAAGCGTAGAAAGTTTGGTAGCTCGATTGAGTCACGCATTGAGTTTCTCGTTGATCGCTCGGAGGTGGTAGGTAATACGTACGAGATTTTGCGTGAGTTGATAGGCAAACAAAGTACAACAATCCAGCCGTACATCCGGGTTGATTGATGTCTATACATGTAGGTGTTGGATAACCCTGTGCCGTTACGTGTAAGTACGTAGCTAGCACTAGCTTGGCTTGCGAGCACATTACAACAACCAAGTGCACGTTTTTTTTTTAGAACAAACAAGTGCACGTATGCGGTGCATGCACTTCAGTACTTAATGACGTTGGGCCAGCGAATGGGTTCCAAAAAGGCCAGAGGGAAACTACCAAAGCCCAAACGCCTATGCTCAGCAACTACTGAGCCCAGGTGGCCAGCCTATATCACATCGTCCCATGATTGTCATGTTCACAACGTTTGCTAGCCCACGCCCTATTGCAGACTTGGTGTCCAAGTCCAAAGGCGTCCTTCAATCATGTGTAACCTGCAGATGTTGCCACACGTGCTAAATGCATCGTGATGTGTACCTTTTCCATACCAAATTTCATTACCAGAAAATAATGAAATTAAAGTTGCTGTAACCATCGAGTTGGGGAACAGAAAGAGAAAAACACCATCCCAATGGTTAGGCACCACTAACCACGCGAAAAGCTTAAGGCCACTGGCCAGGAGTGTAACACCCTGATGTTTTGCATCATGTTAAAAACCAATAAAAAATTGATTTTTTTATTTTACAAAAAATTAAAACTTGAGTAGTTTACTTTCTACAAAACCATTTTGAAAACCTTTTCCAAAAATCCTTGCATCAAAATTGTGTGCTTCTCTAGAGTTTATTGTGGCACCAAATATTCTCCCTTGACATCTCCCTTTAAAATTCCCTTGGAATTGAATTTGAAATCAATTCAAATCACTTAAATTCATTTCTAGGAAAAAAGGAAAAGCAATTCTAAAAATAGAAAAGCCCTCCGGGCTCAATCCTTACCTTCCTCGTCACTAGCTCGCGACCGCAGCCCACTTCTCCCTCCTCTTCTCTTCCCGCTTGGGCCACCACCGGCCGTCTGGCCCAGTCAAAGCGTGTGCCTCTCCCTCTGCGTGGGCTGGACCAACCAGCACAGCCCGCTCCCCTTTCTCCTCCATCCCACAGATGCCACGGCTCCAGCCGTCAGTCGTTCCTTTCTCCTCTTCCCTCACTGACAGGGGGGACCCGGTCGTCATATTCACCGTCCTCCTGGCAACGGCAACGCAAATACCGTGTCGACGTACGGTGCCTCATGCTCACCACCACCGCCTCGCCCTAGAGCCAAGCGGATAAAATCAAGGAAGCCACCGGTCCCCTCTTGGAGCTTTGCGACGCTCTCCTACTCGCTCTCTCGCTCCCTACTCCTCCTCGACACGCGTCGACATAAACTTATTTGACCGTTACTGCCACCATAGTCAAACACTGAGCTTCGCTGGCAGGATATGGATAGGAATACATTGTGCGCGCCACCTTATATGCCCGGGCACATGTGCGAGGGAGAAGGTATCCGAGGTGTAGTAGAAATTTTCTCGCTGCCATCGGAACCGACCTCGCCGGCCTATAAATAGGCCCGGCAAACGAGTCCTGGCTTCAACCATCACCGCAGCAAGCTTCTCCTAGGGCTAGAACACCCCATCTCCCCCTCATCTCCTCTTCCCCCTTCTCCTACCGAGCTCTAGCTTGATTTTCCCCACATCGGGCGCCGCGGCCACCATTTGAGGCAAGCTCCAATTGCTCCTCCTCTAGAGCTTCTCCAACTGATTAGGGTAGTTGGCAAGCTCCTTGACACCTCCTTCGTCGTCTCCACTACTCCACGCCCGCTCACTCCATCTCTGTCACCCTATCGCTGAGAGGTGCCGCGGCCAAGCTACCATTGCCGCTGGGCGCCATCACCAAGGCATGGTAGAGCGTGGCAAGGCCTCGAGAACGCCTTTGCACAATCGAACGACTCGCATGGCCGGGAACATAGCTCTGCGTCACCGCCACTACCCCGGCGAGTTGCGACCGCCACTACAAGCACCCACTTCCACCGAGGACCCCTCCAACAGCTGCGGGATCAAACTCCGGCCACCGCATAGCATCAAGCGCCGGCCAAGAACACTGCCGGAGTTGGTTACGCCCTGTCACCGACCGTCACCATCCCGTCGCCATCACCATTCGTCCATCCCTCCACCTCTGTCATGCGGGCCTAGACACTAATTGTGTCCTCGTTCATTTAGGAGAGATGGCCAAGGATGGCCCACGTGTCTGTGACACGTACCGCCAACATAGTGGCCCCACACGGCAGCCACAGCAGTCCACACTCCCTTTCCCCTTCCTCCCGTAGACGCGGTCTACATGAACTCCAGGGATGGAGTGCAGTCCACAGCATAGTGTGGGAGTCGGTCCGTTTAGCACAGCGCAGCAGGCCAAGCCCACCAGCCGTGGCCCAGGCGTCAACCTCCAAGCCGAAGGGAATTTGCTATGGGCACTCGGGTAGTGTACACATAGAGGTGAAAACTCATTTTCCTTGCATAGAAAAATTCCCCAAAAAATTTTCTAAATAAACTAGGTACACCCTAGAACCTAGCTAAACTACTTTCATTCCTTTTGCGTCATCCTAAATTCCATAAATATTTTCTATATACCTTCCTCTAATAAATCTTTGATAAATCATATCTCCTTTATCTTAAATCCAAATCACTTGATTCTTCCACTAAACATCTTCTAAAACTAGGAGGATTCCCTGCACGTTGTCCCGGGTAGGAAGGAGAAATATAAATATGGCCTTACTGTAGTCTATCGAGTCATCTATATATAGCTTGATTATTAGTAGACAGTTTTTGAAGAGGAAGAGAGGAAGTCACGTGAGAGAATAATGCTAGTAATATGCGTGCATGGTCATGTGTAGGTAACTACATCCACTATTGAAACCAACAGTGAGTGGCCACTTAATTGCATGTGGCAGCAGGAGAAGTGGATGATGTTGTGGCTGAAGGAGGTGCTAGAGAATTAGGCTAGTGAGGTTTATCTTTAGAGGAGATATAGATGAAGCCCTATGTGTTCATATCCTTCTTCATAATATTTATTGCCCATCTAAATTCTAGTTTCTTTGTTTTTCCTTCTCTTTTTATTTTCATTAATGCTAACCGTAGTAGTACATATCACTGTATATTCGCGTACACACAATGACACGAACATGAGCACTCGAACATACCACACATGTATCACATGGAATAAAATACATACATACCCAGATACACCCCGTGTATATATGACACATATACAAATGGATACACGACTGTGTATGACTAACCCTTACGTTCCACCTTTCCATCTTAATTAATCCTAGGCATATACATATGCACACACGTATTTGCCACTAACCCCTAGCCATAATCTACACTATCCTAACTCTACACCTGTGCTAAGCCTACACCCTTCCTATACGAGCATACAAATGTATATGCATGTATCTAGTGAACTAAACCTCTCTCATGTATACTAATACGCATACATGAACTCAACTAATTAACCTTGCCAAACCTCGGTGGACCTATAGGAGTCAGTCAGGTCAGTTATGATGACTTGGTCATGCTTTCTCTTTCAGGTTCACATAACAGTGAAACATAATAATATGGTCAGGTTTTCGCCAAATGACCACACCCTTCTGACCTAACCCATAGATGCCACATCTTGTTGAATAAAATCTCTCCATCCAACCCTTACTTCAAGTTGACATAATAATGATAACCTTAGAAGTAAACCCATCAACCAGTTAGAGCCAACCCATCTAGGACTGTTTCCTTTCTTTGATTGATTCTACTTACTTTTTGGTGTGTTCCTTGCTTGTCAATGTTAGACAACCTAGGATAGAAGACGTGGAGGGAACCCGATGGAACCTAGAAGCACAGCTATATGGAGACAGAGAAGCAAGAAGCATAAGGAATTGGATAAGAATATAATCATCAGCGAGCGGAGACAACTCCTAACACTCACCTACCCTTTCCCCTCCATATATCTTACCAACCCTAAATCACTCCCCTTTCTACCACCACCATGACTCCCACCTCCACCAACCTACCACTCTCCATTCCCATTACTAATCTTGTTATTATCTTCATGTGAATGAATATTATGAACATTTGTGATACATGATGAGCTTTATGATATGGATGAGCTAAAAACATGAATCGTGGTGTTAAATGACCTGGTAAACTAAAATTTATTTCCGACGGGAGCGAGTGGGGGTATTTCACGTGGTGTGGATTACCTTGGTAGGTTCGCCTAATGAGGGCTCCTGTTGGGAGATACTCACTTCAATCATATAAGGACCGGTGCATTTGCCATCTCGCCTAGCCAGAATGTCGTACAACCACATGTCTATATGGGAAGCCTTGGTCTCATACCCCATTAGGTAGAAGACAACTTCTACTTGGAGGCCGAAGTGGCAACAAACAATTAGGAGACGATACGGATGTTGGGCGATCTTCCATGGTCTAGTTGACATGGTTGCTATGTGGTCTTCCATGTAAAAATTGTGGTTGTGCTGTGTGCGAGCACTTTCTTATATATTATTGAAATTGGATGTTGTATGATCATCTAGATGTTTGTGTGTTTTTTTGACCCCTGAGTAGACCGTGGTAGTGTTATATGGAAGCCTGAGGTCATTCCATCTGGGTACGAGATTTCATTAGACCTGTCTAAACCATGACGATGGTATCAGACTATGTCTATCATGTGGGAAAATATGTACAACCTCTACAAAGTGTATTAAATCTATTTGAATAGCCACGCCCTTGGAATTGGGCAATCACTGGTATGAGGTCTCAAATGATTAGATATTCCTATAAAGAAATTGCGATAATCCAGTAAGCTGCAAATTATTAATCTAGTAAGTTGACCATTACTATTGGGACATGTCATCATATAGGCTTAGTCCCCTAGAACAGGCTTAACAAGCGCCATTGGAGTGGCATGTAAAACCCACCCCCACCAAAGGGTCACTTGTAAATTTCCGCTTGCCTATATAATACCATGATCATGAGGGCAAGGGGGGCTCTCTCCTCTCCCACTCATTTTTTGCAAACCCTAGCTGTCGTCTCACTTTCCCCACTCGTGTGTTGGTGCCTTCATCCCAGGGCCTTCCCCTTGAGCCTCTGCACAAGACCATCATTGCGGAGCCTTCTCCGCGGAGCCTTCTCCATGGAGCTTCCTCCACTAAGCTCTTATACAAAACAATCATCGAGCATTCCTCCAAGACCTTCGATCCAGACCTTCGCCCGGGACCTTCGTTGGCAGACCTTCTCAGACCGGGCCTTCGTCGGGAGACCTTCTCCGGCTCGGCCTTCATCGGCGGACCTTCTCTGGCCCAGCCTTTGTCGAGAGACCTTCTTTGGTCGGGCCTTCGTCGGCAGATCTTCTCTAGCCGGGCCTTCATCGGGGGACCTTCTCTAGCCAGGCCTTCTTGGGAGACCTTCTCTCGTCGGCCCTCTACGGGAGGCCTTCTCCCACTAGCCTTCTCCGAGGGACCTTCTCCGAGGAGCCTTCTACTCTCAAGTCTCAACCCTGTTCAGGACCCTTGTCCCAAAATTGGTGCCCACCATGCTCGGCATGAATAAATTCTTTGAGAGTGAAGACTTGAAACTATGAGAACCTCTGGGGAAAGGATTCATGGGGCAATGGTATGATCTCCTTAAAAACTTCATAGCTAGCAGAAACAGTACCTTCGCTTTAAACTTTGACAACTTTCCTAAAAAAATAATATCAAAACAATAATATAAAAATATAATAAAATAATAATTATAAAATGCAAGAGCCTTCAGATCTAGTTCACAAAATGAAAAAAAAAACTCACAAAGTCTCTCAAGCCTGCGGCCCCTAGGAAAAAATTGCCGAGGCTCTCAAGCCTCCGGCCCCAGTCTAAAAGAAAAAAACTAATAAAACAAGAGCCTTCGGCATTTGTTATCACAGCCATTGCTAAACAAAAAATAGTGCGGATTTTCCCTCCGCAGGCTAACTAGCAAGCCAAACTAGTGCTTGCGCTTTTTCCGAATTTTTTTTTCACGTGCAGCCATGAATCAACATGCCGGCTAGGGACCTTTGTTTATTGGAACCATCGTCATTCAGACCTTTGTCACATCAACACTGGAATCAGCCTTTGATCAGTTTGATCAGCCTTCGTCAGTGAAGCCGAAAATTGGGTTTTTTCTCAGACCATCAACCTTCGATCAGTTTCATCAACCTTCATCAGCTGTGAGAACCTTGAGTGAAGGTAAGAACCTACGAACGAAGGTAAGACCTCTTTAAACCTTCACCAAAACTCAGCTGAGATAATAGCTTCGGTTAAAACTTCACCAACTCTTTTGAAAAAATGAAAATGATGGAATATGATGAGCCAAAGCTTTTAAAACCTTCGGCACTTCTTGTTAAAAAAAATCCATCATCGCCGAAGCTCCTAAAGCCTTTGTCCGTTTTTGTTTTATCAAAATAATCAATTAATCACCAAAGATCCTAAGGCCTTCTGCTATATATATATATATATATATATATATATATATATATATATATATATATATATATATATATATATATATATATATATATATATATATATATATATATATATATATAATTGAAGCTAACCAGCCTTCGGCTTAAAAAAAACCTGGCAGGCAAACCTTCCAAGCGGCACTTTGGATATATCTTCAGCACCTCAGCAACAAAACCTCCGCACACTGACCAAAACATTTGGAAGTATTTGTTTTCATCATGCCCTTTTCCCTTCTAGGCCTTCTCAGGCTAGAACTTCGGTGTCGGATTTTCTGGATTTAATTTCGGTGCTAGCAGCTATTGTATGCCGGGCCTTCGTTGCTACTCTGCTTTGGATATCTGCCGTCCGTGTGTTCCGAAATCGCGAAGGACTTTATCTTCAGATGGTTTTGGTTAACTTCAGTGGCACTTTGGATATATCTTCATCCGGATTTCAGAAACTGTACTATACTGGGTTATCATCTCCGGCCATTATTTAGTTTCAGCCTGTATCTACAACTAGCCATATTTATGAGGAGCCAACACTCAGAGGCAGCGCTAGCACATCGGGTAAGTGCCCGACTTTAACCTTTGCCTTCGGATCTTTTGTCAAGAGAAAAATATGAGTTTTCCGAAAAATTGCCAAAAAAAAAGTTCACATAGACACGTTGAAGTACATTAAGCTTAGCCTTAATTAGGCCCTTTTTAATATTATTTGAACTTGTGGATCCTAACCTTCGCTTTTGGTCACCATACAATTATCTATAAATTAATTTATGTATGCAAGATAAACTACTCACTTTCTACATGTGTCGAAGGTGTCCTCCCGTAGGAAACAGATCGATACAACAGTTAGTATTTCACGGAAGCTTATAAATTTTGCACTACCAGCTTGTCTCTTAGTGATTTATTTTGCTATTGTCTTGCTCTAACCTTCGCCTCACAAGGCAATATTTCAAAAATGAACCTTCGCATACAACTTGTCACCAATACGACCAACAAGGTTGTCGCGACCTTCGCATTAAAAGCATCGCCTAAGGGGCTATACATGCTGGGCCTTAACAGGCTAACTCAAAAACCTATCTTTTTCTTATGTCGAATCCCTTTTTTTTAACTAACATGCAGATCACCACTACTGCAACTGTCTCTTTTCCACCCCAAGCTAACCATCCCATTGAGTATATTTTCTTTGTTGTATGCATGTTTTTTACAATTCCAAGATACATAGTTTACATTAGATAGTAGCCCCCCATGAAATTCAACCTTCATCACTCAGCAACCTTCGTTAGTTATCAGTTTTCGTTAGTTATCAGCCTTCGTCAATCAACGGCCTTGGTTAGTTATTAGCCTTTGTCAGTCAATGGCCTTCATCAATTATTAGCCTTCTCAGTCAATGGCCTTCGTTAGTTATCAGTCTTCGTTAGTCAGTGACCTTCGCCAGTCAGTAGCTTCGCCTTCATCAATTAGTGGTATTCATCAGTTATTGGCCTTCGTCAGTCAGTGGCTTCGTCTTCATCAATCAATGGTCTTCATCAGTTATTGATCTTCGTCAATCAGTGGCCTTGGTTAATCATTTGCCTTCGTCAGTCAGTACTCTATATCAATCAGTGGTTCTCATGAAATATTCAACCCTCATCAGATATCTCAGTGATCCTCTATCAGTCAATGATTTTCATCAGTCAACAGCCTTCGTCATTCAGCAGCCTTCGTCAGTTATTGGATTTCACCGTTTGTCAATGGCCTTCACCTAGCATTAGTTGTCAGCAACCTTCGTTAGTTATTGGCTTCCATCATTTGTCAGTGCCCTTCACCTAGCATTGGTTCTCAGCAGCCTTCGTCAGTTCCTGACCTTTGTCAGTAATTGGCTTTTATCATTTGTCAGTGACCCTCATCTATCATTGGTTTTTAGTAGCCTTCGCTAGTCAACAACCTTCGTCAGTTAGTTGCCATCACCGGTTAGTGGCCTTCATCTATCACTGGGTATCACCAGTGTATAGCCTTCATCAGTCATCGGCGTTCATCAGTTAGTAGGCCTTCATCTATCATTGGGTGTCATTAGTCAGCATCCTTCGTTAGTAATTGGCCTTCGTCAACTAGCTGCCTACATCGGTCAGCAGCCTTCATCAGTCATTGGCCTTCGTCAGTTATTGGCCTTCATCAGGCAGTAGCCTTCATCTATCAGCAGTCTTCGTTAGTCATGGGCCTTTGTGAGCTAGCAGCCTTCGTCAGTCATTTGCCATCGTCTGTCAGTAGCCTTCGTCACTCATTGGTCTTTGTCATTCAGCAGTCTTCGTCTATCAGTAGCCTTCATCATTCAGCAGACTTCGTGTGTCAGTAGCCTTCGTTATCCAGTAGCCTTCGTTAGTTGGCAGCCTTCGTCATTCAGAAGCATTCGTTTGTCGGCAGCCCTCATCTATCAGCAGCCTTCTAGTTAGTAGCCTCCATCAACAATCGACCTTCAGCAGCAACCAAACATTCAAACCCTCTAACACTAACACTTTTCTCTTTTTTGCAGATTGTATTATTCAATTTTTCTTTCCTAGGTCTTTATAATATGCATCAACCCTAATGTTATCTGAGGTAACCTTCGCAGGGGACTGATCCTTTTTATGTTCAATGTTATAAGTCACATCTATACCCATGTAGGTTCTTGAATGGCAGACTTCGCTAGCCATCCAAAATTATAACCCTCTCTTTCAAGGTCATTATGTCTTATATGCAGAGCTTATCTTAAATGGCAGCCTTCGCTAGCCATCTAAAATTACAACCCTCTCTTTCGAGGTCATTATTTCTTATATGTAGAGCTTATCTTTTATTCAAGCATAACTATCATTTTTGTAAGGTGTATGATATGTTTACCCCTTTTAACATTTTTGTGCAAATGCACTTACCTGCATCATCGTCACATACATACATGCATTACATAAATGCATTGCACTGAGGTAACCCGACAAAGACCTATCTACAGTCAGGCATCGGGACCTTCGCTCTCTCAAAACCTTCAAATACTTCACCCCTCACCTATCATATAAATGACTAACCATCTTTTGTAGCAAGTAGAAAGGCAGTGTCTTTCTAAGTGTCGAAAGACTAGCAAGCAAGTCAATATTCGATGAAGCTATAACACCCAACCTAAGTCCCTAAAAATATAGGAGATCAACTCAGGTGCACTTTTACTTGACTTCTCCGGCCTTTGGCACGTGGCGTCGGCGCCTACATTGACATCACCTTTGTTGACGGGCTTCGCCACAATCTTTGGTGACTTCATCAACCTCACCTCCACCAAACAACTTTGCAGGATGTTCTTCGCCAACATTTTTGGCATCTACAACAACCTCGCCTCCACCAAACACCTTTGTAGGAGGGTCTTCGTCAAAAGTCATGGTGAACCAGGATGACTCGCCTCTGCCAATACATCGACTCGAGGGGGTTTCACCAACACCTTCGTCATCTGCACTAATATCTACTCCACTAAACACCTTTGCTGGAAGGGCTTCACCATCATCTTCACCTACCACAACGGCCCGAGAGCCTTCGTCAACACCTCTAGCATCAATTCCCACAATGACTTATCATCATCACCAAGATCAATGGGCTTCATCAACTCCTTCGACACTAAGGTCTACCACACCATCATCAACAACTTCAACTTAAGGGGCTCATTGGCAACTCTGGTCTGAACATCTATTTCCACTACTATGACTACATCGACTATGCCAAGGGAGATGGAGGATTTGGTCATGAGCACTGGCCAAGAGGGGCTAGGGGAGCGTATTGGAGGACCAACAACCCTAGAATGTGAAGTCTTTTTGCCCGGCACTTATGAGATGGACTTGAAGATGAAGACCTTTTTCAAAAGGCCTTGAAGATGAGGACCTCCAAGCTGAGAAGGCTTGGAGATGAGGACCTCCATACCAAAAAGACCTCAGAGCCAAAGACCTTCATGTCGAGAAGATATTGGAGGAGAAGGCCTTGAAGATGAAGGCCTATGCACCAAGCAAAGCCAACGAACCATGTCATAGAAGTGCAGAAAGAAGCCAAAGCCCAAAGGTGAAGACATCCAAAAGAACAAGGCACTCAGAGGTAGATGCCTCAGGACTTAGAACATGTGTAGGTTAGACTCATTATTGATGGTAGTTATCTACCATATTAAACCGTCAACATAACTTGAATAAATACTTGAAATGGATCACCAATAGAAACTTAGGGGTTTAAACTAACAATTTTTAGAAGTTTTGGTGAATCTGTGTTTTCTGCAGGGTATATTTAGAAAATAAAGGGGGATTAAAACATCAAAAGGAATTAAACTTAACTACAATGAAACTATTCTAGAAGACTCTAGAGGACTCCAGGAGGCACCCCCCGAGGCAGAGCCCAATAGGCCACTAGGTGGGACTCACCAGCCCTACCCAGGTGACGCCCAGCCCCTGGCAATGGCCCCTATCTATCGGCTTCTGGAATGTTCCTCCACTGCCTCCATAGACTGCATCTATGCCGTCCTTCATGTTGGTTTGATCCAAGGGGCTCACGTTGGACCCTCTAGGCTATATAAAGAGACCCTAGCTGCCCTGAGGCATCATGTCATTTGAGATCAAGTCATCCAAAGCCAAAAACCCTAATATCCTCAGAGCTCCTCTTGTTTCTAGGGCATAGCTAGTTAGGCTAGGTCTAGAAGGAGGCAAGCAGATCTTTGCTTGGATTCCTGACATTGTCTAGAGCTTGGTTTGGTATAATTCTTATACCCCTCTCTCATTGTATCTCCATTATTTTTATATGTTTTGGTATAATTGTCAAGACAATATAGTATTCATCTTATTTATGTTCTTAGTTGCAATGTTCATTGTTTACTTTGATTAGATGCTTAGTATAGTTAGTTTATCATTGTGTTTATGCATAAGTTCATATAGCTCTCACCCTAATAAGGTACCATGGGTGGGTGGTAGAGATCATGTAAGTGTGGTGCTTATGTGTTATTTACCTACAAATACACTCTATATTCTGGGTCATGTGGTAGTTCGTGGATGTGACACTCCCATTGAGTCCTTTGTAGTCCACTCCCTGAGTGTATGTTAAGGAAGTAGGGCCTAGTTACGAAGGAAGGGAGAGGTTTCTGTACTCAAACTTCCCTAAGTAATGCCCCTTATGTGTGGATATAATGATGATCTTAGCCATGATTACTAGGTGTAATTGCACTAATCAACGTATGCTTTGACTTGTAGTTAAGGATGACTTAGGAATTATTCCTCTAATATTCAACCATGCTACTAGAGGAATTATTCCTCTAATATTCTGAGTGATTTACTTATTATAATGCTTGATGTTATCATGTGACTTACCCCTATTATGAGTAGAGTGATTGGTTATGGTTTATTTCTCCATCAATATTATAAGTTATCAATACATGTCCAAAGCTACACCATTCCTGTGCTAAAATATAAATACAATATCTAGTATACTCTCGGGTGAAATGCTACAATGGTATAATTACTTGTCCGCTTGCAGATTTGTTTTCATTCATATCTTTATATTCTTTCTAGTCACATAAAATGATAAACACATACTTAGTATTATTCTTGTAGTAATGTTAGATAGTACCAACAAATATTTCTAGCACCATCACTGGAGATGAAACCCAAGTTTAGTAATGCTAGAGGTGTAGGTAGTTAATAGTTGACTACTAAAACAAGTGAGGATTTAATAAATATCAACAAGCATTTCTGGCGCCGTTGCTAGAGAAGGTAGCTAGCATAGGAAGTATTGATAAACTTATATTAATTGATGTGATTGAAATAACCATTGACCTCTGCTCAAACAGGCTTGTTTTGTCTACTTTGTATCTTATGCAGGGTAATATATATATATGATTGGTTTTAACCTATCGACAAACTCCATTGACGATCCAGAAGCGCTACTTAAGAGAACTAAGGCTAAACTCAAGAGAGTTTCTGCTTTAGAGTCAGAGGACAACCGTATAAGACGAAGCTTAACACCAGAATTTGAAGTCATGGCTAACAAGAGTTTCGTGAATTCTCTACTCCAACTACAGCCAACATCCATACTGCACCTGAGGTCAATGTTAGAGACAATGGATTCGAGCTCAAGCCTGCTCTCATCAATATGGTGCAAGCCCGCCAGTTTTGTGGAAAAGGCACATGAAGATGCAAGTACACATCTCCAACACTTTTTGGAGATCTGTAGCACCTTCACTATCAAGGGAGTAACCAAGGATGCTATTTTACTCCGCCTTTTCCTGTTTCACTCTTAGGGAAGGCAAAATAGTGGTTCTGTGCCAACAAAGAAAGAAACACCACATGGGATAACTGGTCCACTACCTTCGTACCAAAGTTCTTTCCCACAAACAAGACCAATGTTCTGCATGGGAGAATCTCAAGTTTTTAGCAACATCATGATGAATCTGTCCCTAAGGCATGAGAACACTTTTAAGACTATATAGCAGAATGTCCTCATCATGGGATGGAGAATTGGCTACTCATGCAAACCTTTTACCATGGGTTGACCACTAGTACCCATGAGACAATGGATGCTGCTGCTGGAGGTGCTTTTTTGTCACTTAACCTAAGAAATGCAACAACTCTTGTTGAGAAGATGGACTCCAATCAGAGCTGGAATGAAGAATGTTCTCAGCCTCACAAGAAAGGAGGAGGAATGCATCAACTCAAGGAGGTAGACATGTCTACTAAGATGGACTTGCTGATGAAGAAACTTGAAGACCGAGTTAGTGAGAAGAAAGAATTCATGCACATTCATGATTCCCGCATGACTTGTGAAGAGTGTGGTGACACTGGGAATTTAGAGAGCAATTGTCCTAAAACTCAAGAGGATGTGAACTACATCAATAACAATTATCGTACTCAACAAAATCAAGGATGGAATCAGCAACAGAGGCCAAACTATCAAGGTAACTACCAAGGTAACTTTCAAGGTAACAATTATAATAATTTCAATCAACCACCCTTAAGAGAGTTAGTTGCTGGTCAATCTAAACTTATGGATCAGATGTCTAAGAAAATAGTTTCCAATGATAAAATCCTAGAGAACATAAGTACTAGAATGGATACTTTTGCTTCTTCCATTAAGAATCAACACAGTTCTAATAAAATGATAGAATCACAAATAGCTCAGCTGGCAGCTGCTGTTCATCCATTGGACAAAGGTAAGATTCCAGGGTAGCCAGAAGATTTAGATACTGCAAATCTTGTCGATATTCACAATGCAGCTTTTTACTACACTCAACCATCAGAGGGAGGGTGGATAGATTATTCACTCCCCGACAAGAAAGTTGATCTAGGGAGACCTGTCATTTCCATCTCCATTTGACCTCATATCTTTCAGGAAGCTGTCTGTGACTTCAGAGCAAGTGTCAACATCCTGCCTAAGGTAATCTATGATAAGATTCTAGGAGATCCTTTGTTGTACACAAATATGTATTTGCAGCTTACAAATCAGTCACTTTGCTACCCCAAAGGAATTCTAGAAGATGCCATCATTCAAGTGGGTAAATCATATGTTCAAGTAGACTTTGTGGTTCTAGAAACAGGTGGAGATGAGAGGGCACCTATCATTTTGGGCCAACCCTTCCTGAGCACTACAAAGGTTATCATCTACACAGACACCGCCAAGATCTGTTTCACTATCAAGGATAAGAAGGAGAAGTTCTCGTTCAAGGACCGTATACTATATTCTCCCGCTCATCCGTAGAAGGCATACCTGCCCAAAGAGGCAACAACAGTGACCAAGCAGAAGAAGAACAGAAAAAGAAGAACAAGATTGGCCAGTCACCTGAAGAGGCAATCAGCATAATCAACACCATCCAATCGAAGTACGACTGTTGGGCATTCTTAACGTCACTACCAAAAGTAGACTTAGTTTTCTAATTCTGATAACGGCGCCAAAAATGCCAAACCTATCCCTCATGCCACTTAAGCCAAGTTGTCATCCCCAGCATGACATGAGAGACGCGGTATTGAAATATGCATTTGCTCATCAAGATAAATAATAAAAGGGATCTGCAAGCGCACAGATTAATACCGATGTAGCATTTTAACCGGGAAGTATTCCAGGTATCGTTATTTATATTTTTATCACTGGGAAGGGATTTCTAAGTATCATGGTTGATAATGGAATGAGAATATGGAACTGAGTACACATCATTGCATGTATAACCGAGAGTATTTATCAATCTCTTTATACAGGTATAAATGTCACATTAAGTAAAGGTAAAGTGATAATGGTGACAAAGATAATTAATCTGATCAGCTAGCCACATATAATAATGATAAGCACCTCAACAGATATTCTAGCAAGTCATTAGCATGGAATTAGGATGAACTACAAAGATATTCCATAAGTTATTATTAACTATAAAGTCTAGCATATCATAGTTAGTGCAATTATACTTGGCAATCATGGTGAGAAAAGACTATATCCATGCATAGTGAATATTAGCAAGGAAGATGAAGAACATAGCAATCACTCCCCTGTAATAGTGTTGCTCTGCCTGCCCTATACACGAGAGGGGGAATATATAAGAATCAACGAAGCTGTCACTATTGTGAACTACCCCACAATCCGGCATATAGGGTGCAATCGCAGATAAATACGGTATAGACACCACGCCTACACAATAATTATCATTCACCCACTGTACACATGGATAAACGCTATACGATCCTAGGCATGTATATAATTCTAATCTAACTAAGCCAAGCATATAACTATGATAAACTAAGAACAATATAATTGCAAATATAATCAAATAGAGCAAAGTCATAACCAATATATTGAAATAGAACAAAGTCATATTCATAATATTGGAGAACAATGATGAACAATTGAAGAACAATAGAGGAATTACCAAGAATCCTCTTGACAGATCCGGGAACCAATCGAAGATTGACTCCTTCTAGTTCTAATCCTATGTAGCTATGTTAACTAGAGATCTAGTTGATGTGGTGGCTCTAGGGCTTGATCAGAGGCTCTCCTCCTGAATTAGGGTTTGAAGTATGAGACGAGGGCCTCTCCTCCAGGGGCAGGGGCCTTGCTTATATAGCCCTTTCGGATGAATCTGGGCCGTTGGATCAAACCGACATTGATCGTGCGGTTTTCCTTGATCCTCTAGGTCAGTGGAGCATAATCCTCGAGGCGGAGCCTGATTGGCTCCGGGGCTAGGGTGGGCGCCCTAAGGACCAGGGCGGGCGCCCTGTGTCCGGCTCCGTTACGCCTCCTGTTCGTTCTCGTGGCTTCTGGACTCTTCTAGATGTAAGATAATTACGTGTTCGGTTAATATCCTGTCATTAATCCGACATGTGGGCCTTTCTTCCGTATTTCCTGATAACCCCCTGCAGAAATAGATAAACAGCAAAACTCGTGGAATTCTATCAGATAAAACCCTAAGTCTAGGTGTTGGTTTTATTTGGATCCTTTTCTCTATTTATTTGATAGTTATAATTGATACTTAAGGACCGTCAACAAACTCCCCCAAGCTTACCTCTTGCTCGTCCCTGAGCAAGGAGAGACTCAGTAGTTGCTGAAATGCCTTTGAATTTTGACGGTACACATGCTTTTAAATAGAGTCTCATCTCTGAGTTAAAGTAAACTGTCAAGACTTAAAACTTACTCATTATACCTTTCACCATGGGGCTTGCAACCGTCACCTTTGTCTTGAGCGGTTAAAAGATAGAACAGTCTAGTCAAGCGCCATGTCTCTTATTCTTGATTAGCTATAGCTCTTGGAGTTTTTTTGCAGATTTTCAAATAAAACTCAGAGATTCCTTGTATGACTCTCTCTGGTCTCTCTTTTGTGGTATTTCTGGATCCTCACCAAGGCAGTAATGATGTCTGCCTTCTCTCAAAGCAAAGTATGGAGTATTTGTGGTATAAGGCAGAGTGACATTGCCTTCTCTCTCATCCTATTCTAATAAGGCTTTTGATATCTGGAGCTCATCGGTGGGAGATAAAGTATACATACTTACAAGACATTTATATTGCATAGTCAAACCATGGATCCAGAGAAACAAGCCAATAAGTCAAATCAAGATGTGCATGTGTAGCGAATAAATGGTGTATGGTGGTAGTGATGATAACAATGATGAAAGTCTAATTCTACTTTTGCTCTTTTTGAGGGGATACATACCTTTCTTGCTTTTAAAGCTCTTGAGGAGAATGAGGTGCTCTATATTTTCTTTTTTTTCTCAGGTGGGTATCTTGTACCCCTAATTCTACTGTCGGACACTTGTCCATTTTTACCTCTCTTCTCACACTTTTTCTTTTTTTTTCATTGAGGTTCCGAGCACTTGCTCCTTTTTATTTCCTCATATCTTTTTCTTTTCGAGGTTATGGGCACTTGCCCCTTTTTATTTCCTCGTATAGAGCACTCATCTCCTTAGAATAATATAGCAAGTGGTAGTAACCAAAATAGCTTGAGCATTTATTTCACAGGGGATAACAAGAATGGGAAAATATTTTTGGCTATTTTCTCCCGGATTAGGAGTAGAATAATTTTATGTGGATCTGGAGATGAAAATGAGTGGATATATATGGATGCGTACTTCCAGAGTAGAAGCAGCATGTATGAGTGATCGTGCAAGTGAATCTTGATTTTAACCGCATGACAAGCTCCTAAGGGTCTACACAGCTTGACTATACTCAATGCCCATAAGCAGTAAAAAGTAAATGTATGGCTTAAAGTCTAGCAAGCATGTATGTATGGTTGTGGTAGGAACTTAAACTCTCATCATACAGGAACTCATCATGTAGCATTTTAAGATTTTCAAAGATAAAATTCTCCAGAATTCTAGCATCTCTAGGAATAGATAAACAGCAGCTCAACCTTCTCATATCATATCCGTTAACAACTTAGACTTTAGATCAAGTTCTCTTCCCACAAGTTCAGGTTTAGAGCAAGCTTTAAATGATAACAGTTATGTCTAAACTTAGAGAGAGGACTTCAAATTTGAAAGTTAGGCAATGCAACTATTCATCATATCCATGCTAGAGTTTTATTATTATCTAGATTCAGTTTAGCATAGCCACTTTATTTATTTATTAAAACACACTAAGCAAAAGATATAGGTATATATATATAAGCACAAAATCTTTATTTGGTTTTTTCATAGTTATGTATATTTTTATTTTTATAGGGTAGAAGTATATATAAATATAAAGATAAAGATAGAAATACTTAGCAAGATAATGGAGGTGCTCTCCCCCAAGCTGGATCTTGACATAATCTCTTCTAATGTAGCTAGCAGATGGCGGAGATGTATTTGAAAGTCGGCAGCACCCTGACAGCGATTAGAATGTCCTCCGTCTGCTAGTCTCCTTGAATTCTCTGAAGCTCAAATAGACAACAAAGCTTTGTGGAACTGATTAAGTGTTAGCATAAATATCTAGCCTTTACCTCCTTGATTTTTTTATAATATTTTTTTTTCTTTTATAAAGCAGAAGAAAATATTTATGTATTTATTATATATATATATTTTTTATGCCACCACAGTGAATGTACTTATGGGTTTTATGCCACTCGCATACTCACATGGGGCTTTAGGGTTTTTAACATTTTTATTTTCTTTTTAAGATAGTATGAATATGATTAACTAAGCAAATTATTTAAGATAAAGTAAATAATTAAAAAGAAAGGAGAACTACCAAGTTACCTCTTGGCAAGGCGTTCGGTGTTTTTAAGTCCTCCGAACGGGACTCTTATTCGTTCAGTCGTCCTGGGACTTGGTGGATAGCGTAGTCGGTGTTTTCGGCAGCGCCTCTTCTTCATGTACAACTGTCTTTTCTTTCCATACCTGTCTCGGTGCTTTGGTCTCCTCAGGACAGTGTTGGTTGAGTGGTATGTCTTCAGAGCTTACCACTTCTCCTTCATAATCTGCCCATCCGTCCTTGATGACCTGTTGCTTCTGATTGTGGTTACGCCGCCTTCTTCTTGTCCTGACCTGCTTGGATTCTTCAAATACATAGTTAGGGTCAGTAAAGTAAAGACGTACCTTCTCAGAGGGGAAGTGCATGTGGACTTCTCCAGTTCCAATGTAAATGATTGCTTTGACAGTACTAAGGAATGGTCTTCCAAGTATGATGGGTGGATTGTATTCATCTTCTCCCATGTCAATAACCTGAAAGTCTGTATGGACAAAGTGATCGTCTATCTTGACAGGGACGTCAGTTACTGTACCTTCGACCTGTCGGAATGTCTGATCTGCCATCTGGAGTTCAATATATGTTGGGTTTAAGGGCATGGTTCCGAACAGAAGTTCATAGGTGACCTTGGCCATTATGTTGACGCCCGACCCAGTGTCGCAAAGTGTCTTGTAGAAGTGGGACCCATTAATGGAGCAATAAATGCTTGGCATACCTGGGTCGTCCTTCTTAGGCAAGAACGGTGACTTGAGTTGGCGATCTTGACCTTTGTGCACGGCAGTGACCATCTTAGCTGTCTCGGTCGATACTTGCTTCTTGCTCTTGTTCCTCCTGTTGGTCTTCTTCCTTGGTTCATATTGGGGTTGCTCTGGGATTTGTGCGGTCTTGTTCTTGAAGGAAAACGTTTCCTTCCTCCCCTTGATGTAGAAACTGATCTTGGCAGCACTAGCATAGATGACAGCTCCCGCGGTGTTCAGGAATGGTCTCCCTAGGATGACGGGAGCCCTCTCATCAGAACCGGTCTCTATCACTACGAAGTCTGCTGGAGCGTACGAGGAACACACTCGGACACAGATGTTCTTCAATATTCCTCTCGAGAAACTCAGTGTCCTATCTGCAAGCTGCAAACACATGGTTGTTTCTAATAATGGTTGTGAAAAGAGTTTTTCATAGAGTACCCTGGGCATGATGTTGACGCTGGAGCCAAAGTCACAGAGTGCTTCTGGGAAGTCTCGCATGCCGATGGAGATCGGGATGACGGGGCATCCTGGATCGCCTCTCTTGACCGGCAGACGGTCAGTACTTACTTCCACGATAGGGTTACTCTAGTAATCTCCTGCATCAAACATGTCTACAAGATTTGCAGATTCTAGTCCTTCCGGTTGTGATGGTATACCGGGGTTAGTAGCAGGAACAGCAGCAGCTATTTGATTCAACTGAGATTCAATCATTTTATTAAAGCTAATCTGGTTCTTGATGGCAGTAGAGAAATTATCCATTCTATTATTTATATTTTCTAGTATTTTATCATTAGATGCCAATTTCTTAGACAGGTTATCCATTTGCTTTCCTTGGTTGGACACTAACTCTCTCAAAGGTGGATAATTATTATTATTATTGAAAGAATTGTTACCTTGGTAATTACCTGAGTAGTTAGGCCTCTGTTGATTCCAACCTTGATTTTGCTGAGGACGGTTGTAATAGTTGTTGTTATTGTTGATGTAGTTCACGTCCTCCAGCAACTCAGGACAGTGATTGCCCGAGTGTCCAGTACCTCCACACTCCTCACAAGTCATGTGGGAGTCGTAGACGTGCATGACTTCTTTCTTTTCTCCAGCTCGATCATCGAGCTTCTTCATGAGTAGGTCTAGCTTGGCAGACAGCATGTCTATCTCCTTGAGCTGGTGCATACCTCCACCTCTCTTGCGTGTTTGAGTTCTTTCTTCATTCCAACCTTGGTTGGATGCCATCTTCTCCACAAGAGCTGTGGCTTGAGGTATGGTGAGTGATAGGAATGCTCCTCCAGCTGCAGCATTCATGGTTTCACGGGCACTGTTAATGAGCCCATGATAAAATGTCTGCATCAGTAGCCAGCTTTCCATTCCATGATGGGGACATTCTAGGATGTAGTCTTGGAAACGCTCCCATGCTTCTGGAACGGATTCATCATGTTGTTGCTGAAAACTTGTAATCTTCCCACGGAGAGCATTGGTCTTGCCCATGGGAAAGAATTTGGCCAGAAAGTTCATGGAGCAGAGTGCCCACGTAGTGTTCTTCTCCTTTGTAGCGTAGAACCACTGCTTCACTCTCCCCAACAGTGAGAATGGGAAAAGGTGAAGTAGTATGGCGTCTCTGGGGACTTCAGCCATGGTGAAAGTGCTGCAGATCTCCAGGAAGTGTTGAAGATGAGCACTAGCGTCTTCATGTGGCTTCCCACAGAACTGGTTAGCTTGCACCATGTTGATGAGCCCAGGCTTGAGCTCGAAGTTGCGGTCGATCTCCCCAGCAGGTCCAGTGCGGATGTTGTCCGTAGTGGGAGCTGAGAACTCGCGGATCGACTTGTTCGCCATGGCTTCGAATTCAGTCGACAAATTTCGGATGAAACTTCGGCGGTCTTCGGATTTGGATGAAGCTTTGTGCTGAAGTGTTGACGATGTCTTCTTGAGCTTGGCTCTTGTTCTTCTGAATAAAGCTTCGGGATCGTCAACAAAGTTGTCTGGAAGATGTCTTCTATTCATGCATCACCCTGCAATAAATAATCAAAATGGAAAATACAGGGGTAAAACTGTATAAGAAAATTGATAAGCTCGATCAGATTAGTGATGCAAATGATGACTCAAAGTTCCGTATTCATTCCTACTTAGTAATCAACCTTCCCCGGCAACGGCGCCAAAAATGCTTGTTGGGCATTCTTAACGTCACTACCAAAAGTAGACTTAGTTTTCTAATTCTGATAACGGCACCAAAAATGCCAAACCTATCCCTCATGCCACTTAAGTCAAGTTGTCATCCCCAGCATGACATGAGATACGCGGTATTGAAATATGCATTTGCTCATCAAGATAAATAATAAAAGGGATCTGTAAGCGCACAGATTAATACCGATGTAGCATTTTAACCAGGAAGTATTCCAGGTATCATTATTTATATTTTTACCACTGGGAAGGGATTTCTAAGTATCATGGTTGATAATGGAATGAGAATATGGAACTGAGTACACATCATTGCATGTATAACCGAGAGTATTTATCAATCTCTTTATACAGGTATAAATGTCACATTAAGTAAAGGTAAAGTGATAATAGTGACAAGGATAATTAATCTGATCAGCTAGCCACATATAATAATGATAAGCACCTCAACAGATATTCTAGCAAGTCATTAGCATGGAATTAGGATGAACTACAAAGATATTCCCTAAGTTATTATTAACTATAAAGTCTAGCATATCATAGTTAGTGCAATTATACTTGGCAATCATGGTGAGAAAAGACTATATCCATGCATAGTGAATATTAGCAAGGAAGATGAAGAACATAGCAATCACTCCCCTGTAATAGTGTTGCTCTGCCTGCCCATGGATAAACGCTATACGATCCTAGGCATGTATATAATTCCAATCTAACTAAGCCAAGCATATAACTATGATAAACTAAGAACAATATAATTGCAAATATAATCAAATAGAGCAAAGTCATAACCAATATATTGAAATAGAACAAAGTCATATTCATAATATTGGAGAACAATGATGAACAATTGAAGAACAATAGAGGAATTACCAAGAATCCTCTTGACAGATCCGGGAACCAATCGAAGATTGACTCCTTCTAGTTCTAATCCTATGTAGCTATGTTAACTAGAGATCTAGTTGATGTGGTGGCTCTAGGGCTTGATCAGAGGCTCTCCTCCTGAATTAGGGTTTGAAGTATGAGACGAGGGCCTCTCCTCCAGGGGCAGGGGCCTTGCTTATATAGCCCTTTCGGATGAATCTGGGCCGTTGGATCAAACCGACATTGATCGTGCGGTTTTCCTTGATCCTCTAGGTCGGTGGAGCATAATCCTCGAGGCGGAGCCTGATTGGCTCTGGGGCCAGGGCGAGCGCCCTAAGGACCAGGGCGGGCGCCCTGTGTCCGGCTCCGTCCTCCCGTTCGTTCTCGTGGCTTCTGGACTCTTCTAGATGTAAGATAATTACGTGTTCGGTTAATATCCCGTCATTAATCCGACATGTGGGCCTTTCTTCCGTATTTCCTGATAACCCCCTGCAGAAATAGATAAACAGCAAAACTCGTGGAATTCTGTCAGATAAAACCCTAAGTCTAGGTGTTGGTTTTATTTGGATCCTTTTCTCTATTTATTTGATAGTTATAATTGATACTTAAGGACTGTCAACAACGACCACCTCCTCGCTCCACCATTTCATGCTAAGAAGGATGTCCATGGTGTACCGACGATCGAGTGTACTATTGATCAGAAGATTTTCCACAAGACTTTTTGCGACGTTGGATCGGGTGTCAACATAATGTCAAAGGTAACATATGAATATTTATTTGGTAACGAACCTTTGTACCTGACATATATGCAGCTACAAATGGTGGACCGATCAATTCGATTCCTAGAGGATATATCAAAGGACATAATGGTCAAGATACAAGATCACTATGCTCTCGCTGACTTCATGGTCCTAGACACGGAGGAAGAAGATGATTCACCTATCATCCTGGAAAGATTGTTCCTCAACACTACCAATGAGTCATCTACATTGGATCTAGACAAATCCACTTCTAGTTCGTAGGAGAAAAGGTACGCTGTTGTTTTAATAGTTACACTACATACGAGCAGCCGAAGAAGACCCGCTCCCGGAGGAGGAGATGTCAATCATCCCACCGACAAGAGGATGAACTCCATAGGAATGGATGGAGGATTATGAACGAGAAGTTGAGAAGGACCTATGTCAACCCCGATTGACCAAATGAGACAATGAACAGCATAAAGCACCCACTAAAGAAGAAGCCACTCCACCAACATCAAGTTCATAGACGAAGCAGGTATGGAAAGAGAAGATAACATCATCACCATCACAAGAGGAGCAATCATTTGATTCTCCATCACTGAGACCAGATGAAGCACCTAAAAAGTAAGTATTCTCTCCTATCTAGTCCTGTCGAAAGGACTTTAAAAATCCGAACCCTTGACGTGAGGTAATATTGGTAGTTATCCATATTTACTTTCTAGCATTGCATTAATTATTTTCTTTTAGCATATTTACTTTCTGCATTTACATTTCATTAGAGAAAAGAGAAAATAAAAAGATTACTTTATTGCATATTATCATTACTGCATATATAAAAGAAAAAAGAGAGAGAAGAGAGTTCCTTTACTATATTCCCTCCTTGCATCATATAAAATCCTAAGCTCCATGTAAGTAGTTTACAGTGTGTAAAAGCCTGTGGGAATATTCATTGTGGGGCATAAAAATAAAAAATTGTCATGCATACATATTTTCTTTCTGCATTACAAAAATAGAAAATCCAAAAAGATACTAAATAGACCTCCTACTAAAATTTTGCCACTAGAAAATCTGCCTAAACTCATAAGAAGAACAATTTCTTGTATGGCTGACCGCTAACCCATATTCTTAATCCAAGCATCGAGTTTTTTATATTCTTGTTGAAGTATTTTGCAGGATGGTACAAATGATCAAGAGTAAGTCATTCAGCTATAAACATCTCATTCTACTCATAGGTGAGAAGAATATCCGCTGACAAACCGTGCTTTAAGAAAGGATCACTCAACAATCGACCATGACAACATCTAGCTTGGGGAGGAGCATCTCCCATGTATCTTGCTAAGTATTTATTTTCGAGTTTGTTATATGTTTGCTAAAGAAATAAAAAGATGCATAACAAACCAAAATAAAATAAAATTTTATCCTAGTATCCTAGTAAGTTATATCGATATAGTAAGGTGCGATTTTAAAAAACTTTGAAAGCAAAATAAAAAGTATGTTTAGTTTTCTATTCTTTAGAGCTAAATAGATAATAGAGTCTATGTAAGCTCTTGTAATGGAAATGATGAATAGTTGCTCTGTCGTAGTTCCTTTCAAGTACCTAGTTTTCAGCCTTAAATTCTCCTGAGTTTTGGATATGACTGATTTGATATAAGAATTTACTCCGAACTTGAAACTTGTGGATAGCATATGCTTGATCTAAGTCTAGATAATTGATGGATATGATATAAGATGGTCTGAGCTGTTGTTTATCTTGTTCCTAGTGATACTAGAGTTCTAGAAATTTATCTTTTGAAAACATCAAATCTTTCATAATGAGCCATGTATGACAAAGCTTGAATTCCTACCAAAGCCATATATGATGTTTAGACTAGGACAACCTTTCACTTATATATGTTGCTTGCATTGCATTGAGTTTAGTCAAGCTTTGTTGATGCCCTATGAGAGGTTTGTTATGCTCGTAAAATCAAGTTCACATACACACTATCCATATATGCACTACTCCTACATTGGGAGTAGGCACAGAAACATGCCATTCCATCTAGATCCACTCAAAAATGGTTTGCTCTTACACTGGGAGTAAACAAAAAAAATAGACCATATAGGATATACCCCTAATAAATGTGTCAATTTCTTGTTGTTATCTCTCAAAAGTTTTGTTGCAGAGAAGAAGCATGTGGCTATGCAAAAGTTATTCATAAATGAAAGAAAAGAAGTATTGAAAAAAATGGACAAATGTCGGAGATATTTAAAACAATGGATACTCCGATGCCCGCCTGAAAAAAAAGTGATGAATAAGATAGCCCATGTTTTCTTGCATAGTTGTTTTCAAGTTTTAAAGAGAGATATGTTTTCAAGGAGAAAAGTAGAATTAGGTTAGCCACCATATATATCTACCCCATACATTCATACATATGCAGATCTTGATTTGATTGTATGACTCAACTCTCTTTGGATCCGAGGTTTGACTTTACAACATATGTGTTGCAAGTATGCTCTTTCATGTTTTCTCCATTCCCATGAGCTCCACTATAAGTCTTTGGTTGTAGGAAGAGAAAGGCATAACATCACATTGCCTTGGTAAGAATCCACAAATACCATATATATTGACAGACTTGAGAGTGTCATACAATGAAAGCTCTTAGTTTTATTTTGAAAAATACAAAAAAACTCCAAAATAATGGTTGAGCAAAGACTTGACACATGATGCTTGACTTGATTGTTCTATCTTTCAATTGCTTAAGACCCAAGTGAAGGCTAAGAAGCTCCATGGTTAAAGGTAACATGGGTCAGTTTGAAAGTCAGATTAGTTTATTCTAATCCGGAGGAGAATTTTTGTTTGAACGCATTGTACTTTTGAGGCGTGAAAGCATTGAAGCAACGCCTAATCCAATTATTTGTTGAGTTTAGCTTTGCTAAGGGACTAGCAAAGGTTAAGCTTGGGGGAGCTTGTTGATGGTAGTTATCTACCATATTAAACCGTCAACATAACTTGAATAAATGCTTGAAATAGATCACCAATAGAAACTTAGGGGTTTAAACTGATAATTTCCACAAGTTTTGTTGAATTTGTATTTTCTGCAGGGTATATTCAGAAAACCGAAAAGAGGGATTAAAACGTCAAAAGGAATTAAACTTAACCGCGACGAAAACTATTCTAGAAGGTTCCAGAGGACTCTAGGAGGTAACCCCCCGAGGCAAAGCCTGAGAGGCTGCCAGGTAGCGCTGGCTGGCCCCCACCTAGGTGCTGCCCGGTCCTTAGTAGTGGCCCTCGTCAGTCAGCTTCTAGAATGTTCCTCCATCACCTCCCTAGGCTACATCTATGCCGTCCTTCAAGTCGGTTTGATCCAAGGGCTCACGTTAGACCCTCTGGGCTATACAAGGAGACCCCAGCCCCCCTTGAGGCATCAAGTCATTTGAGATCAAATCATCCAGAGCCAAAAACCCTAATATCCACAGAGCACCTCTAGTGTCTAGGGCATTGCTAGTTAGGCTAGGTCTAGAGGGAGGCAAGCAGATCCTCACTTGAATTCTCAACATCGTCTAGAGCTTGGTTTGGTATAATTCTTGTACCCCTCTCTTGTTGTGTCTCCATTATTGTCACACCTGGTTTTCTAAAGAACAAAACCAGGCTAATCATATGTGTGCCCAGGAAGTCCACACATATGCCAGAATGAAAAAGTATCAGAAACAATGTTATTATATAACGTATACATAGCTATATTAACACTTACATCAGAGTATCGCGGAACGGTGACTAAACTTCAGGCTCCATTCTTTTCAGGGACGGCTGACTGGGGGTAACATATGCCTAGCACTTCTACTAGTCTTCTGGAAACTCCACTACACCTTTGTCCTTCTTCCGAGTAGCATCTTACTACACACTGGAGTGTGGGGGAAATAGCAAGAGTGAGTCCATGTTGAACTCAACAAGTATAACACAGGGTTCATGAGGCTCAAAAAGGCTAGACACTGTTTGACTGCGTTTAGCTTTTAGTCATCATATAATTAGCAATTGAGTAGCATCAAGGTATTCCAATTCCCATTAATGAACCAATAATCAATTGCAATTACGATAATGAATAGCATTAACATGAGCATAATAATAATCAACAATAATTAAGCATGATATAACAATGGTGATCATCTATCGGTAAATGTTCCAAGGCCGCCCGTATCCGTGGGCACGGCTAGTATACCAGTTTTTAACTCTGCGCAGAGGTGTACACTTTCACTGTGAGTCATGATTTCCATATGCTAAGGGGTCATGAATCCCTAAGCACAAGAAACCATATAAAGCCATTCAAAAGTTCGTCTAACAAGTTAGGGCCATTAGATTCACTCGGCAGGCAGATGTAGAACCCCCCTTCCCTGTGGCACAACAACCGCAGCCTATACACACTAGGCCAGGGGCTCGCACTACACCCAACGTGTCAAGCCATTCTTACGCCATTTAAGGTAACCACTAACAAGCTAGAAAAGGTCTCTTGAACAACTAGAGCCAGAGCCATATAGCCCTCACAGTTGTACTGTATATCCCGGATGATCACGTACAGATAAGTCCTTATGGAGAGAAACCAGAGCAACAATATAACCCACATGCTCTAGCCCCCTTTCAACAGTAATAAAATCATCTTAATTGGTTGATTGCATAATCCATTAGTCAAATTACAAGATCATTGTTCATAATTAAGCGCTAGCAGTAGCTACCCAAATGCATACCCAAGGTGACAAGGAAACAAGATATCAATAACTAGGTTATAATCTCTAAGGTTGTCAAGGTAGACACATGCATATGATATTGATTATAGTGAATAGGTAACAAGGATGGTCCCATGTTATACTTGCCTTGATCAAAGTTCTCCGGTAGATACTGGTGGTCTGGCTCAAAATAATACTCCTGATCGTCGTAGTACTACTCACCGTCTAAATTCGATCACCAGGCATCAACATACAAACATTCCGAGCAAACATACACGAAGCAAACAAAGAGACATAATTAAAACAGTACACCAACAGTAGCGAAACAGTATAAAAAGTTTGTAAAACTCTTCTACACGTTACTACGATCACACAGACGTAAAGATCACGAAATTCGGATTTAAAACGTGAAAGTTATGGATTTTCTAAGATTTCCTATAGATAAATAATTACTTAATATAAACTCAAAAATTAAATTTTCTAAACCTACTGTACAGCTACACTAACATGTAGAGCTCGCAAATACGAACCTAACGCAACTTGAACGGGCCAAATCGGAGTTAAAACATGGAAGATATGGCCTAAACAAAATTGTATGTATATATGTATTTCTATTGTATTTCGGGATTTGTTTTTCTAAAGAAAAACGGCCACAAATCGTACCATGACATCCGTGGTTTGCTTCGTGCATGCTCTGGCCGGAAGCAATGTAGGACTAGCTTGACGGCTTGCTAGTCTTCACGTGGCTAGATAACCCACTACTAGAGGAGCGGGCACTGTATCCGCTGTAAGCCCCATACCCTCCTCCAAGTGCCTGGGAGCCGCCATAACTTGCATAGCCTCCTGAGTTTGCTTGGGTGGCATTGTACTGTAGCAGGTTTTGGTCGTCGCCGTTGACGCGGACGGCGGTGATGTGGCCCTGCGGCGTGGACAGCGACACCTGCACCATGCCATTGTCCACGACCACCTCCACCATGACCCAGCCTCTACTTGGCTACTAGTCGTCTTCGTCTTATCATCACCAGCACCATCCCGCAATTTGCAGTCACTTGGCAGTGCTCTGACCCATGAATCAACCTGTATTTCGGAGGTACTGGAGCATTCAAACTTCAACCCTTGACGGGTCAACAGGTAAAACGCATATCTCGTCTTCTCGTCTTCAGGCACAAAGTTTGGAAGCTGCCCTACTTCAACAACATCACATAACAGTGTAGATTCTTGTGGGCTCAGATCTGTAGATTTCAGATAATAGTACAAACACTGCCCTTGTAGAACAACAAAGCGAGGTAGCCAGTCATCCACATCAGCATCGTCTAATATAGGTGGTTCTCCAGGGAGTTGGGACCATCGACTTCGAATGTAGAGATAGCCAGAAAGACGAGCATATCTCAAAACTTCGTCAATATTTTCCAACCGAGCTTTTAAGTGAGATTCCCTTTCCTCAGCATCCGCTATTTCAGTTCGTAAAGTCTCTACTTCAGCCCTGGATAATTCAATCTTATCATCATCCTCATTGTTCGTAGACCATCTTATGCGGGGAATGGACAATAAGTGCCAAATGGATGCAGCTCCCTTAACTCGTCTTGGAGTCCAGGAACGCCTACGTGAACTTGGTGGACTATCCAGGTTATTCTTACTTGTTGATAGACCATCAGGAGTCTCCATAGCTTCTTTTGATGCTACAAAGTATTGGGGGAAGACCTCTATCCGTCCATATACATCATCCATCCAAATATGCAAGTGCTAGAAGTGCATACTCTGGGGCGCAAGGCAGCGCAGGACTCTTTTACTCTCTTCCTTTTGTTTTCCTTTGTCTTCGGAAGAAAGCAGATGGGCGGACGGCGGTGAGACGGCAAGTCGAGTCAGCGGTTGGGACGGGAAGGGAAAGGTTGGTGAGGTGAACAAGAAGACGAGGGGGCGGGCGGCGACAGCGGCGGCGGCGGCAACAGCGGCGGCGGCGGCAATAGCGGCGGCGGCAACAGCGGCGGCGGCGGCAATAGCGGCGGCGGCGACAACAACGGCGGCGGCAACAACAGCGGGGGAAAACAGGGCTAGCAGGCAGGCCGGACATATATATATAGGGAGGAAGACTCTCCACCTTCACGTCAACTAGCGATATGGTGCTAATTGACGTTGCACCCTCCATCTTTACTAATAGGCCTAATTAATTATTAAAGCCCATTAGTAAATAAATGAATGGACATTTAGGATTATTGCACACAAGCTTTGGTGGAAAATGAGATATTTATTATTTTCGGAATTAATTAATTTCGTGGATAAAATAATTCTAGAAAAGTCCAGAATTATTATTTAAGCCATGAAAAATACTCCGAAAACTCCAAAAATTCGAGGGAATTTTCTAGAGACATTATGGAACATGAGGAACCCAAATAAAGTATTTGGAGCTTATGAAAAGATGGATGAAGAGATCAAGGAAAAAGATTAAGCTCACGGAAATTGGAATTTTGGATCCAGAAAATACCAAAAAGTTTTCCGATGAGAAGTAAACGTCGTCCTACGGTATTTTGAAAATAATAGCACTCACCAACACCAAAGACAAGCATCACACAAACACCACATTATTAAATTAATATGAAAAAGTTTAAAACCACAATTTTCTATATTTAATTAGCAACAACTTAACTTATCTAATAAATTTATTCAGATATTGAAATAATTTATTTTATTTAGCGTTTTTCCCGCACAACCCAAAATTGAAAATTTTAGGGTGTGACAATTCTACCCCACTTAACAGGAATCTCGTCCCGAGATTTGGAGAGACTAGGGAAAAAGATAAAGTTGATTCTGCAAGTCTTCACTCTTCTCTGATCAATTCTTATCTAATGATGATGATGCCACAAGCTCAAATCCAACTTTGTAAATATCTCCTTTAGACCCTTACAATCCTTGTAGATGGTTCTAACAGGTTACCAACCCTGAGAAGAGATACCTACGCTCGATAATGACTTTGCAACCATGCAGATAGCTGATGCTTCTAGATGACGAAACAGAACATATAAACCTCCATCTTGTATCGTCTTTAGTTCGACAAACCCCCTTAAGAAGAGATCAATTGGAGAACACCAATGGATAGATTATATTTGTTTCTGAGTGATAACTATCATCATGTCCTTCTGACAACCCAAAGAAATTCATGAGCATATGCAAGAACAAGTAATCCTACTCTTCCTCACGAGCAGAAAAATAGCAGTGCAGAAATACAGTTATAACTTGAGTTCTGTGAATCCGATGATATTGTAGCTTATACCGTTGGAAAGCTTGTCAAATTTACTACAACTTCCTTATAGAACACTTCTCCAGATTCTGCAGTTAATGTAGTCGAAAACTGTGCACAACAGAAACTATTCCAGGTTGCTGACAGCACAGATGCGTCGTCTTGTGATTTTCATAACTCCCAAACCATAATAGCTATCAGGGTGGTTCTTAATGCCAGAGAAAGATATTGAAGTCTACTGTTGTCCAGAATTTATCCATGATTTTTGGGCATCCAAAAAATAGAGATATAAGCTATGGGAGACAGACTGCACTAAAAAGACAGGATAAGATAAAAATGAGATTCAGAGAGATTAGAGAGATAGATAACACTAATCTTCAAGTCTTCATGCTTCTTTGCTTTGCGTTGATGAGATATAAGACATAGATCAAGGATAGCCAAAAGATGACAAGAAAGATAAGGTTTGATCTTCAGTTCTTCGTACCTCGTCGCTTGAGATTGATGATGGTAACGGACACTACCCCACTTAACAAAGATTTTGTTCCACCCAGCAATGTCATTGAAGGAAACACTTTCTTTAAGGCTTGCTGCTAATGACAAGTCCTTCACTTAAAACTTACTGATATGGGGGTGATGTCATCTAAGTTTTTATGAAACTAGCTATCGACTTTCAACATCTCCTTCCTATGTCGTCCATGCTAACTTGTATAGAGTTTGTTGAATTGAATGTTGAACTCCCAACTGATGATAGCTTGAAGTGAAGACCAGTTCTAACGAATACCCGAGCTTCTTGTAGATGATCCAACAAAGCACTGATCTCAAGCAAACAACACTAGCACATGAGTAGACTTCCAATCATAGAGATAACCACTTCTTCCAAGTGAAACACTAGGACATACGAAACCTTTATCTTGCAACACTCACAACTTTGCTACCCCTCTTAAGAAAAAGAAACTAGGGAACACCAAAGTAACTTGCATCTCCTTTTATACTAGATAACCATAATCATCTCTGAAAGCATCTAGGCCCCAAGGTTTGGTTTCGGTAATTAATGACAACACTTTATTACCATGACTAACGTGTGTTTTGCAGAAACTTGGTAAGTTAGGTCATGGAGGTGATAACTGCTTTGAGCACTGTGGTATTCGTGTCCCTTGATGGAAATCGTTTCAGTTTTCAAAAGAGTGACGTCAAGATTAAGGACGGTTAGTTCCGGATGACGAGGTGTTGAGACACATTCGGAATAGTCGTTAGGATCTTCGTTTTTCTCTTTTGGCCGTACTATAAAGGGGGGCATGAATGGGTAGCTTGACCTAGGCGAGTCCTATGTTTAGGTGTGATGCACACTTGTTAAACTTGGCGCTAGGCAACCCTAGAATAGCTCAAAGTTCAGTTAGAAGCAACTTGGTTGAAGTTGCGACGCGTTTCGACGAGTTTCGGGCTGTTTTCCAGGCACCGGACGCGCTCTTCGGGAGCACCGGACGCGTCCGGTGATTACGATCTGCGCTAGGGTTTCGGCCCTGACCACTGGACGCGGTCCTCGCTAGGACCGGACGCAGTGGTCAGTGGCTGACACGTGTCACTCCTGGAGAACACCCTTCGGACGCGATACTGGATTTGATCGGCGAGTCCGGTGCGAGTCCAGTAAGGTCCTGAAAGGACTGGACGCGTCCGGTCTTCAGGCATCGGACGCGGCCTCGCGTCCGGTGCAAGTACAGTAAGCGCCCTTGCACGTCGGACGCGTCCGATCACCCTTGACCAGCGCGTCCGGTGGTTCGTTTTCAAAATCGCGTTTTGACCGTTACGGGGGACCGGCGCGTCCGGTGTGTTGCACCGGCGCGTCCGGTGACCCCGTGTCAGAAAGTAACGGTTCGTTTTCTTTGAGGGGTGTATAAATACAACCCCTCCACCTCTTTTAGAGGTCTCTTGCTCATTCAAACATCTGAGAAAACCCTTTAGAGTGCAAGGGAGTGCAAGAGCTCTAGTGAGGATAGAGTTTTGAGAATCAAAGTTTGTGATTCCTCACTAGTGATTCGAGAGTAGCAAGTGTGCATCCACCTCCTCATTTGGGCTCGTTGTGGTCAAGTGAGAGTTCTAGCTTGTTACTCTTGGTGATCGCCATCACCTAGACGGCTTGGTGGTGATTGGGAGTTTGGTGATCATCCGGCGGAGCTTGTGGGTGACCCAACTCAAGTTGTGAGCGGTTTTGGGTGATTCGCCGCGACGGAGTGTCGAAGAATCAACCCGTAGAGAGCACTTGATCCTTGCGCGGATCAAGGGGGAGCGACACCCTTGCGCGGGTGCTCCAACGAGGACTAGTGGGGAGTGGCGACTCTCCGATACCTCGGAAAAACATCGCCGTGTTCCTTGCCCCTTTACATTCAAGCAATTACTTTCTCGTATTTACTTTCATTGCTTGTTTTACATTCCTAGAATTGCCATGCTAGACTAGGTTTGGAAACTAGGGTGCAAAACTTTTTAACGGTAGACTCTCTAAGAACACAAGTAGGCACTAGGGGTGAATTCCGGCTTGTAGGATTTAATTCTTGCAATTAATTTTTAGAAAAGCCCAATTCACCCCCCCTCTTGGGCATCTTGATCCTTTCAATTGGTATCGGAGCCGTGTTGCTCCTAATTTAGGCTTTACCGCCTAGAGCAAGATGTCTAACGGGGAAGGACCACCTCCCACCTTTGAGGGGGATGATTTTCCATATTGGAAAATCCGCATGGAGGCGTACCTCGAAGCCATAGATGCCGGGTGTCTTAGAGCCGCAACCGAAGGGCTTCCCGCTATCAAGGATCCCGCAAACCCCATGGGTGACGAGGAGAAGTACGACCGGTGGAATGCAAAGGCCAAAAATGCACTCTACCGGGGCTTAGGCAAAGATATCTTCAATCGTGTGCGTAATGCAAAGAACGCTCATGATTTGTGGCAAAATCTTTGTGCTCTCCATGAGGGAACTAAGAGTGAGCGTGAGGAACGCTATCATATTGCTTTAAAGAAAATTAATTCTTTTGAGATGCTTCCCAAAGAAAGCGCTAATGAAATGTACACTCGCTTGAATGTTCTTGTAGAGGACCTCAATGCTCTTGGGCTCACTCAAATGAGTCAATCGGATGTTGCAAGGAGGATCTTGAGTGTGCTTCCCGTTGAGAAGTATGGTCACATTGTCACCGTGCTTCATCAAAGTGATCTCTCCACCGCAACACCAACTCAAGTATTGGGGAAGATCAATGCTCATGAGATGTACATGCACATCACTCCGGAAGAGGGCTCATCATCTTCCAAGAAGAAAGACTTGGCCTTCAAAGCTAGCCATGACAAGAAGAAGAAGAAGGGCCAAGCCATGATCGTGCAAGAAAGCTCAAGTGAAAGTGATATCGATGATGAATCACTTGCACTCATGGTGAGGAAGACCACCAAGATGCTAAAGAAGCTCAACAAGAGTGGCATCAAGTTCGATGGCAAGAAAAAGAAATTCTTCACAAGTAGCAAGAGAAAGCCCATCTCGGAGATGGATTGTTACAATTGTGGTGAACTTGGCCACCTAGCTCATCAATGCCCTAGACCACCAAAAGACAAGTTCAAGAACAAGAACAAGGGCAAGAAAAATGATTCAAGTGATGAAGAAGATGAGAAGAAGAAGAACAAGCCATACAAGAAGAAGGATGGCAAGAAGAAGGAGTTCTACAAGAAGAAGAAGGGTGGAAAGGCTTATATTGTTGGTGATTGGCTCACCGACATTGAATCATCTTGTGGTTCCTCCGAAGATGAGAGCGATGATGAGAAAGAGAAGGTCGCCGCATTTGTGATGGGGCCATCATCTTCACCGACATCTTCACCACCACCTTCACCACCTTCTTCACCATCATCGTCCACTACTCACCTATGCCTTATGGCCAAGGGTGAACGAAAGGTACAAAATCATAATAGTGATGATGATGATGATAGTGATAGTGATGATGAATTTGATGCACCTTCTTATGATGAACTTGTAAAATTGCTAAACAAATATACTAAAATCATAAGAAGGACTAGAAGTGAAAATGATGATCTTCAAAATGAAAATGAATCACTCTCATCCAAGCTTGAAAATGCTCAAAAGACTAGTGGTGAGCTTAGAGATCAAAATGAAATTATGTCTTCCACTCTCAAGGAGCTCAAAACCTCTAACAAAGAGCTCAAAGATCAACATGATAAACTTGAGAAGAAGCATGATGAGCTCATCACTAGACATAGCTCTCTAAAAGACAAATACACCACATTAAAAATTGACTATGATAGTCTTGTGGTTGCTAATGAACTTGCTCTTGAGACACATGATGCTACTAACCATGTTGTTAAGTGTGATATAGCCACATCATGTGATGACTTGATCATTGAAAGCATTGAGCAAGGTTCTAGTAGCAAAGGCAAGAGTGTGGTTGAGTCATGCAACCATGATGATTATGCCAAGATCAAGTGTGAGTATGAGAAGCTTGCAAATGAGAACAAGAAGCTTAAAGGTTTGATGGCTCTTGAGAAGCAAACAACAAATGAGTCACTCATTGAAGAGAACAAGAAGCTCAAGCAAGAAAAAGAGCATCTCAAGACCGGCCTAAGCAAGTTCACAAGAGGCCAATATTTGCAAAGTGAGCTCCTCATGAACACCGTAATGAAGATGGATAGAAGTGGTATTGGCTACTTGGGAAATCAAGAGAAGAAAGCAAAAGCTCAACAACAAAGCAAGTCAAAGCCCAAGCCAAAGAGATGTGTTGAGTGTGGTCAAGAAGGTCATTTTGCTCATGAGTGCAAAACTCCACCACCACAACCCTTGCCCAAGCATGCTAGACCCTTTGCCTTCAATGCTCATTACATGCTAAGAAAAGATTCAAATGGAAAGATGAAAGTCATGTTTTTGGGTCCCCCAAACAAAAATAGGCCAAAGAAAATATGGGTTGCCAAGTCACTAGTTGAGAAAGTCAAGGGCCCCTCTCAAGTTTGGGTCCCTAAACAAAAAGCTTGATCTCTTGTGTGTAGGTGAACTACAAGACCGGTGGATCTCATTGGGTTATTGATAGTGGTTGCACTCAACATATGACCGGTGATCCTCGTATGTTCACCTCCATTGAAGAGAATGGGATATGTCAAGAGAAGATCACATTTGGAGATAATTCAAAGAGCAAAGTCAAGGGTAGAGGCAAGATTGCAATATCAAATGATCACTCACTCTCAAATGTGCTCTATGTTGCTTCATTGAGTTTCAACTTGCTATCCGTTGGGCAACTTTGTGACCTTGGCTTCCAATGCTTGTTCACACCAAATGAAGTTGAAGTTTCAAAGATAGATGACAAGCAAGTGATATTCAAAGGCTTTAGATACAACAATCTTTATCTTGTTGACTTCACCTCCGAAGATGCAAATTTGATGACATGTTTGTTCACCAAGACCTCACTTGGTTGGCTTTGGCATAGGAGGCTTGCACATGTTGGAATGAGCACTCTCAACAAGCTATTGAAGAAAGAACTAGTAAGAGGATTGAAGGATGTGAAGTTTGAAAAGGGCAAACCTTGTAGTGCATGTCAAGCGAGCAAACAAGTTGCAAACACTCATCCAACCAAGGCTTTCATGTCAACCTCAAGAGTGCTAGAACTTTTACACATGGATTTGTTTGGGCCTACAACATACAAGAGCTTGGGTGGTAATCTCTATTGTCTTGTGATAGTGGATGACTACTCAAGATATACATGGACTTTCTTCCTTCATGACAAATCTGAAGTGGCAAGTTGCTTCAAGAAGTTTGCAAAGAGAGCTCAAAATGAATTTGAAGTCAAGATAAAGAAGATTAGAAGTGACAATGGCAAAGAGTTTGACAACACCAACATTGAAGCTTATTGTGATGAAATTGGAATCAAGCATGAAGTTTCTTCAACCTACACTCCTCAACAAAATGGTGTAGTTGAGAGAAAGAACCGGACTTTAATCACTCTTGCAAGAACAATGTTAGATGAGTACAATACTCCGGAAAAGTTTTGGGCCGAGGCAATCAACACCGCATGCTATGCTTCAAATCGCCTCTTCCTCCAAAAATTTCTTGGCAAGACCCCCTATGAGTTGCTTAATGGGAAGAAGCCGGACGTCTCATTCTTCTGGGTGTTTGGTTGCAAATGCTACATCTACAAGAAGCGTCAACACCTAGGGAAGTTTCAAAGACGTTGTGATATTGGTTTTCTTGTTGGTTACTCATCAAAGTCCAAAGCATATAGAGTATTTAACCATGCCACCGGTTTGGTTGAAGAAACATATGATGTGGAATTTGATGAATCTAACGGCTCCCAAGGAGCAATTGAGAATTGTGATGATGTAGGTGATGAACCCTTGAGGGAGGCCATGAAGAACATGCCCGTGGGAGACATCAAGCCAAAAGATGATGAAGACGATGTGCAAATCATTGATCCACCATCTTCATCACATGTGCCTCAAGATGACGACAAGAATGAGAGAGTTGAAAATGAGGATACCTATGTCTCTCATGAACAAGCCGAGGCACAAGCATAAGATGTTGACGCTCCCCATCCACCTCCTCAAGTGGTTGATAGAAGAAACTCACCTCTACTTCAAGCTCATCCACAAGAACTCATCATAGGGAGTCCTACAAAGGGAGTAATGACTCGATCTCAAAAGCTAGCTTCTTTCGTTGAACATCACTCTTTTGTCTCTTGTGTTGAACCTAAGAATGTAGAAGAAGCTCTTCAAGATCCGGATTGGGTGAATGCCATGCATGAAGAATTGAACAACTTCACCCGCAACCAAGTGTGGACACTTGAAGAGCATCCTAAAGGTGCAAGAGTCATTGGAACCAAGTGGGTGTTCCGAAACAAGCAAGATGACCAAGGCATAGTAGTGAGGAACAAGGCAAGACTAGTTGCAAAAGGGTTCTCTCAAGTTGAAGGCCTTGATTTTGGAGAGACTTTTGCACCCGTTGCAAGACTTGAAGCCATTCGTATCCTCCTTGCATATGCATCACATCATGATATGAAATTATATCAAATGGATGTGAAAAGTGCATTCTTAAATGGTTTTATAAATGAACTAGTCTATGTCAATCAACCTCCCGGTTTTGAAGACCCTAGATATCCTAATCATGTTTATAGGTTGTCCAAGGCGCTATATGGGCTCAAGCAAGCCCCTAGAGCGTGGTATGAGCGCCTCCGGGACTTCCTCATTGAGAAGGGCTTCACCATCGGGAAGGTCGACACCACACTATTCACCAAGAAGCTTAATGGGGAGATCTTCATTTGTCAAGTATATGTTGATGATATCATCTTCGGGTCAACAAATGAAGATTATTGCAAGGAGTTTGGTGAATTGATGTCGAAGGAGTTCGAGATGTCAATGATTGGTGAGCTCACATTCTTCCTTGGTTTTCAAGTCAAGCAAATGAGAGAAGGGATTTTCATCTCTCAAGAAAAATATACCAAGGATCTTCTCAAAAGATTCAAGATGGAAGAATGCAAGCCAATCAAGACCCCAATGCCATCAAATGGACATCTCGACCTAGATGAGGGAGGTAAACCGGTTGATCAAACTCTCTACCGTTCTATGATTGGTAGCTTGTTGTACCTTACCGCATCTAGGCCCGATATCATGTTTAGTGTGTGCATGTGTGCTCGCTTTCAAGCGTGCCCTAAAGAACCTCACTTAAGTGCCGTAAAAAGAATCCTAAGATATCTTAAGCACACCCCAAGCATTGGTCTATGGTATCCCAAAGGAGCTAGATTCCAACTAGTTGGCTATTCCGACTCGGATTATGCCGGTTGCAAAATTGATAGAAAAAGCACATCCGGAGGGTGCCATTTGCTTGGGAGATCACTAGTATCTTGGTCATCTAAAAAGCAAAATAGTGTGGCTTTGTCCACCGCCGAGGCGGAATACATTGCCGCGGGGGCTTGTTGTGCACAAATCTTATATATGAAACAAACCCTTCTAGACTATGGAGTTGTTCTTGAAAAGGTGCCACTTTTATGTGACAATGAAAGTGCCGTTAAAATTGCTAACAATCCGGTACAACACTCTCGCACCAAGCACATTGATATCCGCCATCACTTTCTAAGAGATCACGTTGCTAAAAATGACATATCACTAGAAGGTGTACGAAGTGAAAATCAATTAGCGGATATCTTCACTAAACCTTTGGACGAGGCTACCTTTTGTAGACTAAGAAGTGAACTCAATGTGCTTGATTCAAGTAACTTTAAAAAATGAGCGCGTGTTGTCCCTTGCATTGCATTGTATCATATGTCATGTTTACTTTATCGCAATGCATTTAGGGCTTGGCTAACACGGTTACGATAACCCTCCTTCGGAGGAGTGAAGAATGCTAACCGTGGATCAAACTTGACAAGCAACCTAGCTTTACTTTCTTGCATTGCATTGCATATGCATGGTTGTTTGTTTGTCGTTTCTTTTTGGTTTTGCTTTGAGCAACCTCTGTGTTCGTCCATGAATAGAGAGAGCATTTGACGCTTCCAATGTCCAAAAACTCTATTGCATGGCCATACGTTGCTCCTCGGGTGTTTATTGCCTATTTTCGTAAAAATAATACTAGCCTAAGGCAAAATAGTTTAAAAATTTGAGGGTTTGAGTAAGGTCACTCATATTGGGTTCCAATTGGTGTTTTTTGTGTCTCTTTGAATTGGAACTTGATTGGGAGAAGTCGCGTCGAAGTTCGGAACGAAGTATGGCGAAAAACAGCGACCGGACGCTGCACCGGACGCAGTGTTGCTTCACCACCGCGTCCGGTCCCGGCGTCCACCAGCGCGTCCGGTCATCCAGAAGACAAAATCCAGATCTAGTCACCGGACGCTGCACCGGACACGCCTCTGACCACCACCGCGTCTGGTCTCGGCTACCACCACCGCGTCTGGTGCTCCGCGATGAAATCCCGAGCACTCAGCCATCGGACTCTGACCGCGTCCGGTCAGTCCACACCGGACGCGTCCGGTCACTCCAGGCGCTTACTGGAGTGTCACCGGACGCTGCACCACCGCGTCCGGTGATTTTGACCACCGCGTCCGGTGCTACCGAATCGAGCGGATCTCAGCCCTCATAAAACCGTTTCGTCTTCGTGCCTTTCTTTTCCTCACCGTACGAATCCGCCGCCGCCGTGCTCTCTCGCCGACCTGCCGTGACCGAATCCGCCGGAGCCACCTCGCACCTGCCTTCTTCCTCCTCTCCAGCGGCTCCCATCGCGCTGCGCCGCTCAGCTCGCCCCCTGCTCGCTCCTCCCTGCCGCGCCGCGCCCAGCTCGCAAACCCGCGCCACCACCGTGCGCCGCCGCAAATCCGCCGCTGTCCACCTCGCCGCCGGAGAACCAGCCACCGCTGTGGTCTCCTCCAGCGCCACAGCTCTCCCCCGTGCGCCCGGGCTCCTCGATTCCTCCTCTTTGGCCGTGGGTTTCACCTAGGGTTTACCCCTAAACCCTAGCTTAGGGTTTGGTAACCCTAACTCAAGGTAACGGCTCGACTCGATTCCGTTTTCGATTCAAGTCCTTTCAATTCTCTCGTTAGGGCTTGCCGTTGACCATAACCTTTCATCGCTATCTCGATTGGTCGTTTCAGTGCTCGATCGCCGATCTCGGGGGTTCTCGCGAACTAGGTCACCTCGTCCCTTCACCGTCGTCTCGTCGATCCGAGGTAGCCTAGCGTCGTTTCACTTCGTATCTCACGTGCTTGCTATCTAGGGTTTCGTATCTTTAGATATATATATGCTTATAGTATATCTCTCTATTCCATACGTGCAGCGAGTCAGTCGGTGTGCCGGGTCAGATCTGTTTGTTTAATCCGAGGCCAAGCCTGCAGATACGGATTGAGGCCAAGCCTCTCGAGTGTCAGTTCATCATCTCACAGAGGTTTTCAGGCAGTCAGTCAGCATGGTGCGTTGCAAGAACACCGGTGGTGCACCTGGTGACGGGGACAACAGTCCCCCCCGTCGTGATGAGATTGCGCGTGGTAAGCGCATCAAGATGATGGCCAGAAAGAAGAAGAGGACACTTTCAGATGCAAAGATCGCTCAGGCCGTGGCAGACGCCGCAGAGCAGGCAGAGAGAGGTGGCAGACGCAGTGGCTTGCACATAGGCGAGCGTCGCTTTCATCTTGAAGGTCGACAGCTCGGCACAGAGGCCACTGAGGGCACCGAGGCTACAGCACCTTCAGAGCAGATGTCAGTTGATCCTCCCTCAGAGCAGACACAGGCTACAGAGACTACACCAGCTACTGAGTCTACCCAGGCCACTGAGGCTCCACAGGCCACTGAGGATACAGAGGAGCAGGCAGCTCAGTCTCCACCACGTCGCCGCTCCACACGTGCTCGTTCACAGGTGACACCGAGGCCAGAGGGCCCGCGTCGTGGAGCACGACCTCCTCCCAGAGTCAGAGGGTCACCCCCGGTCGAGCACTTAGACCTGAGGGGTGCTTCAGCACGCCAGGTGAAGAGTCTGCGGTTCGTGGAGGTCAGCCGATGGTTTCCACCTGTCAGAGATCCCAGAGCTTCAGAAGGTTTCTATACCCCACTTCAGGAGGACTTCTACAGGGCCCTAGTTGACAGTGGCATAGCTTTCAGACCTCAGAGGGTGTGTCGACTAGAGGCTTTGGTTGATGTTGTGGGAGAGCAGCTCCGTCCTCACCTGTCCTATCTGCCTGGCTTATCAGATCTACTTGGACGGACAGGTGCTTACTGCGGCACATGGGTCAGGGAGTTCTACGCTTCTCTATGGATTGATCCTGCCCATGAGTTCATTCACTTTGCATTCAGAGGCCGCGACCACAGACTCTACAGCTCCAGAGCCCGAGAGATCCTCAGACTACCTGCTTCTGACATGAGGATCCACCAGTTGTGCTATGGTCAGACTCCACCTCCCAGACGCCCTCACGGCGGTTCAGTGCCACCCACCGACTTGGTTCGACCCTGCTTTCGCGAGCCTTTTGGCGAAGGGTCACGTCGTACACCTGCCAGCCTGACACCCCTAGCCCGAGTTCTGGATGCTATACTCAGACGCACCTTACTGCCCAGACTTGGCTACAGAGAGGGACTGACGAGGATGCAGCTTTGGGTTGTTCACCATCTCGTGACACAGCGTCAGTTTGATATCTGGGATCTTATTCTCAGTGAGATGGAGGACACCATTGCTGAGGGGTTCAAGGGTAACCGTCAGCTTCCTTATGCCCACTGGATTTGCTTCATTATCAGATCTGCTATCCAGATGCCACCAGAGATCAGGGCAGAGATTGCCAACACTACTACAGCATTCCCTGACTATGATATCAGACAGCTTTGGGCTTCTATCACTAGAGAGCAGGCTCCAGCACCAGGACAGCGTGAGCGCCCTGACGTTCCTGAGACAGCAGCTGAGCAGGACGCTAGAGTTGACGAGCTTGCCGAGGCAGAGCTCGCAGACCTTGAGGCTCAGACTGCTGAGATACCTGAGGATGTCACTTCAGACAGCACTGATGAGGACTACCAGCCCATCCCCAGGTACCGGTCTCCTCGGTCTCACGACCACGAGGCCGGTGGATCTGGCTCAGCCTCCCGCTCAGACCCAGCCATGGTGGCTATCCTTGAGAGGCTGACCCAGGCTCAGGAGCAGCAGCAGCAGCAGATACAGCGCCAGGCACAGGATACAGCTGCAGCACTAGCACAGATACAGGCTCGCCAGGACGAGTTTCAGAGACAGCAGCTAGAGATCTAGAGGCAGCAGGTTGAGATGCAGCGACAGAGTCAGCAGCAGTACATGGATCTTCTGCGGCATCTCATCACAGTTGGGGTTCCTCCGCCTGCATCTATCATGGCTCCGGCTTTGCATTCCAGCGGTCCATCTAGTCAGGCACAGCCGAGCGTACAGTTTACATCTCCACAGCAGCAGGTTCCCCAGTCTTTTCAGTCCCCGAGCTTCACACCTATCCATACGGGGTTCACACCGTCAGACCAGCCTCGCCCGCATCTCCTGACAGGCACACCTATTGGTGACTTCAGTGCCACTTACAGCGAGTTGACTGGTCAGCCGACACCCTCACACACGACTACGTTTCACACTTCGTCAGGGTTGTCAGCTTCCGAGGCAGTCGTTCCTCCAGTGACAGGGACCGGGACTACAGAGACCCTCCCGTCTTCAGTTGCCTCGACAGACCCCCCAGCTACTGGCGCACTTCAGGCTCAGGTCACTCAGACAGATCCACTTGTTGCTACACAGTCAGCGCCTGTTCCTGCTCAGACCTAGACCGCTTCGCAGCCACGAGCTTCTTCAGAGGGTCAGCCAGATAGCTCAGACTCCGAGGGCGATTCGCTTCACTTCGTGATTACTCCGCGCACCTCGGCACCCGACACGACTCCGTCTGTCCCCCCGTCAGATTAGATTAGTTTTTTTGGTGCTTGATGCCAAAGGGGGAGAGAGAGTAGTTTCAGGGGGAGTTTGTCAGTGGGTTTTCGTTTTTTCGTGTGCTACATTCATGCATATCATGTTTATTTTCAGCATTGCTTTCGTGTGACATTGTCGTCGAGTCGTAAAACTTTGAGTCTTAATGTCTTATTCGTCACTGTGATTAATATATGTCACCGTTCTAGCTATGGCTCTAAGGTTGTGCTTCCGTGCCTTACTCCGATTACTTATGAGCTATATCCTTTGTGTACTAACGCTTTATGTCTTATCTTATGAAGTACACTCTTTTGGCTTGGAGCGCATAAGCAATTCCTAACCCTTTATGCTTATTGTCCTTTGCTTATGAGAACCAAGCATGCTCGAAAACCTTCACTCTAATCCATTGAAACTTAGTGTTGTCATCAATCACCAAAAAGGGGGAGATTGAAAGCATCTAGGCCCCAAGGTTTGGTTTCGGTAATTAATGACAACACTTTATTACCATGACTAACGTGTGTTTTGCAGAAACTTGGTAAGTTAGGTCATGGAGGTGATAACTACTTTGAACACTGTGGTATTCGTGTCCCTTGATGGAAATCGTTTCGGTTTTCAAAAGAGTGACGTCAAGATTAAGGACGGTTAGTTCCGGATGACGAGGTGTTGAGACACATTCGGAATAGTCGTTAGGATCTTCGTTTTTCTCTTTTGGCCGTACTATAAAGGGGGGCATGAATGGGTAGCTTGACCTAGGCGAGTCCTATGTTTAGGTGTGATGCACACTTGTTAAACTTGGCGCTAGGCAACCCTAGAATAGCTCAAAGTTCAGTTAGAAGCAACTTGGTTGAAGTTGCGACGCGTTTCGACGAGTTTCGGGCTGTTTTCCAGGCACCGGACGCGCTCTTCGGGAGCACCGGACGCGTCCGGTGATTACGATCTGCGCTAGGGTTTCGGCCCTGACCACCGGACGCGGTCCTCGCTAGGACCGGACGCAGTGGTCAGTGGCTGACACGTGTCACTCCTGGAGAACACCCTTCGGACGCGATACTGGATTTGATCGGCGAGTCCGGTGCGAGTCCAGTTAGGTCCTGAAAGGACCGGACGCGTCCGGTCTTCAGGCATCGGACGCGGCCTCGCGTCCGGTGCAAGTACAGTAAGCGCCCTTGCACGTCGGACGCGTCCGGTCACCCTTGACCAGCGCGTCCGGTGGTTCGTTTTCAAAATCGCGTTTTGACCGTTACGGGGGACCGGCGCGTCCGGTGTGTTGCACCGGCGCGTCCGGTGACCCCGTGTCAGAAAGTAACGGTTCGTTTTCTTTGAGGGGTGTATAAATACAACCCCTCCACCTCTTTTAGAGGTCTCTTGCTCATTCAAACATCTGAGAAAACCCTTTAGAGTGCAAGGGAGTGCAAGAGCTCTAGTGAGGATAGAGTTTTGAGAATCAAAGTTTGTGATTCCTCACTAGTGATTCGAGAGTAGCAAGTGTGCATCCACCTCCTCATTTGGGCTCGTTGTGGTCAAGTGAGAGTTCTAGCTTGTTACTCTTGGTGATCGCCATCACCTAGACGGCTTGGTGGTGATTGGGAGTTTGGTGATCATCCGGCGGAGCTTGTGGGTGACCCAACTCAAGTTGTGAGCGGTTTTGGGTGATTCGCCGCGACGGAGTGTCGAAGAATCAACCCGTAGAGAGCACTTGATCCTTGCGCGGATCAAGGGGGAGCGACACCCTTGCGCGGGTGCTCCAACGAGGACTAGTGGGGAGTGGCGACTCTCCGATACCTCGGAAAAACATCGCCGTGTTCCTTGCCCCTTTACATTCAAGCAATTACTTTCTCGTATTTACTTTCATTGCTTGTTTTACATTCCTAGAATTGCCATGCTAGACTAGGTTTGGAAACTAGGGTGCAAAACTTTTTAACGGTAGACTCTCTAAGAACACAAGTAGGCACTAGGGGTGAATTCCGGCTTGTAGGATTTAATTCTTGCAATTAATTTTTAAAAAAGCCCAATTCACCCCCCCTCTTGGGCATCTTGATCCTTTCAATCTCTAATGTAAGATTCCAAGGCAAATCAATGAGATTCAAAGATATCCAATGACATATTCACTTGTACAAGATAAGGAAGTAATACAGAAAATTTCTGGCCGAATTCCAATTTTAGCAGTTCAGTAAATCTGGCATAACTCGAGCTACAGAGATCCAAATGAAGTGATCGTTACATGGTTGGAAAGCTTATGAAATTATCTACAACTTTTATTCACCACACTTTTCCAGATTCTGTCCATAAGTTAGTCAAAAACTGAACTTAACCGAAACTGTTTCAGGATTCCAGACTGCGTAGTGACCCCAACTTGGAACAGGTATATCTCTTAGCTCATAATAGATAATAAGGTAAGTCCAGTGGGTTTGGAAAGATACAGAAGTCTAGTTATTCTCAGTAAAATTTCATAAATTTCTCATGTCCATATCTTGAGATATAACAGAAACATTGCAGACTGCTATAGAAATCAGCATGCGGAGTATTACGTAAAACCTACCCCACTTAACATGGATCGAGCTACTCCTCAAGACTTATTTCTTCCGAGCCACCTTTGAAACACGAGAACAAGGCAACACACAAGTAACACATCAAGCAAAACAAGCACACATTAGGCAAAACAAAACATCAATCACAACATCGGTATTACACGGGCTTCTTCAACAATGGTGGTCATCCTAAGGGAAAAGTATGGATGATGAAAGGCCATCGAATCTTTGAACCAGATGAGATTAGAAAACTTTTGGTAAAACAATAAAAATCAAAAACCAAGGAAGTAAGAAATAATAGCTCAAAGGAAGCTATACCAAGGAGGGGATACAACAGGACAAGGAAGAGGAAATAGTCAAAATCAATGAGTCAAGGGATGACAAATTAGTTTTATAGTAAAATGAGTTTTAGAATACGTCCAGTGCTACTTGGCATATGTCCTAGAGTCAACACCGCTCTGATACCACTCTGTCACACCTGGTTTTCTAAAGAACAAAACCAGGCTAATCATATGTGTGCCCAGGAAGTCCACACATATGCCAGAATGAAAAAGTATCAGAAACAATGTTATTATATAACGTATACATAGCTATATTAACACTTACATCAGAGTATCGCGGAACGGTGACTAAACTTCAAGCTCCATTCTTTTCAGGGACGGCTGACTGGGGGTAACATATGCCTAGCACTTCTACTAGTCTTCTGGAAACTCCACTACACCTTTGTCCTTCTTCCGAGTAGCATCTTACTACACACTGGAGTGTGGGGGAAATAGCAAGAGTGAGTCCATGTCGAACTCAACAAGTATAACACAGGGTTCATGAGGCTCAAATAGGCTAGACACTGTTTGACTGCGTTTAGCTTTTAGTCATCATATAATTAGCAATTGAGTAGCATCAAGGTATTCCAATTCCCATTAATGAACCAATGATCAATTGCAATTACGATAATGAATAGCATTAACATGAGCATAATAATAATCAACAATAATTAAGCATGATATAACAATGGTGATCATCTATCTGTAAATGTTCCAAGGCCGCCCGTATCCGTGGGCACGGCTAGTATACCAGTTTTTAACTCTGCGCAGAGGTGTACACTTTCACTGTGAGTCATGATTTCCATATGCTAAGGGGTCATGAATCCCTAAGCACAAGAAACCATATAAAGCCATTCAAAAGTTCGTCTAACAAGTTAGGGCCATTAGATTCACTCGGCAGGCAGATGTAGAACCCCCTTCCCTGTGGCACAACAACCGCAGCCTATACACACTAGGCCAGGGGCTCGCACTACACCCAACGTGTCAAGCCATTCTTACGCCATTTAAGGTAACCACTAACAAGCTAGAAAAGGTCTCTTGAACAACTAGAGCCAGAGCCATATAGCCCTCACAGCTGTACTGTATATCCCGGATGATCACGTATAGATAAGTCCTTATGGAGAGAAACCAGAGCAACAATATAACCCACATGCTCTAGCCCCCTTTCAACAGTAATAAAATCATCTTAATTGGTTGATTGCATAATCCATTAGTCAAATTACAAGATCATTGTTCATAATTAAGCGCTAGCAGTAGCTACCCAAATGCATACCCAAGGTGACAAGGAAACAAGATATCAATAACTAGGTTATAATCTCTAAGGTTGTCAAGGTAGACACATGCATATGATATTGATTATAGTGAATAGGTAACAAGGATGGTCCCATGTTATACTTGCCTTGATCAAAGTTCTCCGGTAGATACTGGTGGTCCGGCTCAAAATAATACTCCTGATCGTCGTAGTACTACTCACCGTCTAAATTCGATCACCAGGCATCAACATACAAACATTCCGAGCAAACATACACGAAGCAAACAAAGAGACATAATTAAAACAGTACACCAACAGTAGCGAAACAGTATAAAAAGTTTGTAAAACTCTTCTACACGTTACTACGATCACACAGACGTAAAGATCACGAAATTCGGATTTAAAACGTGAAAGTTATGGATTTTCTAAGATTTCCTATAGATAAATAATTACTTAATATAAACTCAAAAATTAAATTTTCTAAACCTACTGTACAGCTACACTAACATGTAGAGCTCGCAAATACGAACCTAACGCAACTTGAACGGGCCAAATCGGAGTTAAAACATGGAAGATATGGCCTAAACAAAATTGTATGTATATATGTATTTCTATTGTATTTCGGGATTTGTTTTTCTAAAGAAAAACGGCCACAAATTGTACCATGACATCCGTGGTTTGCTTCGTGCATGCTCTGGCCGGAAGCAATGTAGGACTAGCTTGACGGCTTGCTAGTCTTCATGTGGCTAGATAACCCACTACTAGAGGAGCGGGCACTGTATCCGCTGTAAGCCCCATACCCTCCTCCAAGTGCCTGGGAGCCGCCATAACTTGCATAGCCTCCTGAGTTTGCTTGGGTGGCATTGTACTGCAGCAGGTTTTGGTCGTCCCCGTTGACGCGGACGGCGGTGATGTGGCCCTGCGGCGTGGACAGCGACACCTGCACCATGCCATTGTCCACGACCACCTCCACCATGACCCAGCCTCTACTTGGCTACTAGTCGTCTTCGTCTTATCATCACCAGCACCATCCCGCAATTTGCAGTCACTTGACAGTGCTCTGACCCATGAATCAACCTGTATTTCGGAGGTACTGGAGCATTCAAACTTCAACCCTTGACGGGTCAACAGGTAAAACGCATATCTCGTCTTCTCGTCTTCAGGCACAAAGTTTGGAAGCTGCCCTACTTCAACAACATCACATAACAGTGTAGATTCTTGTGGGCTCAGATCTGTAGATTTCAGATAATAGTACAAACACTGCCCTTGTAGAACAACAAAGCGAGGTAGCCAGTCATCCACATCAGCATCGTCTAATATAGGTGGTTCTCCAGGGAGTTGGGACCATCGACTTCGAATGTAGAGATAGCCAGAAAGACGAGCATATCTCAAAACTTCGTCAATATTTTCCAACCGAGCTTTTAAGTGAGATTCCCTTTCCTCAGCATCCGCTATTTCAGTTCGTAAAGTCTCTACTTCAGCCCTGGATAATTCAATCTTATCATCATCCTCATTGTTCGTAGACCATCTTATGCGGGGAATGGACAATAAGTGCCAAATGGATGCAGCTCCCTTAACTCGTCTTGGAGTCCAGGAACGCCTACGTGAACTTGGTGGACTATCCAGGTTATTCTTACTTGTTGATAGACCATCAGGAGTCTCCATAGCTTCTTTTGATGCTACAAAGTATTGGGGGAAGACCTCTATCCGTCCATATACATCATCCATCCAAATATGCAAGTGCTAGAAGTGCATACTCTGGGGCGCAGGGCAGCGCAGGACTCTTTTACTCTCTTCCTTTTGTTTTCCTTTGTCTTCGGAAGAAAGCAGATGGGCGGACGGCGGTGAGACGGCAAGTCGAGTCAGCGGTTGGGACGGGAAGGGAAAGGTTGGTGAGGTGAACAAGAAGACGAGGGGGCGGGCGGCGACAGCGGCGGCGGCGGCAACAGCGGCGGCGGCGGCAATAGCGGCGGCGGCAACAGCGGCGGCGGCGGCAATAGCGGCGGCGGCGACAACAACGGCGGCGGCGACAACAGCGGCGGAAAACAGGGCTAGCAGGCAGGCCGGACATATATATATAGGGAGGAAGACTCTCCACCTTCACGTCAACTAGCGATATGGTGCTAATTGACGTTGCACCCTCCATCTTTACTAATAGGCCTAATTAATTATTAAAGCCCATTAGTAAATAAATGAATGGACATTTAGGATTATTGCACACAAGCTTTGGTGGAAAATGAGATATTTATTATTTTCGGAATTAATTAATTTCGTGGATAAAATAATTCTAGAAAAGTCCAGAATTATTATTTAAGCCACGAAAAATACTCCGAAAACTCCGAAAATTCGAGGGAATTTTCTAGAGACATCATGGAACATGAGGAACCCAAATAAAGTATTTGGAGCTTATGAAAAGATGGATGAAGAGATCAAGGAAAAAGATTAAGCTCACGGAAATTGGAATTTTGGATCCAGAAAATAACAAAAAGTTTTCCGATGAGAAGTAAACGTCGTCCTACGGTATTTTGAAAATAATAGCACTCACCAACACCAAAGACAAGCATCACACAAACACCACATTATTAAATTAATATGAAAAAGTTTAAAACCACAATTTTCTATATTTAATTAGCAACAACTTAACTTATCTAATAAATTTATTCAGATATTGAAATAATTTATTTTATTTAGCGTTTTTCCCGCACAACCCAAAATTGAAAATTTTAGGGTGTGACAATTATTTTTGTATACTTTGGTAGAATTGTCAAGACAATATAGTATTCATCTTATTCATGTTTTTGGTTGCAATGTTCATTGTTTACTTTGATTATATGCTTAGTATAGTTAGTTTATCATTGTGTTTATGCATAAGTCTGTACAGCATTCAACCTAATAAGGTACCATGGCTAGGTGGTAGAGATCATGTAAGCGTGATGCTTATGTGTTATTTACCTGCGAATACACTCTATATTCTAGGTCATGTGGTAGATCACAGATGTGACACTCCCATTGAGTCCTTTATAGTCCACCCTCCGAGTGTAGGTTGAGGAAGTAGGGCCTGGTTACGAAGGAAGGGAGAGGTTTATGTACTCAAACTTTCGTAAGTAATGCCCTTATGTGTGGATATAATGATGATCTTGGCAATGATTACTAGGTGTAATTGCACTAATCAACGTATGCTTTGACTTTTAGTTAAGGATGACTTAGGAATTATTCCTCTAATATTCTAACTTGACTATGCTATTGCCATAGATAGGAGTGCTCCGAGTGATTTACTTATTATAATGCTTGATCAATGCTTATCATATACATTTTATCATGTGACTATGCTATTCTAACTTGACTATGCTATTGCCCAGGTTATGAGTAGAGTGTTTGGTTATAGTTTATTTCTCCATCAATGTTATAAGTTATCAATACATGTCCAAAGCTACACCTTCCCTATGGTAAAATGTAAATATGATACCTGGTATACTCTCGGGGTGAAGTGCTACAATTGTATAATTATTTGTCCGCTTGCAGAATCATTTTCATTCATATCTTTATATTCTTTCTAGTCAAATAAAATGATAAACATCTACTTATTATTATTCTTGTAGTAATTATAGATAGTACCAACAAATATTTCTGGCACCATCACTGGGATGAGAACCTAGTTTAGTAATGCTAGAGGTGTATGTAGTTAATAGGTGACTACTAAAACAAGTGAGGAGTTAATAAATACCAACAGTCGTGCATGTGCTCTTTTCTCCATGCCCTTTTTTCCCACAGGGTTTTTGGAATGGAATTTTTAGTGAGGCGTGCACATGTGGTCTCCGAAGGGCAGTCCTCCCACCCAAGGTTCAAGTTGTATTGCGCCACTTCTAGTATGAGCATCTACTAGGTCATGTAGTGTCGGGCATAACCTAGTAGATGAGGGGCTACTATTGGGACTTGCCGTATTCGTACAGGCCAAGTCCTCTAAACGAGGCCCAACTAGTGCCATTGGAGTGGTAGGTAAAACCAACCCCCACCAAGGGGTCACTTGTAAATTTCCGCTTGCCAATATAATGCCAAGGTCATGAGGGCAAGGGGAGCTATCTCCTGTCCCACTCTTTTTTCACAAACCCTAGCTGCCACCTCACTTTCCCTACTCATGTGTTGGAGCCATCGTCCTAGGGCCTTCCTTGTGCAGCCTCCGCACAAGAACATCGTTGCAGAGCCTTCTCCACGTAGCCTTCTCCATGAAGCTTCCTCTACTGAGCCCTTATGCAAAACAATCATCGAGCATTCGTCCAAGACCTTCGATCTAGACCTTCATCTGGGACCTTTGTCGGTAGACCTTCTCCGGCCAGGCCTTCATTACGAGACCTTCTCCGGCTCGGCCTTCATCGACAGACCTTCCCAGCCTAGCCTTTGTCGGAGACCTTCTCCGGTCGAGCCTTCGTCGGCAGATCTTCTCCGGTCGGGCCTTCGTCGGGGGACCTTCTCCATCCGAGCCTTCTTCGGGAGACCTTCTCCCGATGGCCCTCTCCGGGAGGCCTTCTCCCACAGGCCTTCTTTGAGGAGCCAACGTTGTTTGGGACCCTTGCCCCAACAATTACAAACTATAGGAACTGGTGAGAAGGGTTAATACTCTTTCATGACCTAAACTCTTTATATATATAACTCTACTCCTAACATATACACCTCCACCACTATAAACCACTTCCACCACCATAAATCACCTCTACCACCATAATCCATCTCCACATACAGCCTCTGCCATCCATCCACCGTACCCCAAAGTTAGGGCTTGCTGAGTACTTTGTGTACTCAAACCCCTCCATTCTATGTTTTTGGTGTGAATTTGCAGGAGCATGTCCGAGGATGGAGCTACGCAAGGATAGAAAAACAGTAGTACACCCGAGGAAGAAGTCATACGACTATGCAAGGGAGCTACGCTAGGACTATTAGGATTAAGATATAGGAATGTACTTAAGGATAAGGTTTATGTCCGCCCTCCAAGTTGCCTATAGGAATAGAGCTATGATCACATAAGACTGCTGTATCACAACTCTGATGTTTCTTATAAGGCCAATGGCCCAAGTTGTGTAAATACAAACTATGTAATGTGTTCTCCCCGCTATTAATAAAAGTATAGTTTTTTATATTAATATTGTTCGATCTATGCGTATCTGCTCTGATCCAGGGACTGATACGTGATGCATAGTGGACCCTAAAGTAGGGGCCTGACAAGGAGGGCTGTCGACATGGGGCGACTACTATGGAGGGGGTTGCCCTTATTGTGGTGGTTCTAGCGACCATATATAGTGGCTAGTGCCACTAGTAGAGGACGTAAGCCGTGCGGCAGGAGGGTGAGTAGCAGATCCAATAGAGGAGTTGGTGGCAACAATGTGGGACTGGGAGGTAGCCTTGAGTCATTGGCAAGTCGTAGCTCCTTTAGGATGAGAGCGTTCTGAGCCATGGTGAAGGAGGTTAGAACTACGACACTAGACAGAGTGTCCATGGTTGTCAAAACCGAGGAGTGAGCCAACACAAGAGGTAGAACACTAGCTAAAGTTCAAAGATGGTGTGGCCCATGTGACACAGGGGAGTTAATGATGGCTTTCATGCTCTTGCATTAGTAGTTGACATAGGCATGCAGGAAGATGGCATGCATCTCCTCATTGGCCTAGAGAAGGCCCTCAATGACTGCCCACATGATACGTGCTGTCTATTCAGGCTCCATGCAAGGTCGAGGACATCATCGATGATGTTCCCGTAGAGATCATTGGTGTGAGGGGTGGTGTCGTCGATGTGATGGAGAAGCCCGAACTTGCTGCACAAGGAGTCGATGAACTAACTATGCCCACTAGGAGTAGTTGGGATGTTGGAGCTCCAGGGAAATCGTCACATAGGTCTTGTTGTTGACGATAGTATAGGATTCATTTGCAGGAGGAAACTGTTGGGGGATCATTGGTGACACAGTGACATTGCCATTAGCACGAGGTGGAGGAGGAGGTCATGCTAGAGGTCCTAGAATCAGTGTCGACATGGCACCATACTATATTAGATTGGGCAAAGCAGTTGGATGCTTGATAACAGATCATTAATCGGGGAGGCAGCATGATAGAGCGATGAGGTGGAGGGTCATGTAATGCGTAGGCGGTGAGGGTGGCGCCCCATGGTAGCAGAGAAGCAAGGGAGTTAGGGAAAACACTTACTCATGATAACAAGGGGTGGACGCGCAACGGGATCATTCAGTGGGGACGCATGCAGTGCAGGGTTGTGAGGTGGAGAGCCATGAGGCGCACAGGGGTGAGGCGGCTCCCTGGTGGATGGCGCCCTAGTCCAGCGGAGAGGGGAGGGAGTTGGGAAAAGAATAAGCAGACCATGAATTGGGGGAACACCTTATCCCTTCGGTCGGGTCACCTTTCATATATTTTAGTAGGGAACAACTTGTGTTATAAGTTGCATGGCCAATTTGAATACACCACATATTGTCACACCCATTTTTACGGAACAAATAGAGTGCATATTCTTATGTGTGCCCAGAGATCAATCACACATAAGCCGACAAATTAAAGATAGTATCATCACAAATGTTTGTTACATAATAAATAATAACACATAGTCTTCACATAAATGTAGCGGAAATAAAAGCTAACTCCCTCGTTGTAGCTGGCTCAATGGCACAGGCACATTGACTGGTTGACCACAAGTCTAGTAATCTTCGGGGAAGTAGAAGTAATGATCATTACCCAAGCAATCTGTTACCCATCCGGGTTATTTATCCAAATATAGAAAATAAACAAGTGTAAGTACATCTCGTACTCAACAAGTGTAACATGGGGTTCATGATGCTCAAAAGGCAAGACTCAGATTTGACTACATATAGCTTTTAGTTGGCAAAGTTTTAGCATATGTGTAGCAACAAACTATCTTATATCCATAGTAAACATATGATCATGTAAAGTGAATAATGAATAGCAAAAACATAAGCATAATACAGGTCAATGGTGATCATCTATTCTGTAAGAATTCCCAAGGCTGCTCGTGTCCGTGAGCACGGCTGCTGATATACCAGTTTTACACTTTGTATAGGTTGTACACTTTCACTGTCTGTTGTGATCCCCAAAAGTCCGAGGTTTGCAAGGCCCCAATGGGCAGACATGTTTCACTATGAAGCCTTTCAAAGGTTCGTCTAACAGGTTAGGGTCATTAGATTCACTCAGCAAGCAGATGTAGGAACCCCTCTTTTCAAATGGCACAATTTCATCCCGGCTATACTCATAAGACTAGAGGTTGTCCTACACCCATCGTGGCAAGCCATTCTTACGCCATAAAGGTAACCACTAACAAGCTAGAAAAGGTCCTTCTATATGACTAAAGCCAGAGCCATGTAGCCTTCACAGTTGTACTATAAGTCCCGGATGACCACTTCCAGATAAGTCTTTAGGGAGTGAAACTAGAGCACCAAAAAGCTAGCATCTTGCTCTAGCCCTATTTAAACATAATGCTAAAATGTCATCTTTTACTGTTATTGCATATTCCATTAGTCAAATTACAAGATCATTGTTTATGTGAGCACTAGCAAAAGCTACCCAAAGCCATAACCATAGGAGTCAAGGTACAAGATCAATTCTAAGGCATCCTTATCAAGGTGACACATGCATGATGAATTATTTGCATTAAAGGTGATTAGAAGACAAGTATGATCCTATGCTATACTTGCCTTGATCAAACTGATCCTGCTGGTCTAGTTCATAGAAGTACTCTTGATCACCAAAAATGGCTCACCATCTATACTCGATCAACACATCCACAACAATCATCCAAAGGCAATCATGCTAGACAAACAAGGCTACAATTAGAACAGTACACCAACAATAGCAAAATAAGATGAAAAGTTTTTAAAACGATCTACATCTTGCTATGATCACACAGGCACGAATTGCACGCAAATGGGAGCTATAACGAAGAAGTTATGGATTAAACAAGATTATCTTTAATAAAATAATAGATTAAATCTAACCCAAAATTTAAAAGTTGAAAACATACTTAACAGTATTATTAACACGCAGATTATAGAATTACGAATCTAACTCAATTTGAACGGATCAAATTAGAGTTAAAACAAAGATTTTATAAGCAAATTAAGATAGTGGCAAATCTGTAAATATCCTGAAATTATTTTCGAATTTAAATAAAATTTGGATTTTAAACTAAGCCGAGGACTGCAGGTACTATTTAGTAAAAAGGGAAGGGCTCTTTAACAAAATTTCTAGCGAAGGGGTATGATGAGATCTGAGCCGTTGGATCTACCTTGTGTGGCTCAGATTAGATGAAAGGGAGAGAGAGGACCCGGCTGGCCAAAGAAGAAGGCCAGCGCGGTGGTCAGCCATGTCCGGCGGCCAGGTAGCTCACCGGCGCACACGGTTAGGCCCCTAGAGGCCATGGTTCGGCTCAGGAATTGCATGGGGATAAAGGGGGGATCAAAGCGAACTCACCAAGTGGCTTCTCACGATCGGAAACGAGACGAGGATGGTGTGCGGCTCGACGAGGCGGACAACGGCATCTTGTAAGAGTTCGGCGAAAAAAGTGAACAACAGAGAGCAAACAAGAGATAAAGAAGGGCATAGCCAGTTTCGTTACCTCGCTACCGAGCTCAGCCGCGTGCTAAGAACAACAGAGGGGCGGCAGGTGAGCTGAGCGATGCGGGGCCGCGGCAGCTAGGGCTTGAGGCGGCGCTGGAGCTCTGGACACGAGGCAGCGACTTGCAATTAGGGTTGAGGGGAGGCGGCGCCCGAGGGCTTTATTTTATAGGGGCTTGGGGCGTGGCGCGCACACCAAGAATCCCAGAAATCGGGCTTCAGCGGCGGATTTCCATCCCCAGGTGAAGTCCAGCTCGCTTACGAGAGGAGGAAGATACGACTGACAAGCGGGCCCGAGATTGCAGTGGGTGAAGGGGCGGGTCCTAGACGTCAGCAAAATAGAGAGAGAGGGAGACGCCCACGCGGGTTTGACTGGGCCAAAATGGTGCTCTGGCCAGCAGGAGAAGATGGGCCAGCGCGGGATCAACTCGGGCCTGTAGCAAGGTGAGGGAGAGAGCTAGAGGAGCTGGGCCTCGGAGCAGCTACGGGCCGGAGCCAGGAGAGAGGGGAAAGGGAGCCGGGCTCCTTCAGCGGGCCAGCTGATGGGCCACAGGCAGGAGCAAAGCCAAGCAGGCCTTAAAAGAAAGAGAGAGGGCGGGAGAAAAGAGGATTTCCTTTTCTTTTTCTTTTCTAAATTTTCCAAAGCAATTTTCAATGGATTTTGAATTCCGTTTCACGTTTGACAAAAACCACAGAGTACAAAAGCTCAAATGCACCAGCATGAATGCACATACATGTTACTAGCCTCATAGTTGATTTTAATTCAAAAATTATTATTTCTCTAGGTTTGCATGCACATAAAAATGCATAAACAAATCAATTCACCTATTTCCAATTCATGCAAATTTTAGGGTGTTACACATATACTATGACACTCAAATAAAACAACAAGGGCAAATAACTTGGCCAGTACAACCTTTTTAACTCAAATCCACAACATATATTAGTATCGATGTAACCGATCGAAGCAATAGAAACCATCTTATTTTTCAAGGATGATCCAAGATCCTTGGGTCCACACAAACACCACAACATATTATAGTTTACTGTCCTCAATCCTCATCATAGAGGATGAAAGAGAAACAAAAATTATTCATGTAGAATTAGTACGTATTGTCGTATAACCGTGTCAACCTTTGCCAGCTACTTTGAAGAAACTGAAATCATGATCATGACCACAGTGCAGACAGCGGCCGCTAGGAGCAAACCACAAGAGGCGTCGAAGGAGGTGTAGAATTTTCTATGAGCAGAGTCGATGGACTTCCCATTAATTCGTTGATTGTCAACTACAAGACCTAGTCCGGCGGCACCTCCCGAGGTTAACAGTGCGCAAAGTACCTGAACAACACATTCATCCATCAGGTAAAAACAATAAGTGATGAATTGTATTATTTACAGAAGAATCTTACGCTGTTATCTTGCTGATGAATTCACAATTGATGAATAAAGTAAGGGAATGCTTACAACATCCATGAAGATGAAGAATGTTGCAACACTGGTGCCTCCAATTCTTTTCCCTTCGACGACAACAATTGCGGCCACGGAAATTAACGCCAGAGTGCAGGCACACCCAATGGCAGCCACGGACAGGACATACCTAAAAACATTACAAAGTACAATTAGAATATTCTATGTAACTCCCATATATAGCTGCGGCAAATTAAACCCTCACCTATATGTGTAAAGATGTTGGAAGCTGATGTCATATATCTGGCCAACGTCTTCACCAATTGGGTCATAGTCAGTTCTAGCTGTTGTCGCCATGACGACAAGAGATGCTGCAAGGACGCCTAGGGTGACGACACGGAGGACTAGGTTTGCCACGGCTAGACCTCGAGCTCTAGGGGCCATTTTTGTGGCTATAGATTTGAGATGCTTTCCGCCTGCATTGCAATGGTGGTTGTCATAAGGATTTATACAAGTCCTCGATCTGCATGCAGCCTCGCTTGCATTCATTGGAAATAACGAGAAGTTAAGTTCAAGGAAAAAGGAAAGTACAACAAGGACACAGTAGATTTGGATGAAATCTATCGCTCCTTGTTTAGGTCGTCATATCATATACACAAACAGCTAAACGAGACGGAGGTGCCTTGAGTCTGCAGCTGCGTATAATTAATCACAACAATGCTAACATACCACTCATATTTGGTCAAACGGTGCAACAGTCAACAAAGATACTAATCTCGATTGCTCTGTCCCATTAGGAAAGTCATTATTGATTTGTCCAAAGTCAAAAAAATATGAGAAAAATGTTTTGTGATGAATTTAATGTAACTTAGGAATATTTGGTACCATAGATACTCTATTTTTTACAAACTTAGCCAAAGTTAAGATGATTTGATTTCGAACAAAACAAAATTGGCTTGCTTTAGGAGATGAATGGAGTAGTTTAGATACATGTTTTTGTAGATGTAAGTAAATATGTAAATTACATGTTAATGCAACAAAATGAGGCTAGATGTCAATTGCCATTATAAGCTAAGTAGCGATGGTAATAGCTACGGTAAGATGGACTTAAATTAGTACCCCAAGCGTTACAAATACTTGACATCAAGGACAATATTCCGTCAAACTAGTACATCTTTAATTGTCAAAAACTTTATAATATTTAGTTTGGAAAATAATACATACGTGGTTTGGATGATAGAAGTTTTGTAACTACACTAGATATATGCCCGTGTGCTGCATGGACGCGTGACTTTTTTGCCCGTGTGCTGCATGGACGCATGGACGCATGATCATTTTGTGAAAATACTTAAAAGCTATTAATTTTTTTTTATTAGGAACCCTAAATTATTCCCAAATATGAGGCCTTTTTTCACTTCTCTAATTAACCCTTAGCACCAACACATGAATCCTCTATAACAGGTAAGACACCAGAAGCCTCTCGTCCCTGATGCGGACTCCGCTTACAGAAGGTTTGACGTTGGAGAGGGGAGCGGGGCGACGAAGCCAAGGAGTGAGGCGACGGGCCGATGCAGACGATACCCATAGGTATTTTTTACATAACAATACCTAATTGCATTTACTTATGCAGGAATAACCTATCCCGCATGACCCTTTATGAAATGCAAGTCTTGTGCGAGCAACAATCAGACAAATATCATGTTTGAGGGAAAAAACAATCAGACCAATATTACATTATTGGCGTAAAATCAACTTTTGCTAACGAAGGTAGCCAAACCTAGTAGGAGTAAACAACATAAAAAGATGACCAACTATTTGAAGAATTCAAAGAGCGCAAAAAGTGGAATAATCAATTAATCTCTATGAGGCCACTCTAATAGTATGGATAAACATTGGTGCACGACCATTTTTATTTTGGGTCATGCAATTTGGCTGCTCTAGGAGAAAGCAGTATAATTTAAAATCAATTGCAGTAATATAGCCTAATTAATCAATTACTGGTTTTCTAGAAAATTAATACATGTAGGATAATATTTTAAACAGGCACTGATACAAGTTTAATTTGTATTTTTTTGAACTATGACAATTTTCTAATGGAAGTTCTTGAACGGTACATGGTGAGGAGGATATGGGCGTGGGCCAGTTAATCTGAGGCTTGATCCAGAGTTGAACGGCTCCTGTGCATTGCATTTTAGTATTTCTAGTGTATTTCCTTATTTTATTTTCCAAGGGAAGAAGTAAGTATATGACATCAGCATGATGACATGCTGACATAACGCTGCTGGAGCAGAGCAGAGCACGGGCACCGCTGAGCTGGTGTTCGCCGCTGCACGCATGCACGAATGTGAAAGTGGTACAAGGGCCTGTGCAACGCGCATGGCCGGACTCTCGATTTTGAGGTCGCCGGAGCTGCCAGCGGCATGGCACCCGGCGGCGGCGCAAAGGACGGCCCCGCTCGGCCAGCGTTCGGCACAGTGCTTGTCGGCCTATCAGCGCTGATACGCGTGGCACCTGTCAGCCTCGCCAGGCGCAGCGACCTGCCCATGGCCACTGCTGTCCATCCCAGCACGGCTTGGAGACCGATGCCCCTGGTGATGGTGAACGGACGTACCTAGGTAACCCTTAGATAGACTCCCTTGTTTGAGTGGAGGTTGAGAGAGTCACTTAGGATGTACCTAGGAAACAGAGTCGCCTAAGAACAGAGAGAAGAGTCGAGCGGGGCGATTATTTGCGCAGACGATATATAGCAATAGTTATTTTTAGGTGTAGATAGAGATAGAGATAAACTAAACTAAACTCTATAGTACGTTCATACTTCTAAAAAAATGATGTAAAATAAAATACTTGTATGTCTAGATTTGTCTTCTGAATTAGTTTTGTAGTACCACAGACCTATACATATAGCACTTATAATTATTTGTAATATGGGAAGAACTCCGGTTGGTTAATATCTAGTGCTGGGCTTCCCTTGGCTTGGGTTGACTGCACTCTTGAACCAGAAATCTATTAAGATAGTTCATGTTTCCAAAAATATTTAGACAACTTCAAAGCCAGTTGGCCCATTTTAGGAGAAAATTTACCTCTATAAATTGATTAACTCTAAAAATAGAGCCTATTTTTAGAGACAAACCTCTTCAGACGCCTGCTTTCGCTAATAAGGCAATTGCCCGTAGTTAGCCCACAAAACAGACCCGAGCATTAAATTCTGTCTAACTACCAGGCTCTTGTCCTCCCTCCCACCTTACACTTGCAACCTCTCTCCGCTCCCTCTTCTCTACCTCAGCTCGCTCCCTCTCCTCTGCTCTCCCCAGAGGGGATCTAGATCCATGCAAGCATGGCACCTAGGGCCAGGAGCTGAGGTGGCTATGGCAGTTCAATCTGTAGCACTGCCCCTCCCGCACTGGAAGTGAACAGGCAGGCCCGAGGCGGACCTGCCGCCACCGCCCTCCAATTTGTCCATGTCGCAGGACGCCTGCTCTAATTTGGCAAGATGGGTGGGCCGAAACCAGATACACCTGCGAGCTAGGATAGTCAGAGCCACATCTAACACCGTGCGAGCTTGGTCTAGCATTGGCGATGAGGTAGAGTTCCGTCCTATACCTATCTATATCTATATCTGTCTCTCTCACTCTCCTCTCTCTCCCTCGCCCTCACTCTCTCTAACAGTACTGAAACTCAGATTTCGTAGCAGGTCTAGGTGGTCGACTAGTGGTGGTGGCTGAAGAGGAAGGGGAAAGGCTGCAGATATGATGGCAACAGCAGCAGCAGTAGGAGTGGAAGCAGCAAGCCACCATGGTGGGTTCTGCGCAGCATCTTCCATGGGTTAAGCTTGGTGGATCTGGTGCTAGAGGTGATGGACGCAACGTTGGAGGCAGCAGCGAAACTTTTTATTTTTAACACAATTTAAATACTATTTATAAAAACAACACGGCATAAACTTTTTAAAACTAACGGCTACGCCTAGTGCCACGGTGTGGCCAAACCATGCTGACACCGTGGCAATCAGCCATTCGGTGACTCACTGACGTGGCCGGGCTTGCCGCGCCATCGACTCTGGCGTGGGCCTTTGCCGCGCCACCCAGCCTGGCGCAGTGGGCCCGATAGATGGGTGTGGCCTGCCCTTCCCTTATCTCTCTCCCTTTCTTCTTGCTCCCAATCTCCTTCTTCTCGCCAGCCCATCCGCCGCCGCCCCCTCCTTCCCACCACCAACGCCACCCGCCGTCTGCCACCTCCCCCTCCTTCCCAAGCTCCTCCGCCGCCCCCTCCTTCTCTCTCCCCCCGCGACCGCCACTGGCCAGCGAGGCTGCCGGCGGCCCTCTCGTCGCTGGCTGTTGTCAGGGGTGACCCCCAAGGTCCCCCCTTCTTAGCCAAGGTAGTATTGCCCTGCTCGATTTCATGATTATTGTTAATTTTTTGGATGATTGGTAGTTAGCGTTGATTAGTAGTTAGGGTTTTGATTTTTTGGGCGATTTCATGATTTTGGTTGATTGGTAGTTAGGTTTTGTGATTTAGTTTGGTATAGTGATTACAATAGTTAGTATAATTAGGGTTTTAGGGTTTAGTTTAATATAGGTAGAATAGTTAGTTTGTTTATATTGGTATAGTTAGAATACTTAGATTATTAGAGTTAGTTAGATTAGTTATGTTGTATTTTACTTAGTATAGGTACTTTCTAGTACTAGTGTTAGTTAGTGTAGTTGGTAGGTTTTCATTAGTATAGGTAGTTAGTAGTTAGTTATATATTGGAAGGTCTAGTGCTTACTCTATGTTTAGTTGTATGCGGTACGATGGTTTCAAAGACTTGATGAAGTTTCCTCAAATGCTTTTGCAGATAGATTGTTTGGTCCATTTGTTTTATGGACGAAGTGTTAGGAAAGAAGATGGTTTGTTTGAGGATATGTAAGAAGAATTGGAAATGTTTTATGATCTTCATCCTCCTAGTTAGTAAACATAGTATTTTCAGGATAGTGGACACACTTGGGCCAACCTCATGGATAAAAGAAAAACAAAGAATAAAAGAATGTTCCTAAGCGGAGCAGGCTTGTTCTAATATAGCCATGCAAAGAACAGTTGATGATCATACAAATTACATGGTTAGAACTAGACCTAAGTGTAACATGGACGGGGAGATCTCCGGGCACTAGTCTGCCAGCAAGCCAGGCAGACTTTATGAACTCCTACATGAATACCCGAATGTACGGGATTACAAGGGACAGATAGGGCTGTGACCACCTGTCACCTACCCCTCAACCGTGGAGCACCATTATATCCGAAGGTTCCCGTGCACCCGGGCACCACGCCCGTGTACAAAGAAACTACCCATATCCCCATAGGATTCTAACCCTATGGATCGACAAGCATAAGACATGGGCAAACCCAAAGGAACGATGAACCACCACCTCAACTTAGCTCTACTTCTAATTATATAAGTTATATGAATAATTAAGCATAAGGTTCTACATGTTAGGTTGATGACATAGAAACTATATGCTAGTTCATATGTCAAGATTATAACATGAAAACTATACTCTAGTTCATAAGTACAACTAAATTGATAAAATGAGAGCAAAACTTTGAAATAATTCTTCACAAAAGACTACTAAAAAGTAAAAGATTACAAGTAGAGAAGTGGAGGTGTAGAGGCTCAAATGGTGTGTGTGTGTGTAGGTAAATTAGGAAACCCCCCAAACCGCCTTCTACGCGCATTGATTGCACCGCTCGGGAAATGTGTGACCGAGCGGAGCTGGAGACGGTACGGCCGTACCTTGGGCTGGCCTGTTTGCCACTGCCTTGCTCTTGTGGGCTCCTGGCCGGGCCTAGATGGATCCTACGTCAGTGGTTGGCCCAGAGTTGGCAGTTGGATGGGCTGTCTTCTCATTATTTGGTGTAGGGTCTGCATTACGCTTTCTCTAATGGCACATTTTGATCATACTTCCCAAGTATTTCATGAATAAGTCCTGCAAAACACTAAGTCTCCAATACATGTGGAAATATGTCAATAGTAAAGGTATATGTGTCATAAGTTTGTTTATTTCTCCTAATTTAGATTTTAATTGGCGGTCGGATTTGGTCATTATGGACTGCCAACAAAATCCCCCAAGCTTAACCTTTGCTCACCCCGAGCAAATAGCTAAGTACTTGGATGTTGATCAGGAGTTACTACTATGCCGAATATTATTCATAAGTGTCATGCCTATAACAGAGTATTCTTTTGCAACTTAAATAAGTTGGCATTCTTATCCACCCTTTTCTTTGATCCCTGTAGGGCGTATAGCTTTTCCAAGTTCTTGGACGGTTGCAGGATAGAACGGTTATAACAGAATCACCAATCATTTATTCCTTGATCAACCTTCTATCTGAAGGTTTTATAAGTTTTGCGAAATAAATGTAAGTTCCTCAAATGATTCACTCGATCGCTCAATGTGTATAAAGAACCTCACCAAGGCATTTTGATATTTTGCCTTCTTTTCATCCTACCACTAAAAGGCTTTTTGGTGGACTTTTGGGTAGGTATGAAATTGAGGCATATTTGCATCACATATTTTGCTAAGTCAAAAACCAAATCCAAGGAGATGCAAGTCATACACTTTGATCAAGACGTGCAAGTGTGTGGTTTTTTATAACTTCCTAATTCTAAGTAGTTTTGGTACTCCTTTGAACCATGACTCTCTCTCTTTTGGATTAATGCCTTTTATTTGAAACTATAGGCTATCTCATTTCTTTATTTTTTTTCTTTTATTTATTCATGCTTTTTGGCATGTCTTTTTTTTTCTCTCATGCTTTTCAGCATGGATATTTTTCTTTTCTCTCTTTTTTTTAGCATAGCCCATATTTTGCTTTTTGGCATATGAAATTTTAGAAAGAGAGACTCATGATAAATGAATGGAGTAGTTATTTTGGTGGACAGAAAAATATGTTTTTGGGTAACTCTCAGTGTAAAAGTCAGCAGTTTATTTGTGGGTGTACGTGTGTCTTGATCATGGGCGCATGACGAGAATATCAACAAGGGTCACAAACAATTTGGCAAAGCTCAATGCAATAACAAGTAGCATACGACTAAGGTTTTGTATTTGAATTTTCTGTCATATGGCCTTGGTAGGTAATTATAATCATCGAGGAACTTTTGAATTTTAGCATTTTTGAAATTGAAAACTTCAGATGTCTAGTTTCTCTTAGAACAAACTCATCACAATTTTTATTTGTACCATGTCATTACTCGCAACAACTTAGAAAAGGAGCATGCATTTGCAACCCACAAGTTTTCAAGTTTTTTAGGATGAGACATTTTTAGCCAACAAACTTAAATCTTAGGCAATACTAAGTTATAGCCTAGGCATAGATGAATTACAGATAGAGCAACTATTTATCATTTTAACATAGGAGAACTTAAACATTCCAAAAACACATATGAAGAGTGGAATTCATATTTCTATTGTTTTTATCATATTTCATTTTTTGGTATTTTTAATTTTTTTTATTTTTAAAAATTCTAATAATTAAATAAATGCAGAAAATGAAATGCGAAAAATAAAAAGATATGATGTACCTCTGCGGGGGTCCTCCCCCAAGCTTGCTCGAGCCCTATGGTCCGGGATTGTATCCCATGGACCGCCAGTAGGCCGCATGTGCATCATGTTGTGCGAATTTCAAACCCTTCGAGTCGGGTGTTGATGTCGTCTAGCTCGTTACGATCTAAAGTGGACTATCATGGCTAGAACGGTGGTGGTAGCCTCTCAGAGTCAGAGGAGTGTCTCGTCCATTCCGTGGCATTAGCTTCTCGCCATCCTGACCCTCCAGCCTCGTGTTGTTGCGGGGTGTGACGCCAACCCGGCTGGTACCCAGGTGTGAACCCAGGCACCTACATAGCTAGAACCACTCCACATGGTACGCCGAGGCACAAGTGATGTTGGTGTTGGCGGTGGTTGCTATGAGCTGCCTGCTTTGTCCTAGTCCTGCTCCTTGTCGACCTGCCAGAAACAGAACTCCTGCATGCTTCCTCTTGTTCGACAAGAGCGAAGGTTAGCTCCAAGGACTTATACAAAGAGAGTTCCGGGTTAGGTAATGGAATCTCGTTTGTATATCCCGAGAAGAAAAATACAAGGTTTCATGCACCATCATATTTCAAATGATGCCATTGCATCAAGTAGTGGTCATTAATACTGATGCGTGGTGTAGAGATGTATGTCACATCTTGTCCGTCCAATGCACCAATACTAGTGGCAATACGTGTCACAGGGGATGTGCAAGAAATAGATGTGGAAGCCTTGAATGTTTCTAACCAATGTTCAAACATTTCTTTTACAGGAGCAACTTTAATCTTTTTAAGCATGATAAACAAATCGTATGTCTTGTCTAGCAAACAAAGTCATGGTAATCCAACGATGCATGAACCTCAAAGTGGGATGGTGAATATTCATATTTCGAGGTTGAAACTTGCCAATCACATTTTGACTAGAAATTACTCTCCAAAATTCATGACGATTAAAACCCTTGAGAGCATAGTCTAAGTCAATTGAGCATTTCTTATTGAAGCCTAAGTGAGAACTAAGATCTCTCCATGTAAGATAATGTGGTTGTTCAAAAAGATGGATAGTAATCCCATTCTCTACTTCTTGCAAAGAGCATAGAAACTGGATAGTCAGGAGGCGAGAACCTTGCTCCTCAACAGGAGCAATGTTCTCCTGTCCAACGGCTTTCCAGATGGTGGCGAATTCGGTCTCCATACCTATCTTTTCGACGAGATTGGGGTCATATTCTAGTGTGTGGATGAACTCTCAGTTCTTGATGAGGTCGTACACCTGCATCTCCCATTCTCCTTCCAAATCAAGGTGAGGATCGTCATCACCTTCCTCCATTGGTTGTTCTTGCTCTTGCTCTTCTTCTTTCGTTGGCGTAGTTTCTTCATCTTCATGCATCAGGCTCTCTTCATGTTCGGTGTACCGCATGCTTAAGCTTCCACAGGAGCGCCTTGAGCTCAACCCCGTGATTTTCTTGATGGCGTCGGCGATACATTTTCCAAACCTGCCCATGGTGGAAAACAACAACACAAACTCGAAAGCGGGGTTACGTTAGTGAAATCAAATTGAACAACTCGTGAGCTTGGCTTGGTGGTCTTGAGCTTAGGAATTTTCTGCAGAGTTTCCTTGCAGTCAGGCTTTGTGGAAAAATATTTTTGCAAGTGATAGAGCAAAGAGAGTGAGAGGGAGTGAAAAAATGAGAGTGGAGTGTGAGTGAGGGCTCACACCCGAGCTCTCGGTATTTATAGAGCAGAGCACCGGCCGAGAGAGGGAGGGAGCAACGGCTCCTAGCTGTTGGAGAAGTAGCAGCGCCGGCGGCATCGATTAGGTGGTGCGGCCACACCAGAGGTGGGCCCACTCAGTCCCTCCTTTGGCCGGTTGCTCCCAACGGCTATGTGGGAGCTAGCCGTTGGGGTTTTGCAAGTTTTCAAACTCCCCTCTTCTCATAATTGATTTTTCACAAAACTTTTATTATATTTTGAATTTTCATAAATATTTTAAAAATGAGAAATAATAATAGAAAATCTATACTATGAGAAAATGATTTTTATTTTATTTTTCTAAAAAGCTTATTTTGAAGTAAATTTTTAAATTTCAAATTTTGAAATTTAAAATTTTGAATTTTTGAATTTTTCAGGGATAACTACCAATTTACCTTCGCCAAGGGCTCGACATTTATAGTTTGTCGGCAAGACTTCTCCTCCTTTATTGCTCTGCAGCTGCATGAACAAACTTAGGGGAATTCTTGGGTTTGCCCTAGGATTTTCCCCGAATGGCTGACTGGAATTGCGACAGCTATTTGCACTATTTGTGTTTCAATCATTTTATTAAAACTTAGTTGATTCTTTATGGAGGAGGACAAATTTTTAATTTTAGAATTTATATTTTCAAACATTTTATCATTAAACATTAATTTTTAAGTGATATTTTCATTTATTTTTGCTTGGCCTAAGACCAAGTCTTTCAAGGATGGTTGATTCGAATTGAAATTGGAGTTGAAATTTGAATTACCTCCTTGCAGGCGGGATTGATTGTTCCACCTGTTGTTATTCAATCGGAACCCATTGTTGATATATGCGGTGTCTTCATGGGTCTCGGGGCAGTCGTTCCCCAAGTGTCTAACTTCTCCACAAACCCCACATGTCATGTGTGAGTCCAGAGCCTGGATGGTGGCCTTCATGGTTTCCTTCTCAGCGGCACGCTCCCCCAGTCTTTTCAATAAGAGATCCATTTTTGTGGCAAGCATATCCACCTCCTTCACGGTATGCATGTATTTTCGTTGTTTTCTTTCCCACCCCAGCTTTGATTCGACACCATCTTGTCGATGAGAGTCGTGGCTCCATCGATGGTGAGGGAAAGGAAAGCGCCTCCAGCAGCGGCATCAATGTGCCCCTTCGACATGGATGTTAATCCCTCATAGAAGTTTTGGAGCACGAGCCAATTCTCTATCTCATGGTGCGGGTACGCTTGGATGTAACCCTATAGCCTCTCCCACACCTCAGGGATAGATTCCATGGAATTTTGCTGGAAGTTTGAAATTCTCCCCCTTAGGGCATTGGTTTTGCCCATGGGGAAGAATTTTGCGACGAACGCCGTGGAATATTTGTCCCATGTGTTGACAGCTTCCTTGTCCTTATAGAACCACTGCTTCGCCTTCCTCGCAAGGGAGAAGGGATATAAACAGAGCCACATGCTTGCTGGTGCAGTGTCTTTTATGACAATGGTGTCGCACAGCTCAAGAAAGTGCTGAAGGTGCGTACTTGCATCCTCGCTAGGCAAACTACAGAACTGGTTTGCCTGCATCATCGTTATGAGGCCGGCCTGGAGCTCAAAGTTCCCGGTACCCGTGTTGATAGTGGGCCCAACAGGCACATTGGCAACAGCAGGGGTGGAGTAGTCGTGGAGTGACTTGGCTATACAGGTAGTAGTGGACTGTGCTAAGGTGACTGGTTCACTTGCCGACAGAGTAGTAGAAGAAGCGGTAGAGACCGACTCTTCCTTAGGAGTGCCTCTGGATTATCGGTGTAGTTTTTTGGTAGGTTGTAACCAGTCATACACTGTCCTGTTTTCATCCACAACAGGAGAAAATAAACAGAGCTAGCCTGCATAAACTATGGCTACCATTCATGCATACGATCATGAACATGTCCTACTAGATTCTTTTAACCTATGCCTTTCCCGATAATGGCACTAGAAATGCTTGTTGGCATTCCTTAGCGCAATCACCAAGTATGGAGATGGAATCCATTCCTGGCAATGGCACTGGAAACGTCTGTTGGTATTTCTTAGCACCATCACTAAGATTTGAATGAGTCTTAGCAACGCCGCCAAGGGACACCAACATGATAGTTCTTAACGATTATAGAAACAATATCTGCAAGCGCACGGATCTACCATTGTAGTATTTCATCCGGAAGTATTCAGGGTATCGTTATTCATACTTTCCCAAAGGAAGGCATGGTGTAAAGAGTCTAGCATGAACATGAACAAGATTACATGCTTGCATAGTGAACCAAAGTTTAAAGCAGGGGTAAACATGGTGTTTTTAGGATAGTGGACACACACTTGGGCCAACCTCAAGGATAAAAGAGAAATAAAGAATAAAAGGATGTTCCTAAGTGGAGTAGGCTTGTTCTAATATAGCCATGCAAAGAACAATTGATGAACATACACATTACATGGTTAGAGCTAGACATAAGTGTAAGATGGACGGAGAGATCTCTGGGCACTGGTCTGCCAGTAAGCCAGATAGACTTATGAACTCCTACATGAATACCCGAACATAGGGGATTACAAGGGACGGACAGGATTATCACCACATGTCGCCTACCCCTCAACTGTGGAGCACCATTATACACAAAGGTTCCCATGCACCTAGGCATCACGCCCGCGTACAAAGAAACTACCCATATCCACCTGGGACTCCGACCATACGGATCGACAAGCATAGGACATGGGCAAACACAAATGAATGATGAACCACCACCTCAACTTAGCTCTACTTCTAATCATATAAATTATATGAATAATTAAGCATAAGGTTCTACATGTTAAGTTGATGACATAGAAACTATATTCTGGTTCATATGTCAAGATTATAACATGAAAATTATACTATAGTTCATAAGCACAACTAAATTGATAAAATGAGAGCAACACTTTGAAAGAATTCTTCACAATAGACTACTAAAAATAAAAGATTACAAGTAGAGAAGTGGAGGTGTAGAGGCTCAAATGGCATGTGTGTAGAATGAACTCCACCGCTCTTTAGGTCGGTTTGGGTGCAGGTAAATTAGGAAATCTCCCAAACCTCCTTCTACGTGCATTGATTGCACCGCCAGAGAAATGTGGGACCGAGCGGAGTTGGGGGCGGTGTGGCCATACCCTGGGCTGGCTCGTTCGCCACTGCCTTGCTCTAGTGGGCTCCTGGCTGGGCCTGGATGGACCCTACGTCGAAGCTTGGCCTAGAGTTGGCAGTTGGATGGGTCGTCTTCCCATTCTTTGGTGTAGGATCTTCATTACGCTTTCTCTGATGGCGCATTTTGATCATACTTCCCATGTATTTCATGAATAAGTCCTGTAAAACACTAAGTCTCCAATACATGTGGAAATATGTCAATAGTAAAGGAATATTTGTCATAAGTTTGTTTATTTCTACTAATTTAGATCTTAATTGGTGGTCGGATTTGGTCATTAAGGAGCACCAACATCCACCTTGACAGTTTTCTAGATAAACCCTGCTGAAAACACAAATTCACCAAAACTCATGGAATTTATTAGTTTAAATCCCTAAACCTATGTTGGTGATCATACTCATGCATTTATACAAGTTATATTAACGGTTTATGATGGGTGTTAACTACCATCAACAAACTTTTCCAAGCTTAACCTTTGCTCGTCCCTAAGCAATGCTAAACTCAGCGATGGATTAGGAGTTGCTATGATATTTTCACTCCTCAAAAGTAGACATGCGTTCAAATAAAAATTCTCCTCTGGATTAGAAAAAACTATTCTGACTTTCAAACTTACCCATATTACCTTCAACCATGGGGCTTCTTAGCCTTCACTTAGGTCTTGAGCAATTGAAAGACAGAACAATCAAGTCAAGCACTATGTCTCGAGTTTTTTGCTCAACCACTATTCTGGAGTTTTTATAAGTTTTTAAAATAAAACTTAGAGCCTTCATTGTATGACACTCTCAAGTCTCTCAACATATGTGGTATTTGTGGATCCTCACCAAGGCAATAATGATGTTATGCCTTTCTCTTCCTACAACTAAGGCTTATGTGAAGCTCATAGGAGTGGAAATAACATGAAAGCATACTTGCAATACATATATTGTAAAGTCAAACCTTGTATCCAAAGAAAATTGAGTCATATAATCAAATCAAGATGTGCATGTGTGTGAAATATATGGTGGCTAATCTAATTCTACTATGTTCCTTGAGAATTATCTCTCTTTTGAAATTTGAAAATACTTTGCAAGAAAACATGGGCTATCTTATTGATCTCTTTTTTTCAGGCAGGCATCTAAGTACGCATTGTTTTCAACATCTCGGACACTTGTCCATTTTTTTCAACTTTTTTTTCTGAATAACTTTTGCATAGACCATGCTTCTTTTCTCCAACAAAACTTTTCGAGAGATAGTAACAAGAACTTTAAAGCATTTATTTAGTGGATGGTAAAACCTATCAGATATATTTTTTTTGTTCACTCCCAGTGTAGAAGTAAAACATTTTGGGGTGCATCTAAATGGAAAGGCATGTTTTTGCATCTACCCCCAGTGTAGGTGTAGTGCATATGTGGGTGGTGTGTACGTGATCTTGATTTTAAGAGCATAAAAAACCTCTCATAAGGGTCAACAAATCTTGACCAAACTCAATGCAATATAAGTAGCATATCAGTGGAAGTTTTCTTAGCCTAAATATCATATATGGCTCTGATAGGAGTTCAAGCTTTGTCATACAGGAATTTTATGATTTTCAAAAAATAAATCTCCAGAACTTTAGTATCACTTGGAACAAGATAAACAGTAGCTCAGACCTTCTCATATCATAACCTAGACTTAGATCTAGCATATGCTACCCACGAGTTTCAAGTTGAGAGTAAATCCTTATGTCAAAACAATCTTATCCAAAACTCGGGACAATTCAAGGTTGAAAACTAGGTACTCGAAAGGAATTACAACAGGGCAACTATTCATCATTTTCATTCAAGAAATCTGAAGAGTTCCTTTTTACTTTATTCAGCTCTTAAAATTCACACTTGAAGAAAACTAGACACACTCTTTTTATTTTTTTTATTTTTTTAAATCACACATTACTACTATATATATCTAACACAAAGATAAATTTTTATATTTGGTTTTTAATTATGCATCTCTTTTTAGTTTTTTTAGCAAATATAAAGCATGCTCTGCTTTATATTTGGCCATGTTTTCTTTATAAATAGTATTTAAAAAGTGTTAAAAATAAAAAACTTGCACTAGCTGGGAGCCTCCATGGTGGGTCCTCGGAAACCTCTCCACGCATGGGTTTGGTGGGTCTCCATGCCGGGCTTGGTAGACCTACGGCGGGTTTGTTGTGTTAGAGACTTTTTTATTCGTTAAATTTCATTTCTACAGGCAGACATTCAACCCGCATGTGTGTATCTTAATTTATATAGACATAAGGTCCTGGCGCCCGTCTCTAGAAACTACTTTTGTTTGTCTCAAATCATAGGATTAACCCTCATCCACGAGAAAATCGGAAACCTCCCAGGGCATCAGCTACTGTTGCAAGCTACTGTATCTGACCCCACACGGAATTAAATACGCCAACCGGTGTATGTTTTCGATCTCACGTTGGGGTGCTGTAGTCTGGGCCAATCAGCCACGTGTAGTGTCTCGCTTCGTAACGTCGGGCCCTCCGTCGTCTCCTCGTCTCCTTCGCTCTCGGCCGCCACGCCGTTGGTGCCGTTCCGTGTAGCGTCGGGCCTCGCTGTCTCCGCCGCCATTTCGTCGCCTCTCCCTTCAACGGCGACGGCGCTTCCTCTTCCCGGCGGCAGCATGCGCCGTTGCGGTCAGACGCGCGCTAATCGCTTCGCCGCCTCCTCTCTCCTAGCAGCGGCTTGCGCAGATGTTGCGGGCGTCACCACCTCCTCTCCCTCATCAACGGCGTGTGCAGATGCGGTGGGCGTCGCCGCCTTCTCCCTCAGCAGCGGCCTACGCGGATGCGGTAGCCGGTCCCGACATCTGTGCACGTGGATGGGGCGGCCGGCCCTCCCGGCGCCTGTGCGAGCGGATCCAGTACAAAGAGATGCACCTCGCCAACACGCGTGCTGCCTTCCCTCCTCTCCTCGATCCCATGGCGCTTGCGATGGTTGTTGATTGAAACAACCAGTCCAACTGCCGGCTCGGCCAGTCCGCCTCCGCGTCTACCGCTGCTGCTGTGGTTAGTCTGCGTTGGCTCCATCCAAATGAAGGGCCCTGGACCTGTTGGGTGCGGCCATCTCCATCGAACTTTGGCCATGCCGTCGAAAGATAGAGGAGATCGTAGTACTCTACTGCATCCATCTCTCTCACTCTCTCTATCAGTATATGTGGACATAGAGATCGTAGGATCACGGTTCTGGGATTCGGCCCAAATGGCCCGAATCTCACCGAATTTCGTCCAATTCGTTGAGGCCCGAGACAACACCAAACCGGCTAAATAATTTCGGCCCAATTTGAATTTCAAGCCCAGCATAAGGCCTACAAAAGCCCACTGATATGTGCCTCAGTATAAAAGTGCGAAGCCCACTCTCAAAACCCTAGTTTTTTCATTTTTCTCTTCCCTTCTTGCCTGGTGGCGGCGGCACAAGCAAACACAGGAACAGATGCAAGTGTCCTCCGTCGGTCCTCCCCACTGCCATTCTTTTCCCGTTTCCCTCCACCATCTCTTCCTCCAATCAAAAACCTCAGAATTGGCAACAATCCCTGTCTGTGGAGTTTCGATGCTGTCAAATGGACAATGCCTGTGTGCGCAGTGGGCTCGGTGGCGGCGCAGTGGATTTGGCGGCGGCGGTGCAGTGGGTTCGACGACGGCAGTGACGCCGGCAGCGGCGGCCGCGCTGGCGCTCAAGTCACTGGCGGCACCATGTGCGTGAGGGGCAGACAGGCGTGGGTGGTGAGGATGCTGGAGAAGAGATGCAGTTGATTTCTATTAAATTGTAACAAAATTTGATCAAAATTCAAATTTGACCATTCAAACTTGGTTGAATCCCGGCCCGAAATTTCCGAATTTCGTCCAATTCGGTAGTTGAATTTTTTTTCAGTTTTGAATCCCAAAACCTTGCGTAGGATCACCTTTCTCGATTGGAAATCCCGCTTTCCAAAGGTTTTGTTCTGTTTCGTTTTAGTTGACTGCCTAACTCAATTAATCTATTGTTTATCACATATTCATTTGTCACTTACACTGGTGGATGACTGAGAAGTAGGATATCTTATCAGCTAGTGCTTCCTCTCATTCTCATGCCCCTATGGCACTATATGATGCTTTACATAGAGTCAGCATTTTACATCAGCCATGCTACAGCAGTATCGTTTGTAATTTTCAATGATTTCAGCTGAATAACTGCCCTGTCCTTCCTTTCTTCATGTTTTGTTCCATCTTATGTGTGTCAAGTGTTTGATTTATGGCCTAACATTAATTTCAATGTCATGCTTCTCAGAATTATCAGAAAGAAAGGACTTCAACAAATGACTTAGTGGGGACCTATGGTAAATGTAGACGGGTGGTATGGATCGGATTTATTTCATGCCTCTTTGACTTATTATAGAGGATTGAGGTGGTGGTTTAGTCAAATGCCAAAAAATGAAATGTCAGGTTAAGGCAGAGATGCATGTATGGCCTCTAATAATAATTATGGTGTAACATGTCCCTTGGGTTGGGGAGGTGTAGGGCAGCGGCTATGGTGGTGGGGGCTGGCTGTGGGCGGCAATGGAGAAGAAGAGGTGGCGGCTAGGGTTTGGGAGAAGGAGAGAGAGAGGCGCAAAGAGAGAGGAGGGATAAACCAAAAGGCTATTTTCTTCTTAATTTGCAATGAGTACAATACCCCTATATTTATAGTCCCTAATGGACTTGCCTCTCAAGTAACTAGGGGAATATTCTTATAGAATGGATTTCCCTTTCCTAAACAAACTAGACTCAATCTCCTAATTTATTCCCTTATTCTTTATTCTCTAATTCCTTCTGGGGCAAGGAATTGTCGCATCGCCGCCGCTGCTGTAGCTAGCGCCGGCTCTAGGGCGCCTAGGGCGCGCCTCTTGCTGGGCCACGGCTGGGCCTTTGCCCCTGGGCTGGGTGCCTCCATTAGGCGCATGACATATGGTTTGGTGATTTTTTGTGTCCTCTCTCTATTTCCATTTCACCTGTCATTTATAAAGAAAAACATGCTTCTTTATGACATGACCTAATTGTTACTGTTGGAAAGTTATTAGTTATTTCCTATATCAGTACAACCTCAAAAGGTTGCCATAATGACATAAGAGTTTTGTGTAATGGTATATGCATGGTGCAGTCAGCTGGATTCAGTAATTAGTCATAACTAAATTGTCATTTCTTCTGTTCGGAGGTAACCTCATCATAGTTAAACTCTATTTTGTGTATTTGTGTATTGTGTGTTTTCTGATTTGTTCAGAGATAGATAGATGTGCAGGAAGGCTATGTGCCTCACATAAAGATATGCGACCTCAGCTGTCCATCAGAAAGAATTACCCCGTGATACTGGCGGGACCTATTTTCAGAGTGCCAAGTATATATGTTCTGTGTTTCAGTGATCAACTAAAATCACAGTACATCATTTGCCTCTCCTACTTAATTTTTGCTTTGGTGGTTTTACGCTTAACATCCTAGCCTCCTGTTATCTGAGTCATGGAAAAGAGAGAAAACACCAGCATTATTTAATTCTTTCACAGCCTTTCTGTTTTTGCCCAGCTTCATCACGCTTGCTTCAGGAGTACTACACCACTGTGGTGATTTTCATATGGAATGGACATGCAGATGCCTTGGATGTTGAGCGGTTCATGGGCATGGCCAGAGGGGGTCCATGGGCTTCCCCTTTTTTTGCCATGATGTGCTGATATTGAAGGTGCTGCACTGCTCCTTTTGTACATATATTTGTATTTTCATAGTTTTCCTGCTATGGTGGTTTGATTGTCTTATTTCTCTGTGACTTCCAATGTTGTAGGGAAAACATTACTTCAGGCATGCACATTATTCGAATCTGAGCTCCCTGAACCTGTTTCCTTGCGGAGCAGGTACATATAAATTTCATCGACTGTTTTCCATAATATACAGGTGTCATTGTGCTTTCACTGTTGATTAATGGTTTCCCAGAATAGACTGGCATCATTTTATCTGTAAAATACTTTTTAAATACACAACACGAGAAACAGTGTACATGTGAAGATCAAAGACCTTATGCCCAACTAGTCTTAGTGGTATCTTGCCTTGCATTAGTTGTAAGATAGTGAAGCCGTAGACGTGTGTTTATCTAATATACTTCTTCAAGATCAACATCTTCTTTCATTTTCTTTTTCACTGGATGCCAGGTATATATGTGTTTGCATCTTGATGCATACACAAAATTAAATACTAGATTTTACCCAGATGCATTGGTCTTGGGTTGGTTGGTTTCTGATTGATCATGCGTAACTCCATGATTGTCTTAGAATTAAATGACATGGCAATGTCGGCGCAACAGCCGGCTCCTTTCATATCATCATCGTCCAGGCTATTTGCCTCTGTGTCTAGCATGGGCCGACCATGTCCAAAGTTGATGTAGTCCAGAGACCACACCAGAAAAATCCCTTCCCCACTCTCTTAGGTACTCCAATTTCTTCCCTTTTCTAACTTTGCTCTACCTCTCTGATTTCCCTCAAAAATTGAACTGGTTTCGTATTCTAGGATCGCCAGATCTAGAGCCTGTCTTTCAGCTAGCCCACTCTGTCCACTTGCCATGCCCAAGGAGATACTCCTAAACCTTTTCTTAGGATCTTATTCATTTCTTTGTGAGGTCTTAGTTTGGTTGTTTCATGACAGCAAAAGAACATAGTGATATAAACAGAGGTGAAAATGAATGTCTCCTAATTTTCATTTTTATATCTTCAGTTAATCTGTGCCCTCCGGTTAACCTGTTGTAATATGTTTCCTTCTTTTCCATCTCTGTTGTTAAGATCAACAATGTATTTTCTCCTTTTGCAGTTCCCTCTACCAAGATTAAACTATGCATAAATGTATGGTTGAGGGCTCTTTGAGCAGATAATAACTTTCTTACTCTCTTTAGACCAGGTAGCCTATATGGCTAAGGAAAGAAATTCCTCATTTTTGAAAAAGCTTTCAGATGACATGCAGGGTCAGCTGCCATGCTGTAACTGTGGTTGGATCAAGGGACCCCAAACACTTTATAGCCTACCTAGGACATGATTGTTATTGTAACTAATGTAACATTTTTTTATCTCATTTTCTGGGCACATACAAGAATGATGAAACTTTTTTTTTGTGCAACATGACAGTTGTGTTGCCCTTAGAGAAAATAATTCTTATCTTATACTAATATAAAAAGATGCTAACATTTTCTTATGTGAATCGTTGTATTTGAGTTAGACTTTCTTTGTTAGGGCATCCGCTGCATGTAACTTGCTCCCTCTCTTTTGGTCCATCAATAAGCCTCACGGCAAATGCAGTGCTGAACTATATATATAAAAAAGGGAAATTGGCGTGAATCAAATACAGCCGCGACGCTACTGTTTCTTACTGTTTGCAACCTGTTTATCCGCTGTTAACCACTATTCACGCACTGTTTACTGCATCGATTTTCCTAACACTAACCGCCTCTGCAGGCGCGGTGTCAGCGTGCCCACCTGTGCTAGTTGATTCATGGGGTACTCACCGGCACTTCTTTATATGTTGAAAATTATTTTATATGCTAATGATTTTATTTCGAGCCATTTGTATTTTTATATAATTGAAGTTTTGGATTCTGACTTTTGCGTTGTAACCATCTTCTGTTAATGCATACAATAAGGATTCCAAGGCACTAGCGCCTCGACGTCCGGTGCCAGCAGCGCGTCCGAACACAGCTAAGCCAAACGAACCGTGGGTTGGCGTCGTGGCCCACTAACAAGTTCATCCACCTCCATCGGCCCCTGTCGCGCCTCCTCCACAGTTTGAGAAGGATGCAAGGCAGCAAAAGACGAGGAGACACCAAGGTAAGACAGAAGAAGGCGAGGAGGGAGATGCAACATCCAATCTTCTTTTGAAACATCTAAACCCAATACTTACAACATACGCTTAAAGATAGATGAAACAATCGAAACATACGTATAAAACACTTGCAAAAAACACATGAAACACTTGAAAACCATTGCAACACATACGCAACATCCACATAAAACACTTGCAATATACGTGTGAAACATATGCAACATCCAGACAAAGACACTTGCAACATATGTCGAAAAAACAGATGAAACATTGGGAACAGACTTTTGCAACATGTGTACAACCATTGCAACATAAGCAATATCTCAATCTACGTTTGCAACATCCATACGAAACACTTGTAATATACATTTGAAACACTTAAAACATATGCTTGCAACATGCATTTTCAGCGTAATGTCACCTTGCTGCTTGGACAAATGGAGCTCATCGTTGTGGAGCTCGATGCTGGTGCGGAGGTCGGCAGTGGCGCAATGAAGCTCGCCGGTGCACCTGTGGGGTGGTGAGCACTTTGTGACCTAGGCGAGCACCTGCTCAGTGGCCTGGGCGAGCACCAACTATGCGAGGCCACGAGTAACCATGGCGAGCAGGATGGCAGCAGCGAGCACCTGCGCCTGGCATAGTGTGGATTGGGACAAAGGTGACGCAGCAGGGGATGGAGCGCACGTCGCGGGATGGGGGTGCCGCGCGTCTCGCGGTGGCGCGGCGGAGAGAACGGCGCGGTGAAGCTGCATAGTAGTGATTGGGGAATTTCTGTCTTTTTTATAGAAAAGGTTGCTGGGTAGTGATGGAGGGGAGTATGCCTGTTGTCTTGTTGGGCATGATCGCTGTGCCAAGCCTAGGAACAGGGCATCCAGACAGATGCCCTCACCAAATAATTAGCGATAAGTATTATATGAAAGTAGCAAAACTAGCATAATTAATAAGTTGGTTAGGTTCTTTGTTATGGAACCTGCTTGATAATTTATTTAAAGGTTTAGCATTGTTAATTCACAAAAAAGGATTATATAAAAATAGGCTTTTGCCGGCCAGTTTCTTTGGATCTTAGCTCGTTAAGTAACCCCATGCATGGAGTCATTTTGTCAGGACTCCTTGAATTATTTTATTTCTTTGGGTACTCAGCAGTAAACATTAATGTCCTGTTTGGATCTTATATATGGGTGAGAAAGAAAGAAGGTGCGTTTTATTTAAAGTTATGATAAACCGCACTAGTGATACGAATGATCCCCAAAATATGTATATTATGCGAGAGCAATGTTGTAGCAGTGTATTAATTTTTTATATGGCATTAAATTAGTAAATATATACAATTATAGCATTTATACCATGCAGGGCATGGGTCATCTGTGCCGTCAACTATCAACACAAAATAGCGTAAACGAACACAGCAATATCTTGATCTCAGTAGACTTCTCAATCTATAGAACATAATCCATGTTAAACACGCAGGCACAAAAAGAAAACATAACCTTATTATTACAATCGTAGTTTGCTTGACAAAAAAAATAATTGAAAGCGAAGAAGAGGAGCTAGGAATATATATATATGTCTTCTGTGCAGAGTCTGGAAACCTGTTAAACTGTGTGATGAACAGAAATACAGAATATTTTTGGAACAATATAATTTGTAGTTATAGCTAGATGAGCAAGTGAGCCGAGATCGTTATCATGATCACCATGCAGACAGTTGCCCCCAGCATCAAACCACACGAGAGGTCCACCATGTTTAAGAAATTCTTGGAATCCGAATCCAGCAACTCTGGAAAACGCTGGGCGTCAACAGTCAGACCAAGGCCTGCGGCAGCTCCTGTGGCAATCAGCACCGCAAACACCTGCAGCGTGCAGGGACATTCATTATTCAGTTAGTGAGCATTTTTGTGTCAAGACCCTAATATTAGCTACTCTATTCATAACAAGTGTACTTAAAAAGGGATTGAATTCAAATCTGAGGGTTAGATAGACACAACCTTTAAATTCTGAACAAAACAAATATATAGTCAATAATTTCCACCTAACTCCATGGGGAGGTATCAAACACCCTTTTGTGGAGCATCCTCTGAGGAGCTCCACCAAAATGGTGTTAATAATAAGGTTATGTTTTCAGTGTACATCTAGGGTATGATTAGTTTCCTGGTTCAGGTTAACCTGGCCTGTACAAACGAAGTAGGCCGAAGCTCGGTGGATACAAGAGCATATTAATAGTTGTCCGTTTACGTCTACACACGCAAGAGAAACAATGTTATTGCTTGCAGCCATACATGTTGTAGTCCCGCATTACTGTGGACAGCCTTCTTCACATCGCACGCATTGTTAAGACTATGGATGCTCGTCTTCAACCTCAGTCATCTGCCCTCCAGCCCTAGCCCCACCTGCCTCGCCTGCTATTCAAGTCACCTGTGAGCTCCCCACCCATCCCTACCCTCTGCTACTCCTTGCCCGCCCTTTCCTCAACCCAATTGGCTACCTCACCAGCAACTTCTTACCCTTGTCATTGGCTTTGTCCAACTGGTTGTCCTCCACAGTTCGCTTGGTGGCACCTCGCTCATCGCTGACCGGCCTTCAACTCACTACCACCGCCACTGATCCCCTCCCCTTCTAAACCTACCGGCCTTGACCATCCCGAAAATCTGGAACTCTAACTCCAAATACTGCCGCAGCCGTTGCCACGTCTACCATCCTGATGCCCCCCTGCCCCCTCCCATTCCTAATTTGGGGGAGATGCATACTCCCGCTTGCGTCGCCTGCAGGTAAGCATACGTGCTAACTAAAGACTGTACATGCCTACATGGCCGCCCCCTGTGCTCTGCTTCGCCTGAGTGCCCTCCTTGCATGGAGCCAACCAGGCCGCATAGAAACAGGCAAGTGTTGTTTTTTTATCATCTGAGCCATGCTGAATCTGGGCAACTAATCACGCCCCTAGGCGTCCCGCCCCCTTATGCAATGGCGTGATTTTGGCTGTGTATATCCTTCATGGATATACAGGCCGGATTAATAAAATTCATTATCTAAAAAAATGCAATAGCAAGATACTTACCACATCAGTGAAAATGAGAAGAACAGTAGCACTGCCGCGCCCAATTTTCCTTCCCTGGGCTACATGGATGACGGCGAATGGAAGCACCAGCAAAGTGTAAGCACATCCGATGACGGTTGCAGATACAACATACCTGAAAAAAAAGTAACAAAAGAATACACACAAACTTAAAATTGAGCAATTAATCGACCAAATTTCACAACAGAAAAAGAAATTGACAGATGAGGAGAGGTCCTTCGTAATTCTCACCTGTATGCTAAACGGTCCCGGAAGGTGAAATTTGGTGGGTCCTCTAGGGCGCTAAACGGTCCAAAATAAATTTTGTTGGTCACCATAATGATAAGAGAAGCTATAAGGAGGAGGAGCGTGAGAACTCGAAGGACCAGGGATACAGCGGCAAGGGCTCTCTCTAAGAAGGCCGCCATTTCTTTGCAAACTAGTGTGAGCTTATGTCTGGCTCATCCAAGATTTATACTGTTGTTGGTACTACCTTCGTTTTTGTTGTTATCGAGGATTACTTGTTCAAGGCATTTGGCACTATACACAAGTCCTTGTTGTAATCGCTACCGTTTGAAGTTTTCTTGTGAGGTTGCAGCCAAGCTAGCATCGTTCCTTTTTTGTTTGTTTTGGCTGGATTTGGCTGGTTGCTGAAGGATCCCTGCCGGCTAAAATGGCTGCACACGGTCACAGATGCCAAGTGTAATTCTATCTTGTTTTTTTTTCAGGCGTCAGGACCCTGTCAGCTGTCACTTGAAAGCTTTTCTTCGTTTATTTCGGTGTATTACACACAATATTATTAATAAACACAGCATCTCACACTGTACACATATGATTTGGCACTTAATTATCTGCATAAATCATATGGCTTGTAGTAGCAGCCTTTCTAGAAATGTACCTAACTAATCAGCAAACAGTACTTTCTACAAAGCGTATACTATCCACTAATTGTGCTACCCTACTGTCCAAAATTATATCACTCGTTTTACTGTTTATATATATTGGTGAACTACCACCCCAAAAGCAAACGATGACGATAAGCCAAGGCCTCAATGAATGCAAGGACGAGGCAAACCTGTGCCGCAAAAGACTATGAAGTGTGTTGAATATTTGGTGTTCAATTTTTCTTATTAGGGGAAATGTAATCCTAGTGTTGGGATTGTAATTAATACCTCTTGGGCCTTGGCTACCGACAATGTAATTCTCCAATTTTATGGGCCAGCAGGGCCAGTAAAGAAAGGAAAAAGTCCACTTTTGTTATATCGTTAGATCTATGTTTTTCTGTAATTGATTCAAAGCTACGGTTTCTCTAGTTTAATTGTGAAATTTTTATGGTAAGCCAATCATTATATGCTTGAGCTATAGAAAAAATTCCATGCCCATCATTGGATCACATATGATTGAGTTATAGATTTATTTAGGTTTATGTTTATTAAATAGTTTTTAAATGAAAATAAATCTATAACTCAATCATACATGATCCAATGAGCAAGAAATTTTTGTTGGAGTCCATGAGTAGATCTATGCAGTAAACATAGGATATGATATGTTTATGTTTTAATACAATGTTTTTTGTTGTAGCTTTAGATCTAAACTTTTCTATAATTAATTCATACCTGCAGTTCTGTTGTCCAGTAATGGTAAAATTTTTACGATGGGACAACCATTGAATGCTTGAGATATAGGCCTTGTTTAGTTCCTCCCTAAAATTTTTCACCCCGTCACATCGGATGTTTGGACACATGCATGGAGTATTAAATGTAGACGAAAAAATAACTAATTACACAGATTGCGATAAATTTGCCAAATGAATTTTTTAAGCCTAATTAGTCCATGATTTGACAATAAAGTGCTACAGTAAAACATGTGCTAATGACGGATTAATTAGGCTTAATAAATTCGTCTTGCGTTTTTCAGGCGAGTTATGTAATTAGTTTTTTATTAGTATCCGGACACCCTTTCCGACATCCCATGAAACATCCGCTGTGACACCCCAAAATTTTTTACCCCAAGAATTAGACACCCCCATAGCAAAAATTTCATGCTCATTGGATATGTATGATTGAGTTATAGTTTTATGTAGATAAACCTAGATAAATCTATAAGTCAGTCATATATGATTTAATGAGCATGAAATTTTTCTACAACTCAAGCATGCAATGATTAATCCACCATAAAAGTTTCAACATAATTGGACCAGAGAAACTGTAGTCATGAATTAATTATAGAAAACGTAAATTTAAAGTTATAGTAAAAACATTTTTCTAAAGCAAACCATATGATATGTTCATTGTGTAGATCTACTCATGCAGAGTCCAACGCAATCAAATTTTCCATTTTATGATCTATTGGTGATTTATTATGAAATTTTAAAGATTTAGCCAAAATAAACATAAATGAAAAAAGAAAAACCACCAAGAGAAACAACAATGGAGGTCAAGTGATCGGTTTTAAGAGATGGAGGAATTATTTATGGTTTTAGAGTTTAAGGAGAAAAAGCTGACTTTCGCGATAGTTGAGAGAGACAAAGTTGACTTTTTGCATAAGGCAATAAAGGACTAGCATCCAACATCTGGGCGTTGCTGACTCCGGCCTGCGGTTTGGTAAAGCTGGGCAGGACCTTGGCCCAGCACTGAAAGGGCGAGTGACCAGTCATCTCTTCGGCCCACTTGTCACACGGCCACCCATTCGTTCGGTCCATGGAAACACGCCTCCGTGGTTTAACATCGGCTGCCGGGCTTCCCATTGCATGGCTGAGTTTACACGTAGGCTGAAATTCTGATTGATCTTTATTGATTGGCTACTGGGCTGGAAATTTTCTGACCCAAGAATGGGATGACATATCAACGGGTTATTCAGCGCCCTCACGGCCTCACATGGAGAGTTTTGTTTGTCTTTATCCATGCGGATGATCTTTATTGTAATAATGTAATCCATTTGTGTAGTAATACAGCCATCTTCAGTGTGGTAGTGACGTACCATGCCTACTGCTTTTGCAGATGTTCTTTCCCAAAGACTTGAGTTTGCAACGACAGTGTGGTAATGACGATGGTGTTGCGGGCAATTTTTCCATGCATCTCGTTAAGTTCATATTTTGTGGTGACTTCTGGGACTCACTTTATTTCTTCGTGCCATAAGAAATATATTAAGGTGCATGAGTGTTTGCTCTATGATCCGTAAAAAGAATTGTGTCATCACATATTGCGAGCCACGAGGTTAGGAATGACTTCTGATTTGACCGTCTATCATTTGTCCTTTTCACTAAGGCCAGTCTCAGTGGAGGTTTCACGGCCCAGTAACTAACAGTGCAGAAGACTTTTATCCACATAAAACTATCTCTGCTCCCATGAAACTTTCATCACCTCTTTCTTCATCAATACAGTATCATGTTAGCATATTTAATACCTATTAAACTATTATGAAACCCCTATTGAGATTGGCCTAAAGATAAAAACAGTACGGAAATATCCCGTACCGAACTGCATCATTTTTTACATTTGATCTGATCAAATTCGGTTCAAAATTCAAAATTAGAACAAAAACGGTTTAAACATTTTTCGACTGATTTCTAATTTTAATTTGAAACATCCTAAATTTGAAATTCGGTCTAAACCGAATTTGGCCCAAATAAGAACCCAATCTTAGGCACAAGCTAGGCCAACTAAAGCAGATGACACCACAAGGCGCGCTACGTAGTGGGCTGCCTGTGGCTTTGAGTGCGCTCTGCCCTCTGCCCCCGTGGATGTTCGTATATACACCATCGGCTCTCTCAATCTTATGTGTGTAAGCGAGGTGGGACAAATTGAGAAGGGCACCTACGGCTGGCACTTGCAGCTTGCGTGCAGTGTGGGAGTTGGCTGCTGCTACCTGCCAGCCGGCCTGCCATGCTGAGCGGCTCGGGCCAAGTGTAGGGAGACGGAGGAGAAACTAGCCCAAAGATTGTGTATTATTGTGACAACTTTTGTAATTCCTAGAAAATCTAGGAAGGGGTTACATAATGTTTTTGGAAAAAGATTTTCCAAATAGTTCTGGAAAAAATAAGTTCACCAAGTTTTAATTTGTTGTAAAATTTTAAAAAATTTAAACTTTTAGTGAATGTTAGCACGAGGAAAAACTCATGTCCTATGGGTCGGTATTCAGTATTGATTTTCGTATACCAACCGTGTTCGATATCATTCGCTTGATTTGGTTCGTTTTCGATATTTCATAAGTTCGTGTTTGTTTTCGTGTCCAGCTTTACTGCTTTCGCTTTTGTCTTCATATTCAAATGTAAAAGTAGAAAACGGTTTATGGGTTTTCTGACCATTTTCATCCTTACTGTTAACTAATGTTGAGAGCATGATCATTATAATATCAACAATACTTCCACGCGGGCGACCGGACAGCATAAATTTTCGGACGCAATGTGGCTCGGCCCCAACAGCCCAACAGCCTTCTGTATAACTGTGTCTCCATCTCCGCCAACTTATCAAAACTTGGCTTGTCTCCCCATTCTATCCGTATTAGTCATCTGCTAGATGTTCTTTCTTTCCGACTACCGAGTGCCACCGCTTGAGTTCCTATCTCGCCATTCGTCTGAAGCCGCCACCTTCTCCACCCTCGCTCACTCTCTAGATGCCTCTCTCTCCACCATGCCCTATGGTCAGGGCTTGCCTTGTTTCCTCTTCACCGCGTCCCTAGCATGTTTTGCTCCGTCTCTAGCTCCCACCGGGAGCGGCGAGCAAGAAGCAGCCTCTCTCTCTCTCCCTCCCATGCCCATCTGCATTCATCGATTGACAAGCCGCTGCTCAGGGATGCCTAGATCCACACTCTTTGGATCTAGGGCTGCGATTGCTCATGTTCTAAGCTGGACACCTTGTGCTGCTCAGGGATGCCGAGATCCATACCCTCCTCTTTGGATTTGGGGCTGCAATTGCTCAATATATAATTTTTGGAATGTTGTATTTGTTGTTTTTCTATGTTGCATCAGGAGATTTTCTCATGTTTCTACAATAAATTTAGATTTTTCAGTACATGGTCTCTCATGTTGCTGTAATGAGACTAGCATGCATGTTGAGTTACATGAATGTTTGGAGTTGCAGTAAGCAATTATTTTCTCATGATGATTAGAGATGTTGTATTGCATTTTTTTTGATGTTCCATTAGCTAACCGCTGGATATTGCATTTTGTTGATTTTCCATGTTGCAATAGACTAAGATGTTACAGTAAATGATTTCTCATGTTGCAACAATAAAACTGGGGTGCAACAGTTGATGATTTTGCCTGTTGATTAAGAGATGTTGCAACAAAAACATATTACGATATTGCAAACATGGCCTTTTTTTGATGTTGCAATGTGGTTTTATGATGTTGCAATAGCAATTCAAGGATGTTGTGCCTGATGTCTTGATTTGTTTCATGAATGTTTTTGCACAAAAACTTGCTGCAATGAGGTAGAAACTTACCATATTTCTGATGTTCCTATCTATAGCTTCTATTGTTGAGACTGAATCATTTTGTTGTTGCGAACAGGGTCATTTTTCTGCTACGTTGTGACATGTGCTTTTATGATGTCATAGCAACTCATGGATGTTGTGGCTGATGTCTTGTTTTGTTTCGTGAATCTTTTGCATAAAACATGTTGTGATGGGGCAGAAACTAATCACTGTTGCTGGTGTTCTTTCCTCTAGCTTCTATCAGATTTTATTGTTTTGTACTGCACTGACAAATATTTTTCTCTCCCTCTCTTTCTTCTCTCTCTCGTGCGTCGGATGTGTGGGGCAGGCACATGCAACACGAGAGCCTGGCCCGTCGTAGACGCCCCTCGAGCCCTCCTTGCATCTGTTAGGCACAGCAGGGATGTGGGTGTGGCGTTGTGCTGCACGCTCCTGTTGTGGAATAAGTCACGTGGAAGATACAGAGAAAGACGGGTATCTAAACATGCTCGAATCGAACGTTTAGGAGCAGCGTCTCGATGCTAGCAGTGCCATTATAATATTGAATAGATACGTTGCTTAAGTTGTGAACAGTATGCTCAACAAAGATAAACAATTTTTAGCAACTAACAGTATAAAAGCAAATTATGAACAGACTCATGAGATGGAAAATACTACCTCGAATATAATCAGAGCCTCAAGTTTCATTATTTGTTAGCACAAACATTTGTCTTCACATACTCGGAAAATATTTTAGCAAATCGGGCAGTTAAAGCAACGAATAATGTTGTACCTACAATAGCTAGGAAGTGGCGCCCCTCTCAGTTCTTCCTTCACTAAAAAAGAGTGATAAAGAACAACAGATTAGTAACAGTTTGTTTCATCAACAAAATACATCTGTATGTTGATGGTAAAAAGAAAATTGAACAAGCAAATTAACATAGATCATCAACAATGTATTGTAAATTAAGCCCCTGCATTACAAAATGGTATATAATATCAGTTTATATAATGAAAAGTAACGATTCTATGGCATGTCACACAAGCATACGCTAGATTTCGGCAGGTTTTATGGGAGTTGGCCTTCAAATTGAACACTCATTCTCCGCAACGTGGCAGGACTTGCTTACCAGCAGGTTTGTAGCTGCAGCTAATGACGACGACGACGTCGCAGACGGCGCGGGCGCAGCCGACCCTGTCTGAGCCCGTCCACACGACCTGAACGTACTCCCTCGCCGCGGGCGCCGTCCACGCACGCATGGCGTCGGCGGCCGCCCAGGCCTGCCGCCCCGGCGTGCCAGTGCCACGGAAGACGTTCTCCCCGTTAATGCCACCAACAGCAGCCGACCTGCTACTACGGAGGCCTGCAGCGCAGCCCGTGGCAGCGCGCTTGGCTGCGTGCCGCGCACATAGGATGTTTGATATTAATTAGTAGTATAAAGTATTGACTAATTACAAAACTAATTATATAAATAAGAACTAATTCATGAAATGAATCTATTAAGCCTAATTAATTCATGATTAGCACACACATAGGCAAATCATGGATTAACTAGGCTTAATAAATTAATTAGTCTCGATTTATGCAATTAGTTTTATAATTAGCTCATGTTTAGTGCTTCTAATTATCATCTAAACATCCGATGTGATAGGAACTAAAGTTTAGTCGTGGGCTTCAAACATCCGATAAAACAGACTAAAGTAATCGCCAGCAGGTTTGTAGCTGCAGGGCGACTCAGCGTTTGGCATGCCACGGAAGATGTTCTCCCCGTAACCGGCTAACCGCCAACAACAGCAGGGGACCTGCTGCTCTGGAGGCCAGCGCAGTCCGTGGCGGCCCTCATGGCCGCGTGCCACGCCGCCTCGCCGTCCCACGACACAGGGCCGGCACCGCCACGGGGCGCGCGCCAGGATATGGAGCTCACGTAGTCCTCTGGGGAGTTCTTGGCCACGGTGGCGGCGGGGAGGGACGCAGCGCAGATTGCCATGGCGGTGGCTAGTAGCTTCATCGGGCTGCCGTCCGGCGCCATGACAGAGCTTAGCCGATGTGGCCCATAAACTTATTCATCATTGATCTTGCATAACATACATGAAAATATTGCAGGAATAATTGAGGGCACACATGACTCTGCAACATTGTTCTTGCACAACATAAATGAAAATATTGCAGGAATAATTTACCTTTGCTTTGGCTACTTCTGCTTCAAATCAAACATGGCAAGCGATGGCCCAAATCTTATTCAGCATGCGTGCACCAGGCTTCCTAGCGATGCGCGGTTTCCTTTTACACCGGATATATTTTCGTCCGTCCGGTACCTTCTGTTTCCTTCATGATTTTGCTGCACTGGCTTCTATTCGGAAACGTTTGCCTGGCCTTGGCCATTTAAAAAATATTTAAAATAGTACCGCCCATTCTCTTCCCTTTTCTTCAGACTAGGTAGCGTACCCGTGCATTGCTACGGGACAGCAAAACTTTTGTATTAAAAACACACAGATCGTATGATAAGATAATACATAGCCGCTCGACATCGCCGGGAACAGGGATGACGATCGGTTACACCGACGCTGCTGCCCTACCTACACCTGTACTGCACCAACTCAGCCACGGCCACACCTCGCCACTGCACCGCCATTCTAGCCACCTCAAGCCCACGGTGAGCCCCCACACCTGCCTCGCTCACCGGTATGCGCTCGCCATGGCCGCCGTCGTGTATCTATACCTAAGAGGCTCAAGGTCCTGCCTTTTTCTTTGTCACGGTACATAGCACGCACACACGCGCACTCGCACGAACACAAGCACGGCCTTGCCGAGCCCACAACGCTCTGGAACGCCGTGTCAAAAAAGCTAGAATGAAAAATATCTTGTGCAGTCAACAGACTAAATGATTTATTGACAAAACTCTAAGCACTGTGAACTGATAAAATGAAATTCAGAGCTAAGTCAATTTCATATTTGGCAGAACAAAATAAAAAAAAAGTCTTGTAGAAAATTTGTTTCCTAGATCAAGAAATAGTTCTTCTAGTGAGACATTAACTTCATTTGTTGAAGTTATTCGCTGAGATGCCACTCCTGTATTTCTCTTTCCTTCTTATTTGTAGTGTTTCTCTAACAACATGGTGATGCTTTTGTGAAAAATGATTAGGATCTGACCGCAATATTCTGACATTGCTATCCATGTAGTCCACAAATTTAGTCTATTCAGAGTTACTGCACACAACCTATATTGCAGAAGCATGTAACCACATGATGACCAATTTGTCGCTTGTTCCAAGACATGTGGGCCTGAATTTTTTTTTTGAGTAAACAAAAAGTCTTGCTTAACCAAAGGAAGCACAACACCATCAAATAAGGCCATAATGGAAATTAGGAAGCACAACATCTTCAAATTTAGAATTAGTGGACGTAGCCTACTGCAGGTGCTGGAGATGAAGCCTCTGCGCTAGAACTGAAACACCGAGACACGTATTGCTAGAATACATACATCAGCACCTAGTGGAATTTTCCAAACATGTATTGAACTGAAAAAAATGCATAATGTATCACAATTCTGAAAGCCTAGAGATACCTAAATCATCTAATCAAACTTGATCTGTGTTATCAGTATAGTGTAAAGGCAGAACAGAGAGGATCGGAGTTCCTCCATTAGCTAGTACACCAAAGATAACTTACATATAATAACCTCCATTTCCTGAATACCTCTCCTTGGAAAGTTCTTTAGCAAAACCTGGAAACAAATGCCAAAATGTGAGCATCTGCTGATGCAAAAAAAAATACCAATCCATACCTTACAATGCCATGTGAGGAATGGACAACCGCAATGGTCTTGCGTGCATACGGCAAGAAAATTATGAACTAAATTCCACCTGCTTGGAACATAGCAGTACCAAAACAATAATCAGATCTAAATAAATAATCCAAAAAACACATGATATAATCAATGCTATCAGCAAGAAGTAAAAGAACAACAAAAACAAAGGATGTCAGGATCCTGTGTTACGTCCGACACGACAGTCTCTTGCTGTTTTCCCTACAGAAGCATGCAGGCCTGACCTTTCTGGCGGCGGCCGGCACTACCCCATGGCGGCGGCGGCGGCACAGCAACCCGATGGCAATAGTTTGGAGCACGTATCAGGCGAGCGATGGAGGAGCGATGTTGGTGGCGGCGTCGATCGTCAACCTGGACGGCGAGCGATGGAGGACGGGTGACGTCGACCTGTGTACATACGCGAAGACGACGGCTCGGGTGCTCAGGTGGTGTCGAGGCGGCGGCGCGGCAGCCAAGGACGGCGGCTCGGGTGCATGGCGAGGACGATGGCGCGGGCGTCGTGGAGGCGGAGATGTTTCCGGTGCTGTTGGTGCACGGCGAGGCGGCGGCGCGGCAGCCGAGAGGCCGTGGTGGAGGAGGCCCTGTGTTGCACGTCAAGCACGACGGCGTGGGCGCACGGACGTGATGATGGAGCAGGTCGTGGAGGGGAGATCGCACGGGGAAGATGACGCTGATTGACTGCGGTTTGTTTCCTTTTGCAGGGAGATCGCACCAGGGGAGGGGAGATCGCACGGGGAGGTGATCACGCGACAGCTTCCATATTTGTCAGGCGCAGATGGCAGGTGTCGCACGATATGCCGAGGGGACGGAATCCCTGGGTGTTGTTTGCGTAAATAAAGAAACGATGCCGTGACTTTCGTTTGTTTGCCCGTGGCTTTCCTTGCACGCCCTGCATGCAACCTGTGTAGGAGGTTCCTTGTTTGCTGTTGGTTTTCCTTGCATTGAACACATGCAAACCCGGAGGGAGCGGGAGGGGTCGTGCGGGGGAGGAGAGATCGCACGGGGCGGTAGAAAGGTGAGGCGAAACTTTTTTCGCACCAAACGGCTATCTTACTTTTATTCTTTTTAGTTGTAGGAGAAGTGGAAGCTGAGGCGAGCGCAGCGTCGATATCGGGCCGGCACCAGCTGTTCTCCCCCATCGGCGGTGACGCGCCTTGTCTCTCCACGGTCGAAGTGGAGGCAGAGCTTCGTCCATGCCGGCATGGTCTGGATTTGGGTCCAGCAGTTGGCAGCCGGTGGCAGTCTGTCCAGTCGGTGCCGGAGGCGTAGGGTGCCTCACGGCGGCGCCTTGTCGAATCCACGACCCCGTGCAGTAGTGTCGGGAGGCCGCAGGTGGCGGCGGAGTCAGGTAGTCGGAAAGAGTCACAAGATGGGGAGGCCGAGAGCCTAATGGGCTGACAGCCTGCGCTAGTAATTGTTCCTGCCTTTCTAGGTCTAATGTTTATGGCCAATATTACATGGGGTTAATAAATGTTACTAGGCCACGACTATGGCCTGAGCCCTAGAGGCCTTAGGCCCAGATCCAACCCGGAGACAGTGCAGGTGCGCATCCATCTTGGCCGCGCCACTCTGCTCTACCTCCAAACCTCAGGCCCGACGCACAACTTCATCTCTAAGGAGGCCTTGCACGGCACATCTCGGCAGCTGGAACGCGACGACAACATTAAGGACTATACATAAATACTTCACCAGACACACGTTATTCAACACAAGAGATCTCATTGTTTATTATTTAGATATATTGAGTAGGACTCTACTCAATAGATTCATCAAGACACGTACATATATGAAATCAACCATGAAAGGAATTCAGATATCACACTCGCTCACATTATTCAATTGATGCTTGAACGTCATACTGCCCTTTTGCTGCCAATAACGATAGTTGTCAACCATAACAATGTATGTAGTCTGCTAATAACGTGGAAGCACAAACGTCATAAAAATGCATGCAGTCTGCCAATAACGCGTAAGGACAAACGTGTATATATGTGAACTAGTATATGCGTGATAATAACAAGTATGTTGAGCTAGCACATACGTATATATGCATAAATAATGTACATGTCCTCTAGACTTCAGACAAGCATGTGCGTTCAAAACAAAAAACTTTTCTCTCTCTGTAGAGGTCCATTGTGGCCCACGGCTGAGGCAGAGCTGCCAGATATAAGGCTTCAGTTTAATCACTGAAAATTTACAGTAAATTCATCCTAGCTCAAAAAAAATTATGTTTCTTGCACCCAAATCTTACTATTACTAATTAGAAGCTTCAACGTTAATTCTCACAAGATGCGTAAAAAAAAGATTAATATTTGAAAATTCTCACAATAATCAGAAACATCTAGACTTTAATTTAGTAGACTCTAATCATCATCAGCAACAATAGCCATTGGATCTGTTTTGTTTTATAAAAATAGCCATCTCTATGGTTATGAAAAAAACAAAAAATAACCCCTAAATTTGTATATAAACTAGATGATTGCCCATATATTGTAACAAGAATAAATTGGATGAAGTTGTGCCGCCCAAAACTATGGGCAGGCGCCATCAATCATCGACACACAGAAACGGTAAAAGAGCTAATAAATAAAGAATACCTCTATACCAGGTTGCTTTTTTCATTATTATAAGTGAAGTCTGTTCCAATACCAGAATTCATTTTAAAGCCTGCAAGATACCTCTTGACCACTTCAAAGTGGTGGTTCCAAACATGATTTGGTTGATGTGGCAGTAGGGGCCACGTATTAGGTAGGTGGTCTTTCTTTGTCTCTCATTTTTTCCTCTTATATAAACAAATTATAACTTAAGTATTAAAGTGGATGATGATGAACTATCTATCATAATTGTAGTCAATGCGATCTATAACTGTAACACCCTAAAATTTGCTCTTTTCAAAATAGATGCAAAGTAATTTAATTTTGTATTCTAGTGCTCATGAAAACATAGGAAAATAATATTTTTTTCATTAAAATAAAATTTATCTTAGGATGTAGCAACATTGTTGTGCATACATGCTGATGCATTTGTGTTTTTGTATTGTTTGGTTTTGACCAAAGATCAAAATGAATTCAAGTTGTTCTTTCAAAATGCGTTTAGGTCGATTTTCCTTCTCCGATATACATATATCATTTTTCTATGATCAAATTCCTTATTTCTTAGCTCAAGTTTTCATTGGGAGTTTTCTAAAATCTTTTCTTTGTAACCCAAATCACTCATTTCAGTTTCTCGTCCATTAATGAATCTCTACAAACATCTCGGGAATTTTTTTTAGTTTTTTCTAGAATTTGTTCCCACTTTTCTGTGAGCATAATCTAATTTTTAGATGCTCCAAATTATCCTATCATGAGCTCCAAATACTTTATTTGGGTTCCTCATGTTCCATAATGTCTCTGGAAAATTTCCCTGAATTTTCGGAGCTTTCGGAGTATTTTCGCGGCTTAAATAATAATTCTGGACTTTGCTGGAATTATTTTATCCATGAAAATAATTAATTCCGAAAATAATAAATCTCTCATTTGTTTTCCAACTCTCAAAGCCCATGTGCAATAATCCTAATAAATCTCAAAGGCCCATGCATTTATTTACTAATGGACTTAAATGATTACTTAGGCCTATTAGCGGAGGTGGATGGTGCAACGTTAATTAGCACCATATCGCTAGTTGACATGGAGGTGGAGAGTTTTCCTCCCTATATATACGTACCTACCCCATGGGTAAAGTACACCAAAAACTACTATAGAGGAGCCCTTAGTTTGGGAAATCTCTCGTGTAGTAAATTATATTTTCTCCTCTTTCTCTTGTCGCCGTCCGACGAATTCCACCGTCTAGATCACATTAAAAACCAGATTTTCATTTATTTTTGAAACTAGGTATTTACAAAACTGCCACTATCTTGTTTAGGCCATATCTTCTACGTTTTAACTCCGATTTGACCCGTTCAAATTGCGTTAGGTTCGTATTTGTGAGCTCTACATGTTGGTAGTACTGTACAGTAGGTTTGGAAAATTTAATTTTTGAGTTTATATTAAAGTAATTATTTATCTATAGGAAATCTTAGAAAATTCATAACTTTCACGTTTTAAATCCGAATTTCGTGATCTTTACGCCTGTGTGTTCGTAGCAATGCGTAGAACATCTTTAAAACCTTTTCACATATTGTTTCATATGTTTGGTGTACTGTTCTAATTATTATTTATTGTGTTGCTTCGTGTATGATTGCTCGATGTGTGTGTGGTGATTTATTGATCAAGTCCAGTCGGTGAGATTTACGTGGAGATTCAAGAAGCTATTAATTGAAGATTTGGATCAGAGAAAGGATCTCAATTTAAGGCAAGTATAGCATGGGATCATCCTTGTTTCCTATTCACCTTTAATACACTTAATTCATGTGCATGTGTCTACCTTGTTACCCCTAAGGATATCCTAGCTTTTGTATCTTCTACCTTGACACCGGTAGAACATTGCATTGGGTAGTATTATGCTAGTGCTCAAGATAAATAACCATGATCTGTAACTTGACTAATGGTATATGCAATAAACGTTTAAAAGATGCTTTATAGAAACATGGCTCAAGAGGGCTAGAGCATATTTGGTTGTTTTTATGGTGCTCTAGTTTCTCTCCATAAGGACTTATCTGTAAGCGAACATCCGGGACTTACAGTACAACTGTGAGGGCTATATGGCTCTGGCTTTAGTCAAGTATGAGGACCTTTTCTAGCTTGTTAGAGGTTACCCTTGTGGCGCAAATGGGGTAAAGCAGACTGTGGATCCCTGCGTGGTGTATCACACGGACTGACTTCTGAAACCTAGCGGCCCTAACTTGTTAGACGAACCTTTGAAAGGCTTCATAGTGATTCCTTGCCTGCTCACCTTGGAAGTGTTTTGGGAGTCGCGATCCCGGGCATATGGGTAATCATGACTCACAGTGAAAGTGTACAACCTCTGCAGAGTGTAAAACTGTTATAACAGCCGTGCTCACGGTCACGAGTGGCCTTGGACCCTTACAGAATAAATGATGAACACTGATGATAATGATAATACTGATGATATTGTCGTTCACTAATGATTATTATTTCTTGCTATACATTATTCTCGTTTACATGATCATGAGGTTATTTGGGCTTATGATAAACTTGTTGCTACTCAAATGCTAAAAAGATGACTCACTAAAAGCTATTGCAGTAAACCCGTGTCAAACCTTTTGAGCCTCATGAACCCCATGATATATTTGCTGAGTTCGACATGGACTCACTCTTGCTATTTCCCACACCTCAGGATAGTCTATGGAGTTAATAGGCTTGTGATCAACCAGTTAGTTTGTTCCTGGAGTGAAGTCTACACCCGGTGTTCGGAGTTGTCTTTCCGCTGTGTTGCTCTCTAAGGTATATTTTATACGATTGAGTTATGTATATTAAGCATTTGCCTCTTGGTATTACACTTATCTGTGGCTATATGTGAGATTTGACTTCTTTATTTCACATATAGTGTATGTCTGGTTTTATCCTTAAAACCGGGTGTGACAGAGTGGTATCAGAGCAATGCTGACTGTAGGACGCAAGCCTAATTAGAAATTGGTCGTCTTAAGGTTTTAAAATTGCTATAACTTCCTTGGTCTATAAACCTTGATATTTCTTCTCCACTATATCCCCACCCTTGATATTCATCTTCTTCATGATGCTTATTTTAAGCCTTTGATCTCATCTACACTCCTTGATTTGATATGCTTTTTAGAACTATTTCTCACCCCCTTCTTGCGAAATTGAAAGAGGAGCTTTATGATCTTTACCCTTGGTATGAAGAGAACGATAGCATCGTAAGTTGAGTCAATGATTGTGTTGTGCACCTTTATTGCTTGTTGAATTATCATTATGCTTTTGCTTGATTTGGAGCTTTGTAATGATTGCAATGATCTTGTGGAGTATTCCTACAATTTCATTTAGATATAGGATTAAGGCATAAGGATTAGTGGATAGATATAGTTGGGTTTTGGTTATCTTCTGTTTTCTCCCTATTCTGTCTTTTCGGAGCAATCTGTCTTCTTTGGCTTATACCTCTATTGTCGGACTATAAAAAATTATGGAAAAATTCTGGACAAAAGTAGACTTCTAGATCTTTCTCTGAACACAAGAACCACCTTCAAAGCTATTTTGGTTTGGGAGATACAAAAATCACAAGGCAATACAACTGCGCTGCCTGAACCCTGGAACAGTTTCTGTTGGGCACTGTGTTCGACTACCTTAAATACAGAATATGGGAAAGTGTTCTATACAAAAGTTGCAGAGGATTTCATAAGCTTTTCAACCATGTAAGGCGTGTCATCATATGAATTTTGGAACTCGAGATATAACTGTTGCAAGATGCCGCATCTGTGCTGCCAGACTTTCTGGACAGATTTCATGTCTCACTCTGAAACCATATTTTAAAATCGGAATCTGGGGAGGTGATCAATAACAAAGTTGTAGAGGATTTGATAAGATCTCCAACGGTATAAGATACAATTTAATTGGATTAAAATAACATGAGTTATGACAGTTTTTCTGCACTGCTGTTTATCTACTCGCGAGGAATTTCAGATCACTTGTTCCTGCTTATATACATGAGAATCCTTGGGATATCAGGATGTCTTTATGATAGTACAAACTCACTCAAAAGAAAAAGGCAAGCTACTTTTGGTTCTCCCTACTGTATCTTTTCTTAAGGGGGGTAGCCGAGTTAAAGAAGTTGCAAGTTGAGGGATTCCAACATTCCAATGCTTCACTTAATCAGTTATGCTCACGGTGGAGAAGTCACTATCGAGTGCAGACAACTTTTCTCAGGATTGATGACTAGTTGGATCGTTTACAAGGAGCCCGTGTATTCAATAGGATTGATCCTAGGTTCGAGCTTACACCATATGGGAATTCAATCTTCACCATACCCAGGACGAGTTGGCGGTGATGACATAGGAAGGAGATATTGGACATCTACAGTTGGTTCTACGGAGAATCAGAAAACCTCAATGTTACACCAAGCATGACGAGTAAGTTTTGACTGAGGCAAGTTCTCTTCTTGGTTAGTTTATCACTAATGGTGGAATTATAGAGAACTCAAGAAGGTTGTGACGTGTTGAATTGGAACCCGCCCAAGGATGCAGGTGTGACTCGGAGTTACCTTGGAGTAGTGAGATTCTATTAGAGGGTCATTGGAGGCCTTATAATCTTGGACATAAGAGTGACATCTATGTGGATCGTAAGAATCTAAAGGACATCTTCACAAAGTTGGTTTTGAGCTTGTGACTCATCATCATTGGATTAATTATTTTTTTTGATGCAAATCATTGGATTAATATTGGTAAGGATTATGACTGGGAAGTGTGTAGCCTAGAAAACAAAAGTTGTTGCCGATGCCCTTAGCAAAGGAGAGTTATGCTAGAAGATTCGGACGACACCATGGACTAAGAGTTGTGTTTAAGGGTTGGGCAATTTAACCTGAGTATAGACTCTAATGTTGTGGATTTGGCAATATAGACTGTTAAGGATAACCTAATGTGATTTGTCAGAAGAGGATATATATTGGCACATGAAGAATAGATTAGGCTTTCCAGTTGGAGATTGTGCATCTCAAGGTGGCCCTTATGAGAAGTATTAGGAGTTACGATATGAAGGATAAGTTCGCAGTTTGAAACATTGGTTTATTTATGGTTCTTAATATGAAAAGAGAAGTGGCTTAATAAATAGGGCTACCTGAAGGTTTGTTCAGAGTCCCTATCAACATCTTGGAAATGGTTGAGCGAGTTACTTAGAGAAAGGTTATTAGAGTGTGCAAAGTAAAGCGGAATCCCTATCAAAAGGATGGAACTACTCGAGGAAGAGAAGATGATTCAATGGCGAAGTAGCCCTATCTCTTTGATCACCATCTTCCGAATCTCGAGGACGAGATTCATCTTAAGGGGGGTAGAATTGTAACACCCTAAAATTTGCTCTTTTCAAAATAGATGCAAAGTAATTTAATTTTGTATTCTAGTGCTCATGAAAACATAGGAAAATAATATTTTTTTCATTAAAATAAAATTTATCTTAGGATGTAGCAACATTGTTGTGCATACATGCTGATGCATTTGTGTTTTTGTATTGTTTGGTTTTGACCAAAGATCAAAATGAATTCAAGTTGTTCTTTCAAAATGCGTTTAGGTCGATTTTCCTTCTCCGATATACATATATCATTTTTCTATGATCAAATTCCTTATTTCTTAGCTCAAGTTTTCATTGGGAGTTTTCTAAAATCTTTTCTTTGTAACCCAAATCACTCATTTCAGTTTCTCGTCCATCAATGAATCTCTACAAACATCTCGGGAATTTTTTTTAGTTTTTTCTAGAATTTGTTCCCACTTTTCTGTGAGCATAATCTAATTTTTAGATGCTCCAAATTATCCTATCATGAGCTCCAAATACTTTATTTGGGTTCCTCATGTTCCATAATGTCTCTGGAAAATTTCCCTGAATTTTCAGAGCTTTCGGAGTATTTTCGCGGCTTAAATAATAATTCTGGACTTTGCTGGAATTATTTTATCCATGAAAATAATTAATTCCGAAAATAATAAATCTCTCATTTGTTTTCCAACTCTCAAAGCCCATGTGCAATAATCCTAATAAATCTCAAAGGCCCATGCATTTATTTACTAATGGACTTAAATGATTACTTAGGCCTATTAGCGGAGGTGGATGGTGCAACGTTAATTAGCACCATATCGCTAGTTGACATGGAGGTGGAGAGTTTTCCTCCCTATATATACGTACCTACCCCATGGGTAAAGTACACCAAAAACTACCATAGAGGAGCCCCTAGTTTGGGAAATCTCTCGTGTAGTAAATTATATTTTCTCCTCTTTTTCTTGTCGCCGTCCGACGAAGCCACCAGGCGTTCTACTCCAAGAAGAAGAAGAGGTATTTACTTGAATTCCACCGTCTAGATCACATTAAAAACCAGATTTTCATTTATTTTTGAAACTAGGTATTTACAAAACTGCCACTATCTTGTTTAGGCCATATCTTCTACGTTTTAACTCCGATTTGACCCGTTCAAATTGCGTTAGGTTCGTATTTGTGAGCTCTACATGTTGGTAGTACTGTACAGTAGGTTTGGAAAATTTAATTTTTGAGTTTATATTAAAGTAATTATTTATCTATAGGAAATCTTAGAAAATTCATAACTTTCACGTTTTAAATCCGAATTTCGTGATCTTTACGCCTGTGTGTTCGTAGCAATGCGTAGAACATCTTTAAAACCTTTTCACATATTGTTTCATATGTTTGGTGTACTGTTCTAATTATTATTTATTGTGTTGCTTCGTGTATGATTGCTCGATGTGTGTGTGGTGATTTATTGATCAAGTCCAGTCGGTGAGATTTACGTGGAGATTCAAGAAGCTATTAATTGAAGATTTAGATCAGAGAAAGGATCTCAATTTAAGGCAAGTATAGCATGGGATCATCCTTGTTTCCTATTCACCTTTAATACACTTAATTCATGTGCATGTGTCTACCTTGTTACCCCTAAGGATATCCTAGCTTTTGTATCTTCTACCTTGACACCGGTAGAACATTGCATTGGGTAGTATTATGCTAGTGCTCAAGATAAATAACCATGATCTGTAACTTGACTAATGGTATATGCAATAAACGTTTAAAAGATGCTTTATAGAAACATGGCTCAAGAGGGCTAGAGCATATTTGGTTGTTTTTATGGTGCTCTAGTTTCTCTCCATAAGGACTTATCTGTAAGCGAACATCCGGGACTTACAGTACAACTGTGAGGGCTATATGGCTCTGGCTTTAGTCAAGTATGAGGACCTTTTCTAGCTTGTTAGAGGTTACCCTTGTGGCGCAAATGGGGTAAAGCAGACTGTGGATCCCTGCGTGGTGTATCACACGGACTGACTTCTGAAACCTAGCGGCCCTAACTTGTTAGACGAACCTTTGAAAGGCTTCATAGTGATTCCTTGCCTGCTCACCTTGGAAGTGTTTTGGGAGTCGCGATCCCGGGCATATGGGTAATCATGACTCACAGTGAAAGTGTACAACCTCTGCAGAGTGTAAAACTGTTATAACAGCCGTGCTCACGGTCACGAGTGGCCTTGGACCCTTACAGAATAAATGATGAACACTGATGATAATGATAATACTGATGATATTGTCGTTCACTAATGATTATTATTTCTTGCTATACATTATTCTCGTTTACATGATCATGAGGTTATTTGGGCTTATGATAAACTTGTTGCTACTCAAATGCTAAAAAGATGACTCACTAAAAGCTATTGCAGTAAACCCGTGTCAAACCTTTTGAGCCTCATGAACCCCATGATATATTTGCTGAGTTCGACATGGACTCACTCTTGCTATTTCCCACACCTCAGGATAGTCTATGGAGTTAATAGGCTTGTGATCAACCAGTTAGTTTGTTCCTGGAGTGAAGTCTACACCCGGTGTTCGGAGTTGTCTTTCCGCTGTGTTGCTCTCTAAGGTATATTTTATACGATTGAGTTATGTATATTAAGCATTTGCCTCTTGGTATTACACTTATCTGTGGCTATATGTGAGATTTGACTTCTTTATTTCACATATAGTGTATGTCTGGTTTTATCCTTAAAACCGGGTGTGACAATAACTTCGAAGTTGATAACTTTTTTTTATTTGGGATTGTTTAGGAATTTAGTTGCCCAAATATTCGTTTTAAATTCAAAATTTTAAATTTTTGAAATGACCTCATATATGATCTTGATATGGTACACAATAAAATTGTAGCTCTCAGTGGAACCTACTACTTTCTTGTTGACAATATTTTTATTTAGAATCATTAAAATATGTAAATAATCACATTAACTTATGTGTTTTGAATTTCATTTTTTTTATTTTTTGAACGTTCTCTGATTTTTGTGTATATCAGAGTTGTAGCTTTTAACCAGATCAATAACTTTCTAGTCGGTTAACTTTTCCATTTGATATTTTGGAATTCTTTTTTTATTTTTCAAATAACCTCGGATGGAGACAAGCTCTATACTAAAGATATAGTGGTCTATAAGATCTAAAATCTTCTTTTTGTTGAAATCTTTTTTGTTTGGAGATCATTTAGGCCATCGTCATTGTGTGGCTAGATTAGCATCTAAAATGGAGATGGTGTTGGAGCATCACTTTAGTTAGAGTGTGTTTTCATCGCTCGTTGCTTGTTCTCTGATTCATCCCTTTCTACAATTCTATCCGCTATCCTGCTGCTAACAAATTTGACCTAGCTTTCGTCGATGGCTGAGAGAATGGAGATAGAGTTTTGGAGGCGATGATGCTAGGGAATCGTTTGTTACTTCATTTAGATAAATACTAAAAAATCCCCTTACAATTGCAAGGAAGAAATAGGCCAGTTCGACAGCTTTTTGTTCAACTTCTCGTGGATTAACAAACTTTTCACATCCGTACGAGTCAAGGGAATGACCCCCTGGCCCCAGATTTCCATATGAAGGAAACAAAAGGAACATGCCTAGACTAGCACTTCTACTTATATATATGAAGGTGGGTCAGTGGACTCCATTATTTTGATTCCCCTCCTCTAACCTCTCTAAAGATAAAGCTAGCAAAAATGTATTAGGAAGCTTGGGTCAAAGAGCTACTTCAACAATTACTTATTCGGTCTGCTTTCAATTTCAAGTTCTTTAGTTAGAACTTTTGGGGCATGCACAAACATCAGGTGAACTCAATGGTGTGCGTAGGGTAACTAAAGAAGAACTAAGAGGGTTGTTGGCCTGTTGCTTCAGAGCAACTGCTTACACGTTGCAGGCATTGAAGAATGATGCCAGTTTTTTTTTATTTTGAGGCCTAACTTTTTTCTGGCTTCACTTCTACACTATGGAAGGCTTTAGGAGATAATATATTCAATGAAAGCATGATATCGCTTAAAAACAATTAACATGTGAGGCCCTATGTCACATTAGCAAAACGACATGAGAAACCACATTGGAATTGCTAGGGGGTGGTTTTGTTCGGTATTGAAAGTTAGAGAATGTATGATTCTTGGTATGGGTTGAGGGTGATTTTTCAGACTCAGCAACAAGTTCAGAGAGTCAAATGGATTTCACTCCTAGTGCCAATACAAATAAGTACATGAACAAAAGTGGGTCCCTTCGAAAAAAAATAGTGGGAATCAAATTGGTTCATTTCTTGTAAGAGTTTTGTGCATAGGCTAGAAACTTGTTCTTCTGTCTAAGAAGATTTATTTACGGTTCTAGCTAGTTGATCGAGCGAACAGAGACCATAATGATGATGACCATGCAGAGAGTAGCCACCAACATCAAACCACACGAGACGTCCACCAGTTTAAAGAAGTTCATGAAATCCGGACCCTGTGGAAAGCGCTGGGATTCAACAGTTAGACCAAGGCCTGCGGCAGCTCCTGTGGCAATCAGCACAGCAAACACCTGCAGCATGCAGACATCCACTCAATTAGAAGTAAGCATTTTAATGTCCGGCCAGTTGCTGATACTACTCCTATGTGCTAACCACAGCGTAAATGGAAAAAGGTTTTTGATTCAAATTTAAGGCTCTGGTGGAGAAAGAGGATTTTGGTTTCTGAATATAATAAAGATATAGTAATTGTAGGAATCGAATAAAAGAACTTCGTTGTTTTTCTCTCAGAAAGAAAAAGCTAATTGCAGACTGTTATGAATGAAGGGATGATGCCCTCATCACAAAATCAAACAAAATGATGCCCTTTTGTATCTCTATAGGCAGTGGAGAACTGGAGATCGATCTTACGACATCAGTGAAAACAAGGAGAGCTATCGCACGACGATCACGCCCAATTCTCCTCTCCTGGGCCACATGGATGGCGGCGAATGGAAGCACTAGCAAAGTGTACGCACCTCCAATGACAGCAGCAGAGAGAACGTACCTGAAAAAATAAAAGAACAAATACACACAAGGTTAAGACTGAGCAACTATAAATCCACAACAGAAAAGAAATTGGCAGATTAGGAGAGGAGGTGATGAAGTTCACCGGTATGTGTAGAAGTCCCGAAAGGTGATATTTGGTGGGTCTACTACATTCCTAAACGGTGCATAGATTTTGTTGGTCACTAGAATGACTATAGAAGCTACGAGGAGGAGAAGGGTGAGAACCCGCAGGAGCAACGATGCTGTAGCAGCAGCTCTTTCTGAGTCTGAGAAGGCCATTTCTTTGCACTGCCTTGGGAGCTATGGCCGGTTCTTATTTGAAGGCTAATATGTAATACTAGTTGATACTGCATTTTTTTTGGTCTTATTCTCTTGGAGTCTTGTGTAGTTGATATTGCACTATTGTGAAGACATTTGGCACAGTACGTACAAGTCCTCCTTCCAATTAATAACTATCTTCTGAAGATGTCATGAACATCCAGGACGCATCGAGCCAAGATAAGCAGCTAAACATTTTTTGTTTCTTTTGTCTGGTGGAGCCTGGAGTGCAGGTTGGTGCCAACAAGCAGAAGCTGACCAAATGGCTGTATATACAACTTGCAGACTATTTTATAATGGTAATAGGGAAGTGCCGGTTCTATTACTCTCTGCGACTCGGCCATTACTCAACAGAGGTGCAAGGCTTACAGAGGTGCCTTTTAACTATAGATCAGATCCACCGACTCGGCCATTGCTGAGTGGTCGAACTTATCTACCTCTGGGCACCACACTCATTTATTTGCATGTGCGACATTTGTGAATGTGCCACCTGTGATTTAGTAGGATCGAATTTTAACAATAATGGGTTGAGCCATACATTCACTGTCCACCAGAGCATAATGTGATTTAAGAGGTGATCCCACTAGCATCCTTTCCAGAAACGCCCTAAATTTCATAGGTGTAACAACTACGCCTCAACAACCATCCAAAATATATCACTCCGTTTCAGGATTTGTATGGGTCAACATATTGTTTTTTTACCAGCAATGTAACAACTACGTTTGTTAAGCTGACAGCTCAATGCCAGGTTTATATTTTTATCCCTATGCAAAAAAAAACTATATGTATTTACAGCTGACTTGTCTAATACATTAGCCGTTCGTGAAATAGACATTATCATGACAGAGGTTGAAAATTAATTTAAATCATTCAGAAAACGGGGAAATGATACACATGACAGGGAGGAAAGGTTACTATGTTTCATGGGAAGAAGACGGTTCATACAAAAAGTAATTAATTTCTTTCGCAGCTGGAATAATGGCAATTTGCAGATACAATCCTAATATATTCCATCCCTATGTGAACTGGAAACTATTTCAATTTTTTGGGATAGTGCATTTTGTTCATGAATCTAGACCATGTATTTAGTTGAGTCCTTAGCTTGAGATATGTGGTAAACAACAAAATCAATATGGTCATGTCTATCTTCGTGGTAACCCCACATCATGTGTTTATATCTTGGGTTATGCTGTTAGAGTAACAATGACTTAGGTGAGTAAGTTATATATAGAAAACAATGGATGCATTAACTACAACTATGAAGGCCCTGTTTGGCACAGCTCAACTTCAATAGCAAAGCTGTTTTTTTAGTTTTTTTGCTCAATGAGCAGCTTTACCTATGAAGCTGAGCTATTTTTCTCTTCCTATTTGGCAAAACAGCGTCATGTGATGGACAAAAATATTAAAATTACCATACTGCCCTTGTCTTTTTTCCCCTATTTTTTCCTTATCCCCTCCTTGGCGCTCTCTTCCTCACAACCTCGCGGATCTTGTACTAGCGCCGCTCGTCATGGAGACTGCGAGCCTTGGCGAGCTGTGCCCCATGCGGCCATGCTCGACTGGATCCGGCGGCATCTACAGCTACGCCCTGTGGCCCTGCAGCCATGCCTTGGTGTCTGCCCGCGGAAGCCCCTACGGCCATGCCCGATGTCAGCGGCTCTGCGAACGGGAGCCCCGGTGGCCGCACCCAGTATCCCCCGCGGCCTCGTCCCAAGATCCGGCGGCCGCGGCGGCACCCGCTGGCCTCACAACTACACATCCTTTCTTCCCCAACCACGCATTCTTCTTCCCAACGGTGGCGCATCGTCCTTCTGCCCCAACGGTGCATCTTCTTCCCCAAAGGCGGCGACCCCAGTGGTGGAGTTCCGACCCTGCACCTCGACGGTGGCCGCTTTCCCGGCACCATCCCCCCATCGTCCGAGCCCCAACACTATGCCCTAGCGGCGACATCCTTGGCATTCGCTTTCTCGGCACCATGCCCCCAGCGTCGTGTCCTAGCCCACGCCCCCGGCGGTGACATCCCTGGCCCCGCACAACGGCTGTGTCCTCGGCGAGCACGCACGCGTGCAACGACGTCCTTCTCCATCTTGACGCGCCCCGGTGGGCCATCTTCGAGCTCTGGCTGGCCATGTCCTAGCGGTTGTGCTGCCAGTGGGTTGCGCCGCGGCGGCTGTTCCCCAGCGAGATGCGCCCCAATGGTCGCGTGATCTCAGCTCCCCGTGCTCTCCTTCCCTGAGAGCCAGAGGGGCAGGTGTAGTCTTTCTAGTCCTTTGGGGCCCACATGTGGGAGATAAGCTGGGATAAGCTACTATTTTCAGCTTCATACCAACTCATGTCTTTGTGAGAGTAGGAGATGAAACTGTTTTAGAAATGAGTGTTTGGCAAAAAAAAAAACAGCTCACTGTGCCAAACTGTCCCGAAGTCTAATAGCTGAATGTTCTTTTTGCAATTTCTAGGATTCATCCTTATATGAAAGCCTCTAAATTGAGCCTCAAATTAGTAATAATAAGTTAAAAGTGAGATAATATGCTTATGAATACATAATTATTTTGTTCATTTATTTTTTGAAATGCATTATGTAAAATGACTTTTGAAGATTACTAATTAGTGGTACCTAAACTACAATAGAACCTATATTTAGAGGTGGTATGTTAGACAATATGATTATGTTCAGGTGTACCCTCGGTTGTAGGCTAGAGACTTGTGCGGTGTATAGCTTGAGGAGTGTTGTACAAGTAGATAGTTGAGAGATTTTAGGAACATTTTTTGTACACGTTGCCTTGTAACCAAAGCCACGGTGAGGGCTGTTCTCACCATTATTTAACACGTAACCGAGGATCCCTAGGGGGAACCTCATTAACCCCTTTCTTCTCACATGGTATCAGAGCCTTCTTCCAAAACAGAGGTTTTTCATGGCGTTCTTTATTCATCCTCCGCGGCATCTGCTACCGTCTTCACCATCACTTTCCTTCCTACCAACGAGAAACTCACCGGAGCCAATTTCCAATCTTGGAGGGCGCAAGTTCTGTCGGCGCTCAAGGGAGCGCAACTCGCCAAGTTCATCCTACCAGATGCACAGGCGCCGTCTCCATTCCTGGCTCTAGAGAAGGGCAAGGAGGACTCCAAGGAGCCCGCCTGCCATCAACCCTAATTATGAATCATGGGTGGCAAAGGACCAGACAGTCCTAAATTATCTGTTGTCCAACATGTCCAAGGAGATTCTTGGCAAGTCAACAATGAAGTCACTGCATCGGCCGCATGGGCAGCCATCGAGGCGATGTTCTCATCGCAGCCCAGGGCGTGCAACATCTCCACTAGAATGGCCTTAGCCACCGCCTCCAAAGGTACATCTTCCATTAGTTAATACATTGGCAAGATGAAAAGTTTGGCAGACGAGATGGCATCGGCCGGGCACAAGTTAGAGGATGAGGAGCTCGTCTCCTACATTCTCACGGGACTCGACGTCAACTTTGATCCCGTGGTCTCGGTGGTGACTGCGCAGGTCGAACCCATCATAGTTGCGGAGCTATACACCCAACTTGTGAGCCATGAGCAGTGCCTGGAGATACGTGATGGTGGTGGCGGCAATTAGTCGTCAGCAAATCTGGCGGCGAAAGGAGGGCGTGGCAACGACAACCGCGGCGGTGGTCACGGTAGTGGTGGCGGCCATGCCGGCTATGGTCATGGCCACAAGGGAGGACGCGGTGGCAGCGGTGGCCGCAACACATTCTAGCCAGGCGTCTTCTGTCAGATGTGCCACAAGGAAGGGCATACAACCATCCGGTGCTTCAAGAGGTTTGATGCCTCATACACTGGGCCGCCCTAGAAATCGGCTTCATCCGCGACATCTTCATATGGGGTCGACACAGACTAGTATATGGATACCGGTGCGACAGACCACATCACCAGTGAGCTAGATAAGCTCACTATTCGTGACAAGTACCACAGAGGAGACCAAGTGCACACCGCATCTAGTTCAGGTATGAAGATCAATCATATTGGTCATGGTACCTTGCGTTTCCCCAGTAGTAATCTTCATCTGAAAAATATTCTTCATGTTCCTAGTGCAAATAAGAGTCTTGTCTTTGTTAATCGCATTGCTCGTGACAATGGTGTTTTTCTAGAATTTCACCCTGATCATTTTCTTATAAAGGAACAATCGACGAGGAGAACTCTCCTCAAAGCTAGGCCGATGTGAACGCGGTCTTTATCTAGTGAAGCCGCCCAATAAAGAAGTGCTTGGAGTCATCAAGCCAACCACGTCCTTATGGCATCACCGCCTAGGTCATGCATCTACCGCCGTAGTCCAGCAAGTCCTGCACCGCCACAAGCTTCCCTTTCAAAAAGAGTCAAATAAATCTAGTGTGTGTGACACTTGTGAACAGGGCAAAAGTCACCAGTTGCCCAACCCTAGATCTACTTGTGTGTCAACTAGTCCTTTAGATCTAGTGTTCTCTGGTGTATGGGGTCCAGCCCTAACTTCTGTTGGTCGCAACAATTATTATGTTTCCTTTATTGATGATCATTACAAATATGTGTGGATTTATTTGTTGTGTCGAAAGTCTGAAGTTTTCCAATGTTTTTGCGACTTCCAAAGTCTTGTTGAGTGACAATTCAATTGCAAAATTCGTGTTATGCAGACTGATTGCGGGGGGTGAGTATCAAGCCTTAAACTCATTCTTCCAACGCATGGGTATATCCCATCACGTCTCCTGCCCCAGACACACACCAGCAAAATGGGTCAGCAGAATGCAAACATAGGCACATAGTTGAAATTGGCCTCACGCTGCTAGCGCACGCCTCCATGCCATTAAAATTTTGGGATGAAGCATTTTTAATTGCAGTATTCTTGATCAATAGGCTTCCATCACAGGTCATCAACAATGATACTCCCTTCTTTCGTCTCTGTGGCCAGCAACCGGACTAAACCTCCCTTCGCACGTTCGGCTATGCGTGTTGGCCGAATCTCATACCCTATAATGGTAGAAAGCTTGAATTTCGGTCCAAAAAATGTGTTTTCCTCGCCTATACCAACCAACACAAAGGGTTCAAATGCCTAGATCCTAAAGTTGGTCGTATCTATATTTATAGGGATGTCATTTTTGATGAACAAGTCTTCCCATTTGCATCTCTTCATCCCAACGCCGGTGTGCAATTGCGAGCCGAGCTTGCCTTGTTACCAAATATTCTTATGAATCCATCTTATAGTTTTGGGGGTGCGCAAATACTTGACCAAAGGTTGTTTTCTCCTGTGCCTACTAATACTTCACAGTTGCCTGGTGGAAGCGTATTTGATGCAGCTCAAGAATCAGTGGGAAATCCCGGCGGAAACGTTGAAAATCCAGCGTCAAAGGGGCAATATTTCATGTGCCCCCCTGGCTGCGACCGCACAGGTATCGAGGTTGATGCACCTGATGGATCTGCAGCGTCAGGGGGTGAATCCATTGTGGAATTAGCGCCCGCGCAACAGACTGGCCTGTCCCCCACACTATCTCCCGGGCCGGCTGAATCTTCTACGTCGCCACATGCCTCAGCTGTGCCAGTTTCCTCGGGTGTGGCCGCGCAACCGGATCCCGCTGGCAGCGGGCCGCACTTCCAGGGTGATTCGGGTGGATCAGGTGTGGTTTCAGCTGGATCCGCTGTGCAGCCTAGCTCTATTGTCTCTCCTGCACATTCAGTTGATATACAGCAACAGCGGCCCATTATTACCAGAGCTCAGCATGGCATCCATAAGCCCAAGACTTACACGGATGGGACTGTGAGATGGTGCCAACTTGCTAATACAGTTTCAGAAGAACCGTCCACTATTGACGAGGCACTGGGTGATACTAAATGGGTCTCAGTAATGGATGCTGAACGTCAAGCCTTGCTTCGCAACAAAACTTGGTGCCTTGTACCTCTTCCCAAAGGAAAGAATGTGATCTGTTGCAAGTGGATCTATAAAGTGAAACGTAAAGCAGATGACTCGATAGATCGGTATAAGGCTCGGTTGGTGGCAAAGGGCTATAAGCAACAATATGGTATAGGTTATGAGGACACATTTAGTCCTATTGTCAAGGCTGCAACAATTCGGATCATTCTATTTGTGGTCCTTTCCAAAGGGTGGTCGCTTCGGCAGTTAGATGTGCAGAATGCTTTCCTGCATGGTGTGTTCAAGGAGGAGGTTTATATGCATCAGCCCCAGGATACATTGACAGCACGCATCCAGGGTATGTGTGTAAATTGGACAAAGCCATCTATGGTTTGAAGCAGGCGCCCCGGGCGTGGTATGCCCGATTATGTGGGAAACTTGAGCAACTCGGGTTCATCCCTTCCAAGGCTGACACTTCTCTATTTTATTATAATAAAGGGCGTCATACTTTGTTTGTCCTTGTTTATGTTGACGATATCATTGTTGCTAGCTCTTCCCCGAAAGCAATTCTCTGTTGGCCGACCTGTGGCAGGAGTTCGCGCTCAAGGACTTAGGGGACCTTCATTTTTTCTTGGGCATCGAAGTCAAGAGGGGTGACACTGGTCTGATTCTCACCCAAGAAAGATATGCTAATGATATTCTCAAGCATTCAGGTATGGATAGATGCAAGCCCATTGACACACATCTCTCTTCATCTGAAAAGTTAAGTGTTGAATCGGTCTAGAAGATTCTACAAAGTACTGAAGTATGGTGGGGCATTACAATACTTGACCTTGACATGCCCGGATATATCTTTTTGTTGTGAACAAGGTATGTCAGTTTTTGCATGCACCCACTACGGTACATTGGAGCGCTATGAAAAGGATCCTAAGGTAGATACGTGGAACTATAAATTTTGGGCCTCAAATTCAAAGGTCAAGATCAATGCTAGTTAGTGCTTTCTCAGATGTTGATTGGGCCGGTTGTGTTGATGATCGAAGATCTACCGGTGGGTTTGCAATATTTGTTGGAGGTAACTTGGTTTCATGGACTGCAAAGAAGCAACCAACAGTATCTCGATCAAGCACAGAAGCAGAATATAAAGCATTAGCTCATGCAACTGCTGAGGTGTTATGGGTTCAGAAATTACTTACCGAGCTTGGAGTCCAGCATCCACCCAAGGCTCGATTGTGGTGTGATAACCTTGGAGCTACATATCTCTCGGCTAATCCCATTTTCCATGCAAGAACGAAACATATTGAGATTGATTTTCATTTTGTTTGTGAGAGAGTGGCTCAAAAGTTATTGGAGATTCATTTCATTCATACAAGAGATCAAGTTGCTGATGGATTCACCAAAGCGCTTCCTGCAGTTAAACTCAAACAGTTCAGAGAAAATCTCAACCTTAGAAGTGGCTAAGATTGAGAAGGGGTGTTAGACAATATGATTATGTTCACGTGTACCCTCAGTTGTAGACTAGAGACTTGTGTGGTGTATAGCTTGAGGAGTGTTGTACAAGTAGATAGTTGAGAGATTCTAGGAACGTTTGTTGTACACGTTGCCTTGTAACCAAAGCCACGGTGAGGGCTGTTCTCACCATTATTTAACACGTAACCGAGGATCCCAAGGGGTAATCTCGTTAACCCATTTGTTCTCACATGGTAGTTTTCGATTTAAAAAAGCCAGCTGCTCAGTCTACCTCTGTAAAATGGTCTATGTTATTGGGTTATTTGCAGATGCAGTCGGCCAGCTGGTTGCACCACATAAAAAATGTGCGCCTATCAGGGGGCATGTCTCCTAGGGGCGTTTTTGGTAGTAGTTGTATTAGGTATTAGGTTCCGAGCAGGATGTCCACCGTACCCAATTATAGCTAGGCAGCATTAAAGATAGAATGTATTAGTGGCAGCGTATGCTATGAAAACTAGGCTTCTATGCAAACTATAGAAACTCTAATCTGGACCACAGAACTCTAATCCGATGGCTACAGGGAAAGGTGGGTTACTTTTGCACTTAAACCCCCTGCCAATCCCATCCTAATCAATTTTTTGCAAATTAGTTCCAGCAGCCGATCGCACCTCCCCTCACGTCGTTCCTTGCGCCATTCCATAGCGCCATACCACGTCGCTCTGTCTCCTCATCTCTCCGCCGCCGCCTGGCGATCCCGCCATGGAGACGTAGGAGAACCACCAGGAGACCACCGCTGCGGATGCCGCCATGGAGACCGGTGTCATCGCCATGGAGACCACCGCTGCGGATCCCGCCATGGAGACGCAGGAGAACCACCAGGGTTGGCTTGCCATCCCGCCTCGCGATCTCGCCATGGAGAAGCTCCCTGGCCCCCACGCAGCCTTGGAGACCACTGCTGCGGATGAAGCCATGGAGACTGGCGTCATCGCCATGGAGACCCCCACTGCCGCTGCCACCGAGTCTCAGGTCGCCGTTTATCCCGTCGTCGCCGATGATCACATCGTCATTACGATCGACACGGTCGACGCCGAAGTTGGAGCCCACCTTGAACAGCCAAGCACTCCTAAGCCGAAACCTTCTCCGAGTTTAGTAGTAAGTTGCATAGAACATTTTTTTGCAAAGAACTAGTTTTGCTCAAACAATGGATTCGTACGTTGTTATGTGATGACATGTTATCTAGCCAGCTCTAATAACAATGATTTATAGAGTGAATGTTCTTTACTGAATTGGTACATGCTCTTCTCAAATGAATAAGAATATAAAAATGCACGGTTTTTGAAAGTAGTCAGTTGCAAGTGGTCTACCTAGGATCTCTACAGTTACTATCATATATTTACAGTTAATATTTTGCATAGAACATATGTTTTCTTCTTTTTTTGCAAAGAACTAGTTTGCCTGGACTATTACTCATACAATTTTACACTTGTATAGGACACAAATTGCAAAGAACATTTGAAGCCTATGGTTGGAATGATCTTTGATACTCTCACATATGTGGAAACATTTTACAAATCGTATGCACACGAAGTTGGTTTCTCTGTTCGTGTTGGTCAGCAGAAGAAGGAAAATGATGAAATGATATTCAAGCGTTATTGTTGTTCAAGGGAAGGGTACAGACAGGAGAGCGTACAAAAAGTTAGTGGGGAATCCGGGAAAAAAAGAAAGTCACCAAATGTGATGGAAACTAGGTGTGGTTGTCAGGCACATATTGTTGTCAAGCTTGACAGTGACAAGACGTATCGAATATATTCAATGGTTGAGGCACACAACCATGGTTTTGTGTCACCAGATAAGAGGCATTTGCTACGATCCAACCGAAATGTCAGTGAGAGAACAAAGAGTACTTTGTTCAATTGTCATAAGGCTAGCATTGGCACATCACAAGCATATCGACTTCTCCATGTCAGTGAGGGTGGGTTTGAGAATGTTGGGTGCACAAAGAGGGATTTGCAAAACTATTTCAGTGACCTCAGAACAAAAATTAAGGATGCAGATGCACAAATGTCTGTGGCACAACTTGAGTGAAGGAAGGAAGTAAATCCTGCCTTCTTTTATGAGTTTATGCTGGATGAAAAAGGACGACTTGTTCATGTATCTTGGGTAGATGCTATATGCAGTAAGAACTATAGTGTTTTTGGTGATGTGATTTCGGTAGATGCAACATATACCACCAACCAGTATAACATTAAATTTGTGCCATTTACTGGAGTCAATCATCACTTGCAAAGTATTTTCCTTCGGGCAGCATTCTTAGCAGATCAAAAGATCGATTCATATGTATGGTAGTTTAAGACCTTTCTTAAGGCCATGGGTGGAGTAGCTCCTCATCTAATCACAACAGATGAAGATGCAAGCTTGATGGCTGCTATTGCTCAGATTCTACCAAATACAGCTCATTGATTTTGCATGTGGCATATCATGGAAAAGGTACCTGAGAAGCTCGGACCATCTATAAGAAATGATGAAAATTTTTGGGAAAGACTAAACAAGTGTGTTTGGGGGACTGAGAATTCAGATGGGGGATTGAGAATTCAGATGATTTTGTGTCACAATGGAATTCTATCATAACTGATTATGAACTCATGGGAAATGAGTGGTTCTCCACTAGGTTTGCCATTCGCGAATCATGGATTCTGGTTTACTTTTTGGACATACCTCTAGTAGGAATGCTTAGGACTACATCACGATCGGAGAGTGCAAATTCTTTTTTTAACCGTTTCATTCATAGAAAGTTGACCTTTGTTGAGTTCTGGCTAAGTTTTGACATAGCTTTGGAGTGCCAGCGCCAAGAGGAGTTGAAAGCCAACAATGCAAGTCTTCACAGCCCTCCAAAAGTGATGACACCATGGGCCATGGAGAAGCAATGTAGAGGGATATATACACATGAAGTTTTTAGTAAATTTCAGGAACAAATTGTAGCTGCAAGCGACCATTGCATTATTCAAGGTATCTCAGAGAGTGAAGATATAAGATGTTTCACCATTAGCAGCTTAACTGGAAAAGATCGAGTTGTTCATATGAACAAGTCAAACATGTTTGGTAAGTGCTCTTGTAAATTATATGAGTCATATGGCATCCCGTGTCATCATATCATACAAGTGCTTCGAGTAGAGAAGCAAAATGAGATACCATCAATTTATATTATGAAGAGATGGGAGACAAGATGTAAAAGGTGTGTAGACCATCAATCCTTCTGTTTTGTTTCCTTCTGTATAGACCATCAATCCTTCTGTTTCGTTTTACAGAGAAATATTCTTTTTAATATTTTTTATGGCTGTTTTGTTTCAACATTTTTTATGGCTGTTTTGTTTCCTTCTGTATAGACCATCAATCATTCTGTTTCGTTTTACAGAGAAATATTCTTTGATGAGGAAGGGAACCTACTGTCACACCCGGTTTTCTAAAGAACAAAACCAGGCTAATCATATGTGTGCCCAGGAAGTCCACACATATGCCAGAATGAAAAAGTATCAGAAACAATGTTATCATATAACGTATACATAGCTATATTAACACTTACATCAGAGTATCGCGGAACGGTGACTAAACTTCAGGCTCCATTCTTCTCAGGGACGGCTGACTGGGGGTAACATATGCCTAGCACTTCTACTAGTCTTCTGGAAACTCCACTGCACCTTTGTCCTTCTTCCGAGTAGCATCTTACTACACACTGGAGTGTGGGGGAAATAGCAAGAGTGAGTCCATGTCGAACTCAACAAGTATAACACAGGGTTCATGAGGCACAAAAGGCTAGACACTGTTTGACTGCGTTTAGCTTTTAATCATCATATAATTAACAATTGAGTAGCATCAAGGTATTCCAATTCCCATTAATGAATCAATAATCAATTGTAATAAGGATAATAAATAGCATTAACATGAGCATAATAATAATCAACAATAATTAAGCATGATATAATAATGGTGATCAAATATTCTATAAGAATCCCCAAGGCCGCTCGTATCCGTGAGCACGGCTAGTATACCAGTTTTTAACTCTGCGCAGAGGTGTACACTTTCACTGTGAGTCATGATTTCCAAATGCATGGGTTTGCAAGGCCCAAAACATCGGAAACCATATAAAGCCATTCAAAAGTTCGTCTAACAAGTTAGGGCCATTAGATTCACTCGGCAGGCAGATGTAGAACCCCCCTTCCCAGTGGCACAACAACCGCAGCCTATACACACTAGGCCAGGGGCTCGCCCTACACCCAACGTGGCAAGCCTTTCTTACGCCATTTAAGGTAACCACTAACAAGCTAGAAAAGGTCTCTTGAACAACTAGAGCCAGAGCCATATAGCCCTCACAGCTGTACTGTATATCCCGGTTATCACTTACAGATAAGTCCTTATGGAGAGAAACCAGAGCAACAATATAACCCCTTGCTCTAGCCCCCTTTTCAATAGTAATAAAATCATCTTAATGGTTGGTTGCATAATTCATTAATCCAATTACAAGATCATCGTTCATAATTAAGCGCTAGCAATAACTACCCAAATGCACAACCCATAGGTGACAAGGAAACAAGATATCAATAGCTAAGTTATAATCTCTATGGTTGTCAAGGAGGACACATGCATATGTACGATAATTTTAGTGAATAGGTAACAAGGATGGTCCCATATTATACTTGCCTTTGAACTTGCTTTATGCCTAAAGCAACTTGCTCTGAAAAGCCTCAACTTAATCTTTCATTTGCAATTTCTAGCACTCAGCTTCTGGTCTTCACCTTCTGATCTTCGGCGCTCACGGATAATCTTTCTTCTACTCGTAGATCATAGCAACCAAGCACACTAGCAAGCTTACAAGCAAACAAATAGGAACAACTAAGAACAATACACCAAACAAGAGAAAACAGCGTACTAAAAGAGAACTACCGGCTACGATCATGAGAACATAAGAAACGTCGATAACGGAACTATCGTTAAAAAGAAAAAAAACTATCGGAATATTTATATTATAAAAGAAAAGAAAAACCTACATACTTAACTTAAGCAAAACCATGTGAAGCATATTAATATTAGATTGGTCAAAACACAATTTAATTCAAAAGTCGGGTTGAAGCTACTCATATTTTATTTATAAACCTTACCATCTAAACCGAGCAAGTTGAACATTACTTTGCACAAATATATAAAGGGCATGTGAGAGCACCTACTCAATTTGTATATGACGTCAGTTCAAGCTAAATAAAATATAATTTTAAAAACACATTTATACTATCCTAATTGTAACTATAAACACATACGTTAGCATTAATCAAGTTAATATTTATATTTAGTTGATAAAGGTCTATGCTTGCTTACATTGTTTTTAATAAAAGACACTTGATAAGTATAAATCATATTATTATTATCTAATTCATAAACACAGGTCACGATAAATAGGGTTGCTAATGCGTAACTTTAGTCGACATGACCGCAACACGACTAGAACGGATTTAAATCACTAGATAGCTTTTAATTAACAAAGCAACAAAAACGAAATTATAAACCTGTCACTTTTAATTAAAAACTATTAAATTAATACTAATCAAATTGCATTTTAAATCAATAAATTCATAATTATAAGATATGACAAACATTAGCACACTGTGTAGAGCGCGACGACACGAATCTAACGCAACTTGAACGACTCGAATCGGTGCTAAAACGATAAAACGGTGGAGATCAAAAGATCGATGGCGAACTAGTTCGGTACCTCGTTTTCTTCCTTGCAATCCTGTACAGCTAGCCAGGGAGGAAATCGGGGTGCTGCTGCTGCTACAAGTCACAGAGGGGACCGGGGAAATTGGCCAAGGCTCAGAACGGGCAGCGATGGAATCGTGCGAAGGTTCTTAAGTGCTTTTGCTATTGGTGCATTGATACAGGTCTTCCAACCATATAGCCGATCAACTTTGTTCAAGGCAACAATAAACCTCACATTGCGGTGTTTCAAAAGATCAAGGGACTCCATGGTCTGCTTCTCGAGCCCATGCGTAATATCAACAACCACTACAGCAATGTCACACAGACTTGATCCCCTCGAGCGCATGTTACTGAATGACTGGTGCCCCGGGGTGTCAATTACAAGCAAGCCAGGAACTTTGATGGTAACCTCAGCTTTAAGGGAGGCCCTCTCCCTGATATTCTCAACAGGTAAGTAGGTGGCACCAATCTGCTGCGTGATTCGTCCAGCCTCCCCACCCTGCACATTGCTTTGCCGAATACAATCAAGCAGCTTTGTCTTTCCAGCATCCACATGCCCAAGGATGCAACATATGGGTGCACGAAGCTCCATGTCAACCCCATTGCCTTGACCTTCATCCTCAAGGATAGAGACCAAATCTTCCCCAATATCTTCCGATAAACTGATTAGGTTAGAAATTGGAGTAGCAGAGGTCACCTGCTTTTCCTCTGCTTGGTTCTCTTCCAGTTCTCTAAAAGAGGGAGATTTACCACCATGCAATAGGAAATCAAATCCATCGAAGCTCTTGTTCTCCCAATTATCATCTTCGTTGATTTCATTGCTCTCTTCCGAAGATGATTGTGTAATTTGTTCCTCCCCCAATTGCAGCACATCAACGCCTACTCCATCATCCTCCAGCGATGCATTGCTCTGTTCGTACTGCAATTGGTCCTCAGACCCCAAAGTTTCTCCCAGATCAGTTTCAATTTTAGATTAGACATTGACATGACGCTTGGGCACCAATTTAGACTTCCTTGTTTCATACACGGGCCTCCTCTGCGTGCCACCACACCCATCACTGCCGGTGGCATCAGCAACGGCGACGCCCAGCCGCCTCCATCCGGAGCTTCTCCTGGATCATCCTCACGTGCCTGGGCACCGATGTCGCGCCACTAGCCGGCGGCGGACGACAACAGCGGCGGCGGGCGGCAACAACGGCGGCGGGCGGCAACAGCGGCGGCGACATAGGGCTCGGAGTGGAAGCGGAATTCGCCGGAGATGTCCGAGGTGGCCGGAAAAGCTCGCCGAACCTTCGTCGGAAGTTCGCCGGAACGCAAGCTGTAGATGCAGAACTTCGGCGAGGGGTGAAGGGAGCTACGAGTGGCGGCTCGCGATAAGAAGGGAGAAAATTCTAATTTACTACACGAGAGATTTCCCAAACTAGGGGCTCCTCTTACGGTAGTTTTGGTGTGCTTTGCCCAAGGGGTAGGTACGTATATATAGGGAGAAAAACTCTCCACCTCCATGTCAACTAGCGATATGGTGCTAATTGACGTTGCACCCTCCATCTTTACTAATAGGCCTAAGTAATCATTTAAGCCCATTAGTAAATAAATGTATGGGCCTTTAGGATTATTGCACACAGGCTTTGGTGGAAAATGAGATATTTATTATTTTCGGAATTAATTAATTTCGTGGATAAAATAATTCTAGAAAAGTCCAGAATTATTATTTAAGCCGCGAAAATACTCCGAAAGCTCCAAAAATTCAAGGGAATTTTCCAGAGACATTATGGAATATGAGGAACCCAAATAAAGTATTTGGAGCTTATGAAAAGATGGATGAAGAGATCAAGGAAAAAGATTAAGCTCACGGAAATTAGAATTTTGAATCCAGAAAATACCAAAAAGTTTTCCGATGAGAAGTAAACGTCGTCCTATGGTATTTTGAAAATAATAGCACTCACCAACACCAAAGACAAGCATCACACAGACACCACATTAATAATTTAATATGAAAAAGTTTAAAACCACAATTTTCTATATTTAATTAGCAACAACTTAACTTATCTAATAAATTTATTCGAATATTGAAATCATTTATTTTATTTAGTATTTTTCATGCACAACCCAAAATAGAAAATTTTGGGTGTGACAATTCTACCCCACTTAACAGGAATCTCGTCCCAAGATTTGGAGAGAATAGGGAGAAAAATAAAGTTGATTCTGCAATTCTTCATTTTTCCTTCATCAACTCTTATCCAATGATGATGCCACGAACTCATAACCAACTTTGTAAAGGTATCCTTTAGGCACTTACGATTCTTGTAGATGGTTCTAACAGGTTACCAACCCTGAGAAAAGATATTTGCGCTCGATAATGACTTTGCAACCATGTAGATAGCTGATGTTTCCAGGTGACGAAATAGAACATATAAACCTCTATATTGTATCGTCTTTTAGTTCGGCAAACCCCATTAAGAAGAGATCAACTAGAGAACACCAAAGGATAGATTGCATTTGTTTCTGAGTGATAACTACCATCATGTCCTTCTACCATCTCAAAGAGACTCATGAGCATATCCAAGATCAAGTAACCTGCACTTCCTCATGAGCAGAAAAATGGCAGTGCAGAAATACAGTTATAACTCGAGTTCTATGAATCCTATGATATTGTAGCTTATACCGTTGGAAAGCTTATAAAATTTACTACAACTTTCTTATAGAACACTTCTCCAGATTCTATAGTCAAGGTAGTCGAAAACTGTGCACAACAGAAACTATTTCAGGTTGCTGACAGCACAGATGTGTCATCTTGTGATTTTCATAACTCCCAAACCATAATAGCTATCAGGGTGGTTCTTACCATCAGAGAAAAATATTGAAGTCTACTATTGTCCAGAATTTATCCATGATTTTTGGGCATCCAAAAATAGAGATATAAGCTAGGGAAGACAGACTGCTCTTTAAAAGACAGGATAAGGTGGGAACAAGATTCAGAGAGACTAGAGAGATTGATAACGCTAATCTTCAAGTCTTCATGCTTCTTTGCTTTGCGTTGATGAGATATAAGACATGGATCAAAGATAGCCAAAAGATGACAAGAAAGATAAGGTTTGATCTTCAGTTCTTCATACCTTGTCGCTCGAGATTAATGATGGTAGCGGACACTACCCCACTTAACAAAGATTTTGTTCCACCTGGCAATGTCATTGAAAGCAACACTTTCTTTAAGGCTTGCTGCTAATGATAAGTCCTTCACTTAAAACTTACTAAACATACTTGATATGGGGGTGATGTCATCTAAGCTTTCATGAAACTAACTATAGACTTCCAACATCTCCTTCCTATGTCGTCTATGCTAACTTGTATAGAGTATGTTGAATTGAATGTTGAACTCCCAACTGATGACAGCTTGAAGTGAAGACCAGTCCTGATGAACACCTGAGCTTCTTGTAAACGATCCAACAAAGCACTGATCCCAAGCAAACAACACTAGCACATGAGTAGAATTCCAATCATAGAGTTAACCACTTCTTCCAAGTGAAGCACTAGGACATACGAAACCTTCATCTTGCAACACTCACAACTTTGCTACCCCTTAAGAAAAAGAAACTAGGGGACACCGCATATCCTTTTATACTAGATAACCATAATCATCTCTAATGTAAGATTCCAAGGCAAATCAATGAGATTCAAAGATATCCAATGATATATTCACTTATACAAGATAAGGAAGTAATGCGGAAAAATTTCTGGGCGAATTCCAATTTCAGCAGTTCAGTAAATCTGGCATAACTCGAGCTACAAAGATCCAAATGAAGTGATCTTTACATGGTTGGAAAGCTTATGAAATTATCTACAACTTTTATTAATAACACTTTTCCAGGTTCTGTCATTAAATTAATCAAAAATAGAGCTTAGCCAAAACTGTTCCAGAATTCCAGACTGTGCAGTAACCTCGACTTAGGACAGGTATATCTCTTAGCTCAAAATAGATAAAAAGGTAATTCCAGTGGGTTTGAAAATATACAGAAGTCTAGTTATTCCCAGTAAAATTTCATAAATTTCTCATGTCCATATCTTGAGATATAACAGAAACATTGCAGACTGCTATAGAAATCAGCATGCAGAGTATTACGTAAAACCTACCCCACTTAACATGGATCGAGCTACTCCTCAAGACTTATACCTTCCGAGCCACCTTTGAAACACGAGAACAAGGCAACACACAAGCAACACATCAAGCAAAACAAGCACACATCACATCATCGGTACTACACGTACTTCTTCAACAATGGTGGTCATCCTAAGGGAAGAGTATGGATGATAAAAGGCCATCGAATTTTTGAACCAGGTGGGATCAGAAAACTTTTAGTAAAAATAACATAAGACAAAAATCAAGGGAGTAAGAAATAATAGCTCAAATGAAGCTATATCAAGAAAGGGATACAATAGGACAAGGAAGAAGAAATAGTCAAAATCAATGAGTCAAGGGATGACAAAATAGTTTTATAGTAAAATAAGTTTTAGAATACGTCCAGTGCTACTTGGCATACGTCCTACAGTCAACACCGCTCTGATACCACTCTGTCACACCCGGTTTTCTAAAGAACAAAAGCAGGCTAATCATATGTGTGCCCAGGAAGTCCACACATATGCCAGAATGAAAAAGTATCAGAAACAATGTTATTATATAACGTATACATAGCTATATTAACACTTACATCAGAGTATCGCGGAACGGTGACTAAACTTCAGGCTCCATTCTTCTCAGGGACGGCTGACTGGGGGTAACATATGCCTAGCACTTCTACTAGTCTTCTGGAAACTCCACTACACCTTTGTCCTTCTTCCGAGTAGCATCTTACTACACATTGGAGTGTGGGGGAAATAGCAAGAGTGAGTCCATGTCGAACTCAACAAGTATAACACAGGGTTCATGAGGCACAAAAGGCTAGACACTGTTTGACTGCGTTTAGCTTTTAATCATCATATAATTAACAATTGAGTAGCATCAAGGTATTCCAATTCCCATTAATGAATCAATAATCAATTGTAATAAGGATAATAAATAGCATTAACATGAGCATAATAATAATCAACAATAATTAAGCATGATATAATAATGGTGATCAAATATTCTGTAAGAATCCCCAAGGCCGCTCGTATCCGTGAGCACGGCTAGTATACCAGTTTTTAACTCTGCGCAGAGGTGTACACTTTCACTGTGAGTCATGATTTCCAAATGCATGGGTTTGCAAGGCCCAAAACATCGGAAACCATATAAAGCCATTCAAAAGTTCGTCTAACAAGTTAGGGCCATTAGATTCACTCGGCAGGCAGATGTAGAACCCCCCTTCCCAGTGGCACAACAACCGCAGCCTATACACACTAGGCCAGGGGCTCGCCCTACACCCAACGTGGCAAGCCTTTCTTACGCCATTTAAGGTAACCACTAACAAGCTAGAAAAGGTCTCTTGAACAACTAGAGCCAGAGCCATATAGCCCTCACAGCTGTACTGTATATCCCGGTTATCACTTACAGATAAGTCCTTATGGAGAGAAACCAGAGCAACAATATAACCCCTTGCTCTAGCCCCCTTTTCAATAGTAATAAAATCATCTTAATGGTTGGTTTCATAATTCATTAATCCAATTACAAGATCATCGTTCATAATTAAGCGCTAGCAATAACTACCCAAATGCACAACCCATAGGTGACAAGGAAACAAGATATCAATAGCTAAGTTATAATCTCTATGGTTGTCAAGGAGGACACATGCATATGTATGATAATTTTAGTGAATAGGTAACAAGGATGGTCCCATGTTATACTTGCCTTTGAACTTGCTTTATGCCTAAAGCAACTTGCTCTGAAAAGCCTCAACTTAATCTTTCATTTGCAATTTCTGGCACTTAGCTTCTGGTCTTCACCTTCTGATCTTCGGCGCTCACGGATAATCTTTCTTCTACTCGTAGATCATAGCAACCAAGCACACTAGCAAGCTTACAAGCAAACAAATAGGAACAACTAAGAACAATACACCAAACAAGAGAAAACAGCGTACTAAAAGAGAACTACCGGCTACGATCATGAGAACATAAGAAACGTCGATAACGGAACTATCGTTAAAAAGAAAAAAAACTATCGGAATATTTATATTATAAAAGAAAAGAAAAACCTACATACTTAACTTAAGCAAAACCATGTGAAGCATATTAATATTAGATTGGTCAAAACACAATTTAATTCAAAAGTCGGGTTGAAGCTACTCATATTTTATTTATAAACCTTACCATCTAAACCGAGCAAGTTGAACATTACTTTGCACAAATATATAAAGGGCATGTGAGAGCACCTACTCAATTTGTATATGACGTCAGTTCAAGCTAAATAAAATATAATTTTAAAAACACATTTATACTATCCTAATTGTAACTATAAACACATACGTTAGCATTAATCAAGTTAATATTTATATTTAGTTGATAAAGGTCTATGCTTGCTTACATTGTTTTTAATAAAAGACACTTGATAAGTATAAATCATATTATTATTATCTAATTCATAAACACAGGTCACGATAAATAGGGTTGCTAATGCGTAACTTTAGTCGACATGACCGCAACATGACTAGAACGGATTTAAATCACTAGATAGCTTTTAATTAACAAAGCAACAAAAACGAAATTATAAACCTGTCACTTTTAATTAAAAACTATTAAATTAATACTAATCAAATTGCATTTTAAATCAATAAATTCATAATTATAAGATATGACAAACATTAGCACACTGTGTAGAGCGCGACGACACGAATCTAACGCAACTTGAACGACTCGAATCGGTGCTAAAACGATAAAACGGTGGAGATCAAAAGATCGATGGCGAACTAGTTCGGTACCTCGTTTTCTTCCTTGCAATCCTGTACAGCTAGCCAGGGAGGAAATCGGGGTGCTGCTGCTGCTACAAGTCACAGAGGGGACCGGGGAAATTGGCCAAGGCTCAGAACGGGCAGCGATGGAATCGTGCGAAGGTTCTTAAGTGCTTTTGCTATTGGTGCATTGATACAGGTCTTCCAACCATATAGCCGATCAACTTTGTTCAAGGCAACAATAAACCTCACATTGCGGTGTTTCAAAAGATCAAGGGACTCCATGGTCTGCTTCTCGAGCCCATGCGTAATATCAACAACCACTACAGCAATGTCACACAGACTTGATCCCCTCGAGCGCATGTTACTGAATGACTGGTGCCCCGGGGTGTCAATTACAAGCAAGCCAGGAACTTTGATGGTAACCTCAGCTTTAAGGGAGGCCCTCTCCCTGATATTCTCAATAGGTAAGTAGGTGGCACCAATCTGCTGCGTGATTCGTCCAGCCTCCCCACCCTGCACATTGCTTTGCCGAATACAATCAAGCAGCTTTGTCTTTCCAGCATCCACATGCCCAAGGATGCAACATATGGGTGCACGAAGCTCCATGTCAACCCCATTGCCTTGACCTTCATCCTCAAGGATAGAGACCAAATCTTCCCCAATATCTTCCGATAAACTGATTGGGTTAGAAATTGGAGTAGCAGAGGTCACCTGCTTTTCCTCTGCTTGGTTCTCTTCCAGTTCTCTAAAAGAGGGAGATTTACCACCATGCAATAGGAAATCAAATCCATCGAAGCTCTTGTTCTCCCAATTATCATCTTCGTTGATTTCATTGCTCTCTTCCGAAGATGATTGTGTAATTTGTTCCTCCCCCAATTGCAGCACATCAACGCCTACTCCATCATCCTCCAGCGATGCATTGCTCTGTTCGTACTGCAATTGGTCCTCAGACCCCAAAGTTTCTCCCAGATCAGTTTCAATTTCAGATTAGACATTGACATGACGCTTGGGCACCGATTTAGACTTCCTTGTTTCATACACGGGCCTCCTCTGCGTGCCACCACACCCATCACTGCCGGTGGCATCAGCAACGGCGACGCCCAGCCGCCTCCATCCGGAGCTTCTCCTGGATCATCCTCACGTGCCTGGGCACCGATGTCGCGCCACTAGCCGGCGGCGGACGACAACAGCGGCGGCGGGCGGCAACAACGGCGGCGGGCGGCAACAGCGGCGGCGACATAGGGCTCGGAGTGGAAGCGGAATTCGCCGGAGATGTCCGAGGTGGCCGGAAAAGCTCGCCGAACCTTCGTCGGAAGTTCGCCGGAACGCAAGCTGTAGATGCAGAACTTCGGCGAGGGGTGAAGGGAGCTACGAGTGGCGGCTCGCGATAAGAAGGGAGAAAATTCTAATTTACTACACGAGAGATTTCCCAAACTAGGGGCTCCTCTTACGGTAGTTTTGGTGTGCTTTGCCCAAGGGGTAGGTACGTATATATAGGGAGAAAAACTCTCCACCTCCATGTCAACTAGCGATATGGTGCTAATTGACGTTGCACTCTCCATCTTTACTAATAGGCCTAAGTAATCATTTAAGCCCATTAGTAAATAAATGTATGGGCCTTTAGGATTATTGCACACAGGCTTTGGTGGAAAATGAGATATTTATTATTTTCGGAATTAATTAATTTCGTAGATAAAATAATTCTAGAAAAGTCCAGAATTATTATTTAAGCCGCGAAAATACTCCGAAAGCTCCAAAAATTCGAGGGAATTTTCCAGAGACATTATGGAATATGAGGAACCCAAATAAAGTATTTGGAGCTTATGAAAAGATGGATGAAGAGATCAAGGAAAAAGATTAAGCTCACGGAAATTAGAATTTTGAATCCAGAAAATACCAAAAAGTTTTCCGATGAGAAGTAAACGTCGTCCTATGGTATTTTGAAAATAATAGCACTCACCAACACCAAAGACAAGCATCACACACACACCACATTAATAATTTAATATGAAAAAGTTTAAAACCACAATTTTCTATATTTAATTAGCAACAACTTAACTTATCTAATAAATTTATTCGAATATTGAAATCATTTATTTTATTTAGTATTTTTCATGCACAACCCAAAATAGAAAATTTTGGGTGTGACACCTACTAGATGAAAAGCCTAAGGATCCCATGGAGGTGGCAATGCGGAAAAAGATTTCAGAATCGCGCAACAAGTTTGAAGATCTTATCTAAATGGCCAAGACCTCAGAACAAGGGATAGACTTTTTATATTCTAGTTTATCCAACCTAGTAGAACCTCTCCAAAAAATCATGCCTACTATGAGAGTTGATAAACAGGAGGAATATGAAACTGTCCTAGGTAATAAAATTCCAAATGAAGTCGATATACATCCACCAAATGATATCAAGTTAAAAGGGAGATGCAAAAGAATTAAGAAGGGCAAGGAGAAGAAGCCTGGAAGTGGAGGTCAGGGTAAAAATAAACGGAAATGCGGAAAATGTAAGCAAGTTGCAGATCATGATACACGCAATTGCCCAAACAATGTTGTTGGCTGATATTTTTTACACTTGGAATGTTGTTGGCTGTCTGACAACACAGAGTTTGTTACCTTTAGTTTTTTTAATTCGGAAGAACCTATGTTTGATTGATCAGTACCATTGTCCAAGAAAATTTGAAATTCTGAGAATTATTTGCAGTTAATTATTGTCCATGTGCTACTGCTAGTTCATTTTGCAAGCTCCTGTGTGAAATTGTTGATCGCCATAATGTCAGGTGGAGTGCTACTGTGTGAAATTGCTAGTGGACGTGCTACTGTGTGCATGCTCCTGTTCTTGATCGCCATGGAGACGCGCAGGCCGTGCTGGAGAAGTTGTCTTCACATGGACGGCAGCAAATCTCTAGGACGAGGGCGAGGCCATGACGAAGGCCATGGAGCGGCTGCTCTTCTGGCGGTAATCGTGTATCCAGAGTCGTGCCGTAACGGAGTCGAGACGGTGGGCTGCTGGGGCTGTTTTTGCAAGAAAATAGATTACAATGGGATTGGTGGGAGGGTTTAAGTGCTTAATTGACCCACCTTTACTGGAAGCCATTAGATTAGATTCGTGTGGACTTGATTAGAGTTTCCGCAGTTTGCATAGCTAGCTGGTTTTCATACCATACGCTGCCAATGTATTATCCTGTAGTAGTCTTTGTTTACCGAACTTGGTATTTTAGGTCAAGGAAAAAAATATTCCAGTCTCCCCATCCACGTATGAATGAGTATAACCGTCCGAAACAGAAAAGCAGGTTGTTGGACCAAGTTCCACTGAGCAGAAACAATATTAAACAAAACTACCAATATATTATATAATAGCTAGTTTGACTATCAAGAATATGTATGTAAGAATGTAGAGAACAAATTTATAGAGGAAGGAAATGAGTTATTCTCTTTTCTCTTATCTTATTTCCAATACATAAGCCCTCCTATATATAGCCATACATGTCAGATGGAGTTACAAGAATTGATGCTAGGAGAGTTACACCATTGATGAAGTAGAAGGTTGTAGCTTTGATGGTATAGGGGTTATGGACATCTGCATTAATATTTCATAACACTCCCCCTTAGATGTCCATTAACAGGTGAATTGCATGCCTCGTTAAAAACCTTGCCAAGGAAAAACCTAGTGGGAAAAAACCATGGCTGTTGACACTAGATATAACAAACAGATAAATCCGCAAGCACACGGATGTCAATGTAGCTTTCATCCGGGAGTATTCCAAGGTATCGTATTTGCATGGGGAATGCGAAGTGAACTAGACTAAGAACTAAGTTTATCCAAGGATAGAACAATGGTAAAATAATAGGTAGAGAGGATATATGTGGTTTCTTTAAACTAAGGCAAGACTAAGGAATACTATATCATGGTTGTTTACTTTGGGGCATACCTACCCTAACCTTACCCAGAGGGTTGATTAGGCACAATAGCACCATGAACCATTCGATTTAATAACTAGACCTATCATAGAGGAATACAAAGGATGGATAGGGCTATCACCACCTGCCACCTACCACAATCTATCCGGAGACCTAACTGTAAACACAGGCAACCTATAGCCTAAGCACCACGCTTAATCTATAGACTCACTACTCTAATCTTGTACATGATGAAATAAAACTAGAGCACTCTAACCAAGTGGTGAAACAAGTAGACACAATAAAATAAATAATACTTATGTAATGCAAAAGGGCGAAGTTACCACACAGAAGATGCCAGACTTCACTCGAAGAAGAGCTTCATCTGCCAAAGCACAAGTGGAGAGGATGTCGACAACCCCGGCCCTTCTCCAAGCTTCTCCTCACTCTCTCAATATCTTCTACTTCTAAGTAGTAGAACTAAAGAGCTGGACTAGCTACTACTCATCACTTGGTGTGATGGAATGAGATGGTGCTTCCTTTCATCGAGCTCCACACCCCCTATTTATAGTGTAGGGAGGCATAGGGGCTACTTGTAGGCAGTCATGAGGTCAATTTGGGTGTCTTGGGCGCCAGGCAGCCTAGGGAGGGCACCGCCCGACCCTCCGTTCCACCCCGTCATGATCCTACGGCATTGATTAGCTTCCAATGGCGGTTACTAAGACAGCACATGGTGAAACTCGGACAAGAAATTAGTTGGAGAGGCTCCAAGCCTATCAGAATGGGCCCATGGATCCATGGCCTCTTCATCATGACCATTGATCAAACCGACTTGGATCAACACATCCTATTGGATCTACAGAGGCTCCCAAGGATCGTTGACGTAGCAAAGTGCCAAGGTGGAATAGGTTGGGGCCGGGTGGAGCCTGCCTATGGGCCCAAGTGGCCCTGCCATGTCCACTTGCTCCTATGGTGCATGTATGTCACCATTTTGGGCTATTTTTGCCATATTTCCTGCATACACATAATTCTACAGGTACAAGTAGAACTGGGTGAATTATAAAGCAAATCCTACACATGTGATGATGTTTTACCATGCCTTTTGGTTGAAATGTTGATAGTCAAAATGGGTGTTAGTGACCGTCAACAAGCTCCCCCACACCGAACCTTTGCTCGTCCCAAGTAAAGGTTTCGAACAAGAAAAGAACTAAGCAAAGATTCAGGTGGAATTGATACACAACTTTCTTAGGATATGATGCAAGCATAAAAGTTATTCCAAGTCACATACTCATACCTATGGGTTTTGAGGTGGCTAGAACATCACCTTGGGCGGTTGAGAAATGGAATAGTTCTGACTTGAAGACATAGATCACTTCTCCTTCTCAAGTAGATTGGAGTTTTTGACAATATTTTTTAAAGAAATCATAGCTCATGTTACTCCTCATATGGTTCTCTCAAATCACTCAATTATATTTGTGTATATATCCTCACTAAGATCTTTCTTTGCCTCAAGGCCCTACAACTATGGCTTATGTAGAGTTTTGGGTAGGAGAACTTGAATTTGGGTAGGAGAACTTGAAAGACATACGTAGAATGTTTATATTGTAAAGTCAAAGCATGGAGCCATGGAGGAAAACAACATTCAAACAAGATCAAGAGTGCAAGTTTGTGGATATGAGTGGAAGGTTGACTCCTTAAATATTCTCTCTCCAAATCTAGATGATTGAGATCATGGGCTATCTTTGATGCTCATCCTTTCTCTCTCTTTCTTTTCTTTTTTTTTGCTCGACACTTTTTTCACTCAGCTCTCCTTTTTTTTCATTATCTTTTCCAACTCTCTTTTTTTTCAACTCCCTTTTTTCACAACATATAGCCCATGTATCCTTCAGACTTGTATGGAGAATGGAGAGAGATCTTGTATACATGGAGTCTTTATTTTGTGGAAAGGTGGTAAAGGCATGTTTGTGGAGAGGTGGAAAGGAATGTTTGTGCTAGCTCTCATTGTAAGAGCATAGCATAAGTGTGGAAAACATGTTTTTGCTTACTCTCAGTGCAAGAGTATCGCAAATATGGGTGGACTGTATGTGATCTTGATCATGTAAGCATGGTTCATCACTCAGTAGGGTCACACAATTTGACAAAACTCAAAACAAAATCTAAGTAGCAGGAAAGTGTTGGTTTGTCAAGACATGCATTGCCTATGGCTCTTGTAGGACATTTATACCATAGAGGTATTATGAAGCCATGGTTTTAAATTTTATTCAAAACAAAAGTCTCCAAAAACACTTGATTAGAGAGAAGGACTTGCCTAGTCATTACTATATCACACTTCACAACAACTTAGGTAATGTTATTCTAATTAAGTAAGGTTCCCACAAGCATTAAGTGAAAGAAAGGGAATAACGAATATGCAAGCCAATCACATAAGACTAGTCATGATCAAATATTGGGGTCATATTTTAGAGTTCATCAAGTTTTAATAACACAGAGAAATTGGCTTTTTATGCATTCAATTTCAAGGAGATAAATGTAGGAGAGGAGTACCAAGATACAAACCAGCGTCTCATATTGAGATGAAGTCCAGAGAGTTGATGTTGATGTGTGAAGTGCTTGTATGTAGCCTCAGTGTTGGTATTTATTAACACAAATAGAATATGAAGGATTCCGCAAGCGCACAGAATACCATTGTAAAATTTTACTGGGAGTATTCCAGGTATCATAATTTATATTTTACCATAGGCAAACAATGGAATAAATATTTATTAAATAGCCAAGCAGTATCTACTAATCAACATACTAGCTTAGCAAGAGCAGGGATAAATGTATTAATAGGATTTAAGCAAAATGACACTCAAGGGATAGATCACTAAGATATTGTAAACTAGTTAACTCAGGAGAACAACGGGTGAGGTAGATTCCTGTGACATTCTTATTACATGGTCAAAGTATATATACATACAACTATACAACAACAACAACAACAACATAGCCTTTTATCCCAAGCAAGTTGGGGTAGGCTAGAGATGAAACCCAAAAGAGACGAGAAACAGGGAGACACAAAAAGGACATAAAGGGAGACAAAAGAGGTCACGGTTCTGGCACGTTGATTGCCAATCTCCAAGCGCTCCTATCCATAGCTAAATCCTTAGAGATATTCCACTCCTTAAGATCTCTCTTAACGGACTCGTCCCAAGTTAGTTTAGGTCGACCTCTACCGCTCTTTACATTATTGGCCCGCTTTAGAACTCCACTACGCACCGGCGCCTCAGGAGGCCTCCGTTGGACATGTCCAAACCATCTCAACCGATGTTGAATCAGTTTCTCCTCAATTGGTGCCACCCCAACCCTATCCCGAATATCGTCGTTCCGGACTCTATCCCTTCTTGTGTGCCCACAACACCAACGCAACATACGCATCTCTGCTACACTCAATTGCTGGACATGTCGCCTTTTTGTAGGCCAACACTCAGCACCGTATAACATAGCCGGACGAATCGCCGTCCTATAGAACTTACCTTTCAGCTTCTGAGGCACCCTTTTGTCACAGAGGACACCAGAAGCTTGACGCCATTTCAACCAGCCGGCTGAAATTCTATGCCTAACATCTTCATCAATGTCTCCGTCCTTTTGTAGCATCGACCCTAAATACCGAAAAGTATCCTTCTTGGCCACCACTTGCCCATCGAGGCTAACATCTCCCTCCTCATGCCTAGTCGCGCTAAAATCGCACCTCATGTACTCGGTCTTAGTCCTACTAAGTCTGAACCCTTTCGACTCTAACGTGTGCCTCCATAATTCTAACTTCCTATTAACCCTATAGCTAAGACTATAGCTAAGACTAAATCGACTCTTGTGGACTTCAGGACGCCACTCAGACGGTAGACCACCCATAATAGATAACTCTACTGACGCGACTACGGTACTACAATTTAAGAACATGTTCAATCCGAAGTGGGCTACAAAGGATAGACGGGGCTATCACCTCCCAGTGCTACCACCAAACCAAAGAGCAGGGTGCATTCATAGGCAGAGCATCATATAAGCATCATGCTTACACGAGACTTGGGTACTTAGCCTAACCGGTAAACTAGCAGGCTAAGCGCTCTATGAACCTGTACACAAAAGTCATGATAACCATAACTAAGCAAGATATATATTCAAAGTAAGGATAGCCATGCAGATAAGAATACGATAAATTGATAATAAGTCTTACAAGATGTAGAGGTGAAGATACAAAGATTTGCTGAGCCTCCAAGACTAGATCCAAAACTTGAGCATGAGCCCAACTACAAGAATTCAGGTGGTACATGACGATCTACTTTCGTCATGGATACTCGAAAATGCGTCACGGTTAACTTACTATGATGATCGAAGAAAACGTCATGTATCCCACGTCATACATTTGCAAGACTGAATTGTGCCATCACAGATCGGCATTTCTATTCGTCATAGAATAACTGGTCAACGACAATAACTCTAAGCTATAGTGATGAAATAAAACGTCATGGAATAAGTGGTTAATAGAAATAGCTCTAGGCTATAGCAATGAAATGAAACATCAATGCAATAACATGCATCACATAACACACCAATCAGATAAACAAACATTGATTCATTCATGTATTAGCAAGTCAGATGTCTTTACATAGATATAGCACATACATAGATAGTTCAATGTTCAACAAAAGGTATTGCATGTCTTTACAACAAGCCATTAGATGATGATATATATATGCAGTAGCTATTACATAACCATTCATCTCCAATCACTCTCTGCATAGATTTGTCCATGTAATCTCTAGTCTCTACAGAACTGGTGCAAACATTCCATAACTGTCCTTGTCTTCCGGATAATGCCTGCAAAATTGAAGGATTAGACGCCATGGTATATCATCATCTAACAGAAAATGATGCAAATCAAGCAATGAAATTCTCGAACTTCCAACATTTGGCGTGAACCATAAAAAATGACATGTATATATATGATAAAAGGCAGCCATATTATCATCATCTTTCATAAATGATGCAAATCAAGCAATGAAATTCTTGAACTTCCAACATTTGGGGTGAATCATAAAAAATGACATGTATATATATGATACAAGGCAGCCTTATTATTGCGCTACAATTGACTAGAAGATGAGTTTGTACTAGCAAACAACTAGTATCCAGTACAGAAACACAGCTTCTAAATATGAATGCTTCAGTCATGCGAGAAAACTAAAGAATGAGAAAGGATATTCTCACCTAAGCCAAGAGAAAGAAAATTCATCATTTCCTGGCAATCCACAAGGCAGCACTTTCAGTAAGCAAAGTAACTGCACTCGTAAAGCATAGAACTAGATCTTAAGATCAAACACCCTGTCAAAATTACCCGACTGAATGGAAGCAGGGAGCATTGAGATAGCCTATATATATATATATATATATATATATATATATATATATATATAAATGTGAACCACTGGACAGTGAGAAGGCACTTTGAACAAGCAAAAGTAGATTGCAAAACAACACCTCTTGTCCAAATTGATTTACTGTACGGATCTTACACTCTGTCACTTGTGCATAACGGAAGCTAGCTCTTGAATTCCCATTAAACTTCACGTAGTGAAGCACATGCAGTAATAATTCAGCAAAGCACACATGACATATCTATCTATTTAAGGGCAGTAGCAGTAAGATTGCTACTCTGCTCTTGTGCGAAATAAAAAAGCAGTTGCACAAGTTACTGATGCATGCAGTGCTTACCTGCTTACCTTGTCTCCTGCCACTCTCTGAAAACCAGGGAAGATGTGAGCTGATGGCCACTGAGAAGCACAGGAACAAATGGTCTGCACCAGTCCTCAACGAGAACCAAGACTTGTACCCAGAGCTACGCCTACAATCCAAACGAGAGAGCAAAGCAGTACATTCCTGCTGAAAGAGACAAGCTGTAAAACAAAACAGAGATCAAACTGGGCATGAGTTGTTGCTGCTGCTGTCAACACAATATCAAAAGCCTACTAGCTATCAAACAACTAGTAAACTGGATTAATAAAAAGCAGCTGACCTGAACAGAAGCTACTGACAGAGTACTGAAACTTGCAAAGAACAGAAGCTAATAGCATTCATATAAGCAACATGCCGGAAGCAATTACAAGCAGTAAAATTTACCTGATTGTACAATAGTTGAAGATTTGAAACTAAAGCAAGGTGCTATCGATCCTATAGTAAAGTGACTCGGTTTATAACTCACTGCAGTAATCTGAAACGAGAGGAGTAACACTTAGTCAAATAAAAATCACTAGTAGCAAACAAAGCCACTGAGAACTATCGATATAGTTCAGGCAACTAAGTAGGATGGCAAATATTAAACAAAGACTATTAGTGTAGCATGAAAGGGACACTTAACAAATGAGATATCAGTGCAGAGCAATGTTATCGCTGCTCACCTGAAACTGAACACAAGCCCTGCTCCTTGTTGTGCTGAACACAAGATTCTACTGATAATTTCAATCCACATCCTACAGGAAAACCAAAACGAGTTTTGCTCATACAAGCATACACTTGGGTTTAGATCTATAGATTGCCAAATAGGTTAAATTAGGGTTCTAGTGCTCAGTTTTACACAAAAATGAAGCAAAGAGAAGGGATAGGCATACTTGGTGTTGTGAGTGCACACCGCAGCAGATCTGGATGCCAGTGTGCTAGGGCGGAGCCGAAGCGGGCGCAACCGGGCCGGGTCACCGGGGTTGAGCTAGGGCCGGGGCTAGGGTTGGATCAGGAGCGGCAGGGTTGGAGTAGACACCGGAGCAGGCGCGGCGATTCCAGGTGGGGACGGAGCCTAGGAGACAACACCGGCGCTATGGGAGAAGAGGGGGGCGGTGAACCTAGGGCGAGCGGTGGCCATGGGAGGGGGCTAGTGGTCCTGGGCTTCATCGGCCCCAGATCTCCGGAGATGCAAGGGAACCCTACCTCCCGGACTATATATGGCGAGGTAGGGAGCCCCGATCTGTGTCTCATTAGAGCTAGTTCTCGTAGCAGACGATCTCATTAGGGCCCTTATAAACACTCAAGCATAAGAGATCAATTCTCCAGTAGACATAGGGTACCCTGTAGCTAAACAAGTATACATATGTGTCTAGTGTGCTACACCTCCAATTCCATGCTCACAAAATGCTGATCTTCATTATCAAGGTAAAAGCCTATGTGAGACATGTACTAGAGAAGAACATGTGACATTCTGTATAAATAAGGATTGTACATAAACACACACATTATACGTGTGCTTAGAAATTGAAATTTGAATTCAATTTTGGCGAGAAAATATTCTAGGGGTGGCTGGGAACCATAATGGCCTCTAGCAATCCATATTTAGAGGTGTCTCTTGTTCCTAGCCACTTCTAAAAATCTATTTCTTGGGACAGCTAGTGAACCGCCTCTAGAAATAGTTGACTTCTAGAGACACATGGGTAGAGACAGATGTTGCATCCACATCTCTAAACCCTTTCCAACTGCCTCGAAAGATCATTTCCACAGTAGTGTATGTGCATGCAACACTGGCATGGTGAGCTTAGGGGCAAGCATGCGCAGCGAGGCTGCATGCGGATGAGTGGCTTGCACTAGCAAATAGAAGACAATCTAAGACTGTCAATACAACATTTACATAGGCAAGCTCCACCCAAGTGTCACTATTAATCATGATTAATAGAGGTAGTGCTTTGTGTCCACCTCTCAAAATCGATTTCAAAAAATTAGTAGCTAAGTCCAAAGCAAAGCCCATATAGAGCCTGCTGTCAAGCCACACTGAACATGCACTGCAGACAGAGGAGAGCTGCGAGACGAATGTCACCGACTGGGTTGCGGTGGGGAGCAATGGGGGTTGGAGTGGTTGGCGAGAGAGAGGATTGAGGGAGCTCATTGAAGTGGAGGTGGCGCTGCACTAACTGGAGAAGGGGGCTACCAAGAGGAAGCCACAACCAGAATTTTGGACTTCTGCTAGTGTGGTGGGCTTCTCCTAGTGCTTTGCCATTCAATTTTTTAGTGTAAACTTCCCTACTAAATGCCTCCTAGTGAAGTTTCTCATGTGCATGACTAGTGGTAGTGTTTTAGTACTACTTAAAAACACTAGGAGAATTCCACCATTTTGGTAGGGAGGGGAGAGAGAGCTACTGAGAGACGAATAATGGTACGTCTCCAAAAATCTTTTTAATAGTAGTCATACAGGACAACAACATTTATTGGGAGAGAGCATAGGTGAGCAGAATGGCACGTGGAAGGGCTAGCACGGCTGCAGGCAATTCACAGGTGAGCCATTGCTGAGGGTGACATTGAGTGGCAGCTGTGCATGCATGTCCATGGCACTGGCAGAGCATCGACAAGGTGCAGCATTAATTGCCGCTGCCGTCGCAAGCGAATACGGTCACAGTAGCCCCCTAACGCTAGTGAAAGAGAGCAGGGCCTATGGATGGAAACGAGTCTATGTGGCCTCAATACGAAACAAGTAGTTTTTTTTGCTTTGGCCTTTTGGAGCCAAAATCATCATATGTCCATTGAGAAATCATTTATTTCTCTTTTTTATTAAATCTCTTTCTGCAATGGCATCCTCATTAACGGCAAGAAACCACTAGTGTTGGAGTGCCCTTAATTCGTTCTTACATGCATCCATTGTTTTTACTAGTACAAAGTAACTTTAATTTGTCTGGGGCATGTTGCATGTTGGCCACTTTCTAGCACCATTCCCTGTTCAGTTCGTACTAGGAGTTCGCTCGTTGCCTAGCTATAGCGCCCATGCCAGGCCCTTATGTTTGTGAGTAAGAATGAATTAAAAACAGCATCAAATGCATCTAGGCAAGAAAAACAACCATTTTTATTGTGTTGCCATCAAACAGATGCTTGCGGTTACATTGCTTAATGTGGGCAGCAGCATTCCCATTTAGAATCCTGCCTCTGTATGTAGTAGCTGTGTTTGGTTTCGAAGCCGTTTTCCTTGCACATCTGCTCACAGCCAGCCGAAGAGAATCTGTAGCATGTCTCGGACTTTGGTTCAGCCTGCAACAAACTGTGTGGGGGTGGTCGAGGTGGACGAGGCGGCTTTGGTGGCATAGGAGGCACTGGAGGCTTGGGGGGACGAGGACCGCGTACCACTTGGGGCTGCTCTGCTTGCAACAAACTGTGTGGGGGTGGTGGTCCAGGTGGAACTGGCACTGGCGTATAAGGAGGCCCAGGAGGACTGGGGGGATGAGGCACTGGCGTAATAGGAGGCCTAGGAGGCTTGTGGGGATGAGGCACTGGAGTAAAAGGAGGCCTAGGAGGCCTTGGGGGATGAGGACCACGTGCCACCTGAGGCTGCTCTTGGCCTACACATGCATGCAACATATTACAAAATAATCAAAACATGATCATCGGTACTCCATCAGTTCCAAATTATAGCTCCATCAAGATTTGTTGGAAGTAAAATTTCTCTAGTTTTGACAAGGTTCAGAGAAAAATGGTTGAATATCTAAACGTGATATTACATTTATTAATTTCTTCAGGACATATGTTTTGATAGTGTATTTTATTTGGACTTCTACTGATTTATATATTTTCATAACAAACTTGCATGAAGTTATTGGAGTCATTTGAGTTATAACACAAAGCCAAAGCGAACTATTATTTGAACGAAGGGAGTAATATGTAACAATGTGAAGTATAAGTAACCATATCTCTCTCTGTTTACCTTGGCATGATGGAGTGGTTGAATAAAGGATCGTAACTATCAGGAAAATGGCACTTGTCAGGTATACATTCCTCATTGTATAGCACTTGGTGACCGACACCAGCTGACAAAACTACTGTTTTCTTTTCTTCCTCCAAATTTTCCTGTTTAACCTTGTTTAGGGATCAGGAGTGGTGTGCATTGTGTCTGTATTTGTTTTCTGCATTAGCGTGCATGTGTTTATATAGGAGTACCCCAAAACACCTAGTAAGGTTTATTGTCAAAATTTATTTATTTCTACCTCTATCTCTATCTCTATCTCTATCTCTATCTATATTTATATCTATATCTATATCTCTAACTCTACCTTTATCTCAATCTCTATCTCTATCTCCATCCCCATCACTACTTATCTCTATTACTCTCTCTCTCTGTACCCACCCAACTATTTGTTGTGCCTATCTATCTCTTCGTTTATCCATCTGTTTGTCCGTCTATCTGGTTGTCCAAAAAATAATGAAAATAGAAAAAATCTATTTACATCTATATCTCTGCTCTATCTCTATCTCTTTGTACCAACCTATATATTTGTTTTTTGTATGGATATATGTATTTATTTATTTGTCATCTAACGGTTGGCACTAGCCTTCAATGTCCCAGCGCTTGTCTATCTTATGTATTTAACTATTGTAAGACCCACAAGAGTAATTTTGTTGCAATAACCAATAGCGCGAGCATAAAACTTCTTTGTTTTCCTGCAACCATAGGACCTAATGTGGATGTCTAGAATGTATGGATTTTGGTTCTCGTCATAGTAAAACCAAGGGCAACCATAAAACATGTTATGATCGTGCTGGTGAACTGGAGAAGTAGAAAATGTACTATTTTCCTCTGCAACCATATAACCTATTTAGCATTAATTGATCGTCCCACTATGTAGCTGTAAATTCAGAACTTGTCCCCAAATGGTAACAGAAACTAAATGCCAACAACTAGAAGACCTTAGAATGTATTGGTTCCCAATAGTTTCCAATCCCCAGTCATTGTCAGTTGCCCATAGACCAAATTTTTACATTTACCAGTATAGAATAATGAGTCCATGATCATATTAAAAAACTTAGTTAAAACTGAATATCCATGAGCCCTGTTAGTCCCACATTTGGTCAAATAGACCGGATCGAAATGGCACTTTATTGCTCATCCAGCACTAGGAAAACCACTGTTTGGTCGTCCTGTTAGCTTCTATACTTCACTACAATGGTCATATGCACATACATGCCTTGTGAACTGGTGAAAAAAACTCTGTCCACTCCAAATTGTAAGTTGTTCTAGTTTTTTTTTTTGGTTTTTGCTAGCAGAGTGGGCGTCGATGGAACATATGTTGGACCGCGTAATAGATTGGGTTTCCTCAGTGGGCCCAAGCGATTGGATTGCTTAAGCTGGACCCATCATCACACAGAGCTAGGAGAGTACTTGAGGCAGCTGTTGGCACATTTCGCAAAATGCCTATAGCTTAATTGACGGTTCCTCTCGCGGTACCACCGGCCCATATTTCATTTGAGATGCAGCCTAAATCGATTAAGATCTTATGACCCGTCTGTAAGATAATTCTACTAATAAGCCACGAACCTGGTCAAGGAAGGTACTCGATGTACCTGACAAAACGTGTCCGTGATGTATGGCAGGACTCCGCTGCTATGTGTGATCCACTGCCCAAACGACATTATTGACTAATGGTGCTTTTACTCCATTTGCTGGAAGAAAGTACTCGATCTACTCGAAGAAAATACTCGGTTGATTCAAGGAAACATTGGAGCCACTCGGATAATGGTCCAACAATTAGAACATTATTTATTCAATATAAATTATTGTGCTCAATGTACAATAATAAAGACCCTCGATAGGTCACAAGTGTGTTGACGGTAGATAAGTGTCAATTTTAACCGTCAACCTAGCATGAAAAAGGACTTATATATAAATATCATCTAGAGATAGGGGTTACAATGACAGAATTCGACTAGTTTTGGTGAATATCTATTTCTGCAAGGGGTTATCAGAAAAGAAACCAAAGGAGGTCCACATGTTAGATTTACATAGAGAGAAACGCACCTACATATACAAAAATAAGACTCTAGAAGACTCAGAAAGACGACACCATGGAGGTGGGGCCCACCTGGCAGACCCCCAGGGCGGCCGCCCTGCCCCCTCAACCAATCAAGTTGAATCTCGTGGATCATGCCCCCACCTATTTAGGATCTAGTCTTAGCAAAATAGAGAGATAGAGAGCGAGGGAAGAGTTGGAGGTGGTGCCGGCATGTCGGTGCTCCCTCTCCAGCTTGTACTTCGATGGATTCATGCTTCTCCGAGTCTGCATCCGGGATACTTCTGGTAATTGATCTTTATTCAAGTATTTATCTTACTCTTTTGATCATTGGTTCACAGTTCTTATGATTGCTCTAGTTCTTGATAGCGCTCTGAATTAGAGTAGTAATTGTTAGCATAAGCGTGGTGCTTAAGCTGTCGGTTACCTGTGTTTGCGCCCTATTCTCTGGTTATGTGGTAGTTATGGGAGGTGACAGCCCCGTCCACACCGAATTGAGTAGGTTCTTAAATTAGTAGGACCGTAATCGCGTCGGTAGAGTTATCCTTAGTGGTGCTTTCCCGTCTAGCGGCGTCCCGAAGTGAACATTAGAAGGACATTTGAATCATAATCTTGCCTTGCATAGGATCGTTACCATAGGAATCCTCTCTACCCATCATATCTTAAACCTTGATTGCTACCCTTGGATAAACTAGTTGTTTGACAATCCACACACATTTCCCAGTGGATACGATATTTAAAACCCTCCGGGTGAAAGCTATAACGGTATCCGTGCGCTTGCGGATTTATTTGTGTGCATTAAAAATACCAACAAGCTTTCAGGCACCATTGCCGGGGAAACGGTTGCTGTGATTCGTCAAACCAAATTTGTCCTTATATCTTTCCTTTTCAAGCATGGATAACATCACTCCTATCAATCAATATGTTGCTCCCACGGGTGCCCAACTAGAGCCACCAGCATCTTCCAAACCTATCCTCACACCTGGCTATGAGTTGGATCCGTGCTTAATAAATATGGTCTAGGACCGTTCATTCTTAGGAGAAGACGATGAAAACCCATACACACCTACGGGAATTTGAGCTAATTTGTGCATGCTTGCAAATTGAAGGCATGTCACCTGAAACATTAAGGTGGAAGCTATTTCCGTTCTCTTTAACGGGAAAAGCTAGACACTGGTATTCCCGAACCATAGGGAGTGTACAAGGAGATTGGGGAACTTTACGCTCCAGCTTTTGCTTACATTTCTTTCCCATTCTGTAACACCCTAAAATTTGCTTCTTTGAAAATAGAGTTAAAATGATTTAATTATGTCTTTTTGTGCTCATGAAAACATAGAAAAATAATATTTTTCATTAAATTAAAATTTATCAGAAGGTTTAGCAACATTGTTGTGCATACATGCTGATGCATTTGTGTTTTTGCATTGCTTGGTTTTGACCAAAGATCAAAATGAATTCAAGTTGTTCTTTCAAAATGCATTTAGGTCGATTTTCCTTCTCCGATATACATATATCATTTTTATACAATCAAATTCCTTGTTTCTCATCCGTCAATCAACCACTACAAACTTCTCAGGAATTTTTTCGGCTTTTTATGTAGCTTGTTTCCACTTATCTGTGAGCATAATCTAATTTTTAGATGCTCCAAATTATCTTATCATGAGCTCAAAATACTTTATTTGGGTTCCTCATGTTCCATAATGTCTCTGGAAAATTTCTCTGAATTTTCAAAGCTTTCGGAGTATTTTTCGCGGCTTAAATAATAATTCTGGACTTTTCTGGAATTATTTTATCCATGAAAATAATTAATTCCGAAAATAATAAATCTCTCATTTGTTTTCCAACGCTCAAAGCCCATGTGCAATAATCCTAATAAATCTCAAAGGCCCATACATTTATTTAGTAATGGGCTTAAATGATTACTTAGGCCTATTAGCGGAGGTGAATGATGCAACATCAATTAGTACCATATTGCTAGTTGATGTGAAGGCGAGGAGTTTTCTCCCAATAAATATGTACCTACCCCATGGGCAAAGCACACCAAAACTACCGTAGAGGAGCTCCTAGTTTGGGAAATCTCTCGTGTAGTAAAATATAATTTTCTCTCTTCTTGTCGCCGTCGGCCAAGCCCTATCTCTCGCTCTCTGTTCTGCGTTCGGCTTCGCCAAAGCGGCGCCGTGATCCCGGGCCGCCGAGCCTCGTCGTCGTCTTCAGGAAGCAGCCTCAGCCCAGCGTCGCCTCCCTCCGTCCATGCGAAGTGCCGAGGTGAGATCGTGTTCCCTTTATATTCCAGTGCTTTTCCCGTAGAAAACCGACCGTTGATCGTGGTTGGACATCGTCGCAGCCGAATACTATCCAGCTCGCCGGGCCACCGGCGTAGTCATAGCGGCAAATCGTTGAGTCTCTTGTGCTCTCCAACGACGCAATGAGCGCCTTCATCAGCCATCCTTATTTTCTTTCTGCTTATTTTGCGCCTCAATCTTGTCGTGCCGCTAGGTTCGCATGGAGAATCATCAGCCGATCTCCTCTTAACAGCTGTTGTTCTCCGTCGGAGTGTGCAAAGCCGAAGTACCAGCCAATGGCCGTTGTCATCTTGTCTACCTTCGGTTGTCATCTCCTTCAACACCTTGTCCTTCACGGTCGTAGTTTTCAGTCCGTGGCCAGGCTCGGGTCATGCCAAAGCAAGATGATGCCACCCGAAGTCTCGCCGAGACACCTCTCACTGCCGCTGACCAACCAGAACCAACACATCCAGGTTTGCTAGTCTGCATGTCCTCCGTCCCTTGCTTTATATGCATTTTTGCTGTAGCACACGTACCACGTGCTATTTGTTGTACTATACTAAAGCAAGCAAACTCGTTATTAACCTGTAGTTCTGAAAGCAAACAAAGGCCATGCGTGCGTATATATCAGTAAGTAAATTTTCCCTCATGCACTGCAACAGAAGCATTTGCCAATGGGAAAATCTATCTGCACTTATACTTTCTTGTATCCACCTCTAATCCTTCGCTGTATACACATCTAAATTTCGTTTTAGTCTGCATGCTAGGGTCGATATAGTTGAATATTAAATTGATTAATATGCTTACTGTTTTATGAATAAAATCAATATAGGTTTTCTACTGTTTTGTTTCATGTACAAATATTAATATGATTATTAACTGCTAATATGAATGTGACATTCAATTATTAATTTTCTTAGCTTAAACACACATCATATACAACTTGTTCTCACGTACTTATTCATTTTGCAAAGATAAAGTTTAACTAGCATAATAAATTATGTGATAATATTTATATAATAAAATATGATTAGCTTTAACTTGAATTATAAAATTAAATATTTTATGACTAATATGAATTAATACTAATCACATAGTTTTTCTTAGTTAGCTTAAATCAAGCTTATAGTGTTTCTTAGATAATATAAAAACTCTCGATAGTCGTTTCTTTTTAACGATAGTTCCATTATTAGCGTTTCTTGCGTTCTTTCGATCGTAGCAACGGGTTCTCTCTTAGCATGCTGTTTCAAGGCTCTCTCTTTCTCTATAAAGTAAATCTTACGATAGCGTTTCTTTTGCACCATAGTTCTGATTAGAGTGCTTTTCGCGTCTGTGTGTTCGTAGCAACGCGTAGAACATCTTTAAAACCTTTTCACACGTTGTTTCATATGTTTGGTGTACTGTTCTAATTTATTTCTATTGTTTGCTTCGTGTATGATTGAATGGATGCTTGTGTGGTGCTTTTATGATCTTGTCTAGTCGGTGAGCTATTCGTGGTGATCAAGAAGCAGTTCATTGAGGTTTGGACTTGAAGAAGGATCTAAGTTAAGGCAAGTATAGCATGGGATCATCCTTGTTTCCTATTCACCTTTAATATATTTAATTCATGTGCATGTGTCTACCTTGTTACCACTAAGGATATCCTAGCTTTTGTATCTTGTACCTTGACACCGTGGGACATTGCATTGGGTAATATTTATGCTAGTGCTCAAGATAAATAACCATGATCTGTAACTTGATTAATGGTATATGCAATAAACATTTAAAAGATGCTTTAAAGCAATATGTCTCAAGAGGGCTAGAGCATATTGGGTTGTTTTTATGGTGCTCTAGTTTCTCTCTATAAGGACTTATCTGTAAGCGAACATCCGGGACTTACAGTACAACTGTGAGGGCTATATGGCTCTGGCTTTAGTCAAGTATGAGGACCTTTTCTAGCTTGTTAGTGGTAACCTTCATGGCGTAAGAATGGCTTGACGAATCGGGTATAGTGCGGCCTCTGTCCTTATGTGTATAGGCTGTGCGTCATTGTGCCATTTGGAAGGGGGGCTCTACATCTGTTTGCCGAGTGAATCTAATGGCCCTAACTTGTTAGACGAACCTTTGAAAGACTTCATAGTGAACCCTGCCGACCTTCCTTGGAAGTGGGTCAAGAGATTAGCTACCTCGGGCAAAAGGGTAAATCACGACTCACAGTGAAAGTGCACAACCTCTGCAGAGTGTAAAACTGTTATAACAGCCATGCTCACGGTCACGAGTGGCCTTGGACCCTTACAGAATAAATGATGACACTGATGATAATGATAATACTGACGATATTGATGCTCACTAATGATTATTGTTTCTTGCTATACATTATTCTTGTTTACATGATCATGAGGTTATTTGGGCTTATGGTAAACTTGTTGCTACTCAATTGCTAAAAAGATGACTCACTAAAAGCTATTGCAGTAAACCAGTGTCAGCCTTTTTGAGCTTCATGAACCCCATGATATATTTGTTGAGTTCGACATGGACTCACTCTTGCTATTTCCCCACATCTCAGGAAGGGTACCAGACTGCTAGATTCTGGAATTGTTAGGCTTGTAATCAACCAGTTAGTTTGTTCCTAGAGTGAAGTCTACACCCGGTGTTTGGAGTTGTCTTTCCGCTGTGTTGCTCTCTAAGGTTATATCTTATACTATTGCAATATGTTTATTAAGCATTTGTCTCTTGATATTACACTTATCTGTGGCTATATGTGAGATTTGACTTCTTTATTTCACATATAGTGTATGTCTGGTTTTGTCCTTAAAACCGGGTGTGACACATTCTCTCTATGGTTAAACTTTGAACAAAGGTTCTAACTTTTAAACAAGAAGAAAAAGAATCTCTTGGTATGGCTTGGGCACGTTTTAATGACCTACTCAATTCTGGCCCTGACCTTTTCGTTCAAGACCAAATGCTCTTGCAACGCTTTTATGTGGGTCTTAGTGGAGAAACCACACAACTTCTTGATACATCCTCTAGAGGCTCTTTCTTGCATTTCTCTGCTAGTGAAGGGAGAGAAATCCTTGAAAACACTCCTTACACTAGCAGTCCCGATGATCCCCCAGAAGACGTACTTGAGACAGCTCCTGAGGAAGAACCTATGACAGTTGAGCTTGAACCTTCAGCTACTCCACTTGAAGCCTCAACTATCCTCACTATCTTCCAAGTTCTTGAACAGCCGAAGGAGGAAGAAATTCCACTTTCGGAAGACATGTTTAAGTTGGAGGAGTATCTTTTCTCCAATTTTGGAAACACCTCAAATTATTCTGCAATTAGGAAGTCTTCGGCACCGTCTGCACCTAACGAGCACCTTTCTGATCCAACCGAAGATAAGTTTGTTAAAGAAAATGTGAAGGACTTGACAACAATCAGAAGTAATGATTGGTTGAGAGAATCCGAGCTTTCGCATAAAGTCATTCGTCTAGATTCTCCTTCTACCTCTATTAGTTGTTAGATTCATCAAATCTCCTTTGATGCTACTTATAATCCAGTTGTAGGAGTAAATATCATGTCTAAATATTTTGCACATACACTTTTTGAAGACATGAAATTAACTCCAACAACCAAGCTTCTAAAAAGTCTCTTAGGCCAAATCCTTCCTAGTGAAGGAATCTTCCGCTTCATTCCTATCAAAGTAGATGAACCAAGGTGTACCTTAGTTTCTATATTTTTGATACTTGGGAATTCGACCTTTTGATTGGACATCCACTAGAGAGACTTATCCATGAAGGCAGAAAGGGGAGTGTAAATGTACATCTCAGGAAAAAGCCTAAACCTTTCCATTCCCATCACCCAATCACTGCACACCAAGATGGAGTTAAGCCCCGAGCAAGAACCAATGGAGGGGATAATGGCAATGTCTTTCCTAGAATCATCCGACAAAGATCTCAAAGAAGTCGCCAAAGAATTCATCGAAGAAATAGAACAACCGCAAAATCCTTTACCTTTGGATGAAACTCAGGAACCTCCAAAATCCCCCATTGAGCTAAAACCCTTTCCTGCAGGATTGAAATACGCTTTTCTAAATGACGACAAGGAGTCTCCTGTGATAATTAGTGATAAACTTTCTGAATATGAGACCATCCGACTCCTTACAATTTTAGAAAAGCATCATTCTGCTTTGGGCTACTCACTCCAAGACCTCAAGGGGATTAGTCCTGCCCTTTGCACTCATCGCATTCCTGTAGACCCAGCTTATACACCATCTAGGGAGCCCCAACGTAGGCTCAACAATGCGATGAGGGATGTTGTTAAAAAAGAGATTTTGAAACTCTTGCATGCTGAGATAATATATCCTATACCACATAGTGAGTGGGTGAGCCCAGTGCAAGTTGTACCCAAGAAAGGGGGTATGACTGTGGTAAAAAAAATGAGAGAAATGAATTGACCCCACAATGAACCATCACTGGATGGCGGATGTACATCGATTACCAAAAACTTAACATGGTAGCAAAGAAAGATCACTTCCTATTACCCTTCATTGATGAGACGCTAGAACGGCTTGCAAAGCCCTCTTTCTTTTGTTTCCTTGATGGGTATTCTGGTTACCATCAAATCCCGATCCATCCTGATGACCAAAGCAAAACCACTTTCACTTGTCCCTATAGAACTTATGCCCAACGTAGGATGTCTTTTGGTCTGTGCAATGCTCCAGCCTCGTTCCAAAGGTGCATGATGTCTATATTTTCCGATATGATAGAGAATGTCATGGAAGTTTTTATGCATGACTTTTCTATTTATGGACAAACTTTTGATGATTTCTTAGAAAACTTAGACAAGGTTTTACAAAGATGTGTGGAAAGCACTTAGTCCTTAATTGGGAAAAATGTCATTTCACATTTCATGGTTAGAGAGGGCATAGTGCTTGGACACTTGGTGTCCGAATGTTGGATCGAGGTAGATCGTGCAAAGATAGAAGTGATAGGGAATTTGCCTCCTTCCACAAACATCAAAGGGGTACGAAGTTTTCTTGGTCATGCGGGGTTCTATAGACGTTTTATAAAAGACTTTTCTCACATTGCTAGACCCCTCACAAATTTGCTAGCCAAGGATGCTCCCTTTGAGTTTGATGATAAGTGTTTAGATGCTTTTCATATTCTTAAGAAAGCACTCATCTCTGCACCAATCATTCAACCCCCTGATTGGTCACTACCTTTTGAAATCATGTGTGATGCTAGTGATTATGTTGTGGGGGCAGTTTTGGGTCAAACAAAGGATACAAAGCATCATGCAATTTCTTATACTAGTAAAACTCTGTCAGGACCTCAACTTAATTATGCAACAACTGAAAAAGAGGTCCTGGCTATTGTTTTTGCTGTTGACAAGTTTAGATCTTACTTAGTAGGAGCTAAGGTGATTGTTCATACTGATCATGTTGCATTGAAATACCTGCTCACTAAGAAAGATGCTAAACCACGACTTATAAGATGGATTTTATTACTCCAAGAATTTGATTTAGAAATAAAAGATAAAAAGGGAGTAGAAAATTTTGTAGCCGATCACTTCTCCAGGATGCAGTTTGAAAATCCACAATAATTGCCCATCAACGACTACCTGCGAGACGACATGCTCTACAAGGTCACGAGTGTCAACCCCTGGTACGCAGATATTATCAATTTTATAGTTGCAGGTTATGTAACACCAGGTGAGACACAAACGTAAGCTCATTCAAGAAAGTCGTCTCCACATATGGGATGAACCATACCTCTTCTGAGTCTGCTCTAATGGTCTACTCAGAAGGTGTGTACCAATAGAAGAAGGAATCAAGATCATTGAAAGATGCCATTCATCACCATATGAAGGACATTATGGGGCATCCACACTCACAGAAAAATCTGGCAATGTGGATTTTTTCTGGCCAACCATGTATGAAGACACAAAAGATTTCATTCAGAGATGTGGAGCATGTCAGAGGCATGGGAACATAAATACACGAGATGCCATACCACTCACCAACAATCTCCAGATAGAACTCTCTGATGTCTGGGGAATCGACTACATGGGACCATTTTCAAAGTCCAAGAAGTGTGAATACATCTTAGTGGCAGTTGACTATGTTTCAAAGTGGGTTGAAGCTCTACCATATCGAGCTCCAGATTCCAATCATGCAAAGAGGATGTTTGCAGAAACCATCTTTCCATGCTTTGGAGTTCCACGCATGGTGATTAGTGATGGAGGTTCTCACTTCATTAATAGGAAGTTTCAATGCTTCTTACACAATCATGGGGTCCATCACAATGTTGCGACACCATACCATCCTCAAATAAGTGGGCAAGCAGAAACATCAAACAAGCAGAGCAAGAATATTCTACAAAAGACTGTCAACGAGATGGGGACAGGTTGGAAGGACAAGCTTCATGGAGCACTATGGGCTTATAGAACAGCCTACAACACACCTCTTGGAATGTCACCATACCAGCTGGTCTATGGGAAGACATGCCACTTACCTGTCGAGCTGGAATTCAAGGCACACTGGGCCATAAAGAGATGGAATATGGATTTTTAAGAAGCTAGGGAGAAAAGAAAGTTGCAACTCTCTGAGCTTGAGGAATGGCGAGAAAAGGCATATCATAATGCAAAGATCTACAAAGAGAGGACAAAGAGGTGGCATGACAAAAGATTGAAGAAGAAGGAATTCAAACTAGGTTATAAGATGTTACTATTCAACTCTAGAGTGAAGTTGTTCGAACATGGGAAACTATGAACTAATGGGAAGGACCATTCAAGGTAATTGAAGTAGCATCACATGGAGCGGTCACGCTTCAAAACGATGAAGGTAAGCTTTTCAAGGTAAATGGCCAACGTCTAAAAGTTTTCCTTGATGCAAAACTACTAGAAGAAGAATTAGACATAGTTAATTATATAGAATTGGAAATTACTAAAAGAAAGAAAAAGGATACCTTGCTAAATTCTGCATAGAAATCATGGGAAACACTATGCTTAATTTCCTAACCCTTAATCTGTTCCACAAGTTTTGTTGTCTATTTGAATTGTGCAGGAGCTATTAAGAAGAGCTGACAAGTAAGTGGATGTTCTATCCACTAGTAGAGCACTGTCTCAACAATCATCATCAATCGATGCTCCACTAGAGGAAGCACATCTTCACTGCCAGTCTGCTACACTGTAAGATCGAACGACTATGTCAACATCTAGGGGGAGAGCCCCCCATGTATCCAGCTAAGTATTTTCTTCCCTTAGCTTTACTTTATTCCTTACAAGTTTTCTTAATTAGTAATAATAATGGTCTAAAATAACTAAAGCAAAATAAAAAGGGTGTCTAGTTTACTTGTTTTTGTTCTTAAAAGAGTTGTTAATAAAAGAGGACTATTTAAGTAATCTCTTGCATGGAAATGATGAATAGTTGCTATGCCGTAATTCCTTTCAAGTACCTAGTGTTCAACCTCGAATTCTCTTAAGTTTTGGACACAACTATTTTGATCTAAGATTTGCTCTGAACCTAAAACTTGTGGGTAGTAAATGCTTGATCTAAGTCTAGGTAGTTGGTGGATATGATATGGGAAGGTTTGAGCTGTTGTTTATCTTGTTCCTAGAGATACTAGAGTTATGGAGATTTTATCTTTTGAAAACAAAAAAATGCTATATGATGAGTTCTTGTATGACGAGATCTTGAATTCCTAACACAGCCATATATATACATGCTTGTTAGACTAGGAAAACTTCCACTCATATTTACTGCTTGTAAGCATTGACAGTGGTCAAGCTGTGTCGACCCTTAGGGATTGGTCGTGCGGTTAAAATCAAGATCACGCACACTCCACCCATATATGCTGCTTCTACCCTAGAAGTACGCATCCACATACTTTCTATTTTAGACACATCCCAAAATTGTTCTACTCCTACACTGGGAGTGAGCATAAAAAATTTCCCTTCATCCATTGCTAGCCCTTTTGTTACGCAATAAAGCTCCAAGTATCCCTTTTACTACTACCTCTATCCATATATCCAAAAAGAGGCTTGGGTGCTCTAAAAAAGAGAAAGAAAAAAAAGAAGAAAAGAAGAAAAGAGAGAGGAAAAAGAAAAATAAAAGAAAGAGGACAAATGTCCCAATATAGAGAGATTTTGAGCAGCCCAAGTTCTTCCCAAAATTCTTCAAAGATCAAGAGAGGTGTGTATTTCTTCAAAGGAGCAAAAGTAAAATTAGGTATTCACCATTATCATCCCTTTACCCCTTCATTTCTACATACATCTATCATCATCACCATTTGCCACTATCACCATATATCCACTCAAACCATATACGTAGGACCACACACATGCACATCTTGATTTGACTGTATGACTGGACTCATTCCTCTGGATCCATGGTTTGACTGTGCAATAGATGTTTGCAAATATGTATTAGTTGTCTCCCCACCTATGAGCACCACATAAGCCCTGTTAATTACAGGATGAGCAAGAGAAGGCATACACCATTAATGCCTTGGTAAAGATCCACAAATACCACAAATGAGGGACTTGAGAGGGTCATAAAAAGTAATCTCTGAGTTTTATTAGAAAATCTTGCAAAACTCCAGAATAATAGTTGATCAAAGAGCTTGAAACATGGCACTTGACTTAACCATTCTGTCTTTCAACTACTCAAGACCCAAGTGACGGCTACAAGCCCCATGGTGGAAGGTAATATGGGTAAGTTTGAAAGTCAAAATAGTTCACTCTAATCCGGAGGAAAGTTCTTGTTTGAACACATGTGTACTTTTGAGGCATGAAAGCATTGTAGCAACTCCTGATCCATCACTGAGTTTATCTTTGCTTAGGGACGAGCAAAGGGCAAGCTTGGGGGAGTTTGTTGACGGTAGATAAGTGTCAATTTTAACCGTCAACCTAGAATGAAAAAGGACTTATATATAAATATCATCTAGAGATAGAGTTTACACTGACAGAATTCCAACAGTTTTGGTGAATGTCTGTTTCTGTAGGGGGTTATCAGAAAAGAAACCAAAGGAGGTCCACATGTCAGATTTAAATAGAGAGAAACGCACCCACATATACAAAATTAAGACTTTAGAAGACTCGAAAAGACGACAGCCTAGAGGTGGGGCCCACCTGGAAGACCCCTAGGGCGGCCGCCCTGCCCCCTCAACCAATGAAGTTGAGTCTCATGGATCATGCCCCCAGCGCCTTTGAGGTTCAATATGAATCATAGATCAAGGACAGTTTGATCCGACAGCTATGGTGCTTCCTAGAGGGCTATATAAGCAAGGCCCCTGGCCCCTGGAGGAGGCATCCCTTAAACCCAAATTCATTTTCTCTAGTTGGGATCAATTGAGAGGGGTCCCTCGAATGGATCTCCTCTCCATAGCTAGCTATCAAGAGAAGATTAGTCCTCATTAGGATCTAGTCTTAGCAAAATAGAGAGATAGAGTTGGAGGTGGTGCCGGCATGTAAGTGCTCCCTCTCTGGCTTGTACTTTGACGGATTCGGGCTTCTTAGAGTCTGCATCCGGGATACTTCTGGTAATTGATCTTTATTCAAGTATTTATCTTACTCTTTTGTTCATTGGTTCATAGTTCTTATGATTGCTCTAGTTCTTGATAGCGCTCTGAATTAGAGTAGTAATTGTTAGCATAAGCGTGGTGCTTAGGCTATCGGTTACCTGTGTTTGCACCCTATTCTCTGGTTGTGTGGTAGTTACGGGAGGTGACAGCCCCGTCCACACCGAATTGAGTAGGTTCTTAAATTAGTAGGACCGTAGTCACGTCGGTAGAGTTATCCTTAGTGGTGCTTTCCCATCTAGCGGCGTCCCGAAGTGAACATTAGAAGGACATTTGAATCATAACCTTGCCTTGCAAAGGATCATTACCATAGGAATCCTCTCTACCCATCATATCCTAAACCTTGATTGCTACCCTTGGATAAACTAGTTGTTTGGCGATCCACACACGTTTCCCTATGGATACGATATTTAAAACCCTCCGAGTGAAAGCTACAACAGTATCCGTGCGCTTGTGGATTTATCTGTGTGCGTTAAAAATACCAACAAAGTGTCACGGTGCCGTCCTTGGCCTGGGTGTAGATGCAAAATTAAAAACCCCCAAGTTAGTACTTATATAAGCCACCTAATAATCCTTATATGGACATAAGAAAATTGACCACTGGCATACTTAGGTTTAAAATTCAGATTTGAACACCTATATAAATAGCTATAAGTTGTCAACACTGACTTTTGCAAACAAAAACCTTTGTTTTAAATACACATTTGACATGTTTAATGTTAAATCTTGATCCGATGCCAGTTGTCACAGAACCGTCCAAATTATAAGAGCACAAGTACAAAAACAATCACCAGAGTGATCAAATTCTAGTACTTGAGCCCATATAACTCCGGTAGTCCAACGAAATCATGAGGGATTTCAAACCAACCAACATACAAGCCATGATCATAATGATTCAACATAACAAGTCACATGTTACATCCATTTCATAAGTCATTCAATATACATTGGATCATCCAAGTCTTTCTTTAAGTGGAGCTGGCTGACATTTCATTTGCAGAAAAGCTTAAGTAGTAGTAACCATTTTTAACCTATGCTGGCAATGATTTTTAGCATTAACCTGTCATCTATGTTAGCACCTGTGCTAAACAATCACTTGATTATTAAGCAAACATCATTAACCATAGCAGGTATAAATTGAGGCAACATTTAAATCATTATCCAATTAATCATCCATTCCATTAATTGAATCTACATTGCCGCTACTCAAGTCAAGTTCTCACTAACTGGGAGAGATGGCGATTCGAATCGAATCGAATTCCTATCCAGCTAGAGGGGTATTTCTAACACTCACCGAGACACGCCTCACGAAGGCTGCTCAGGTCACCTTTGGTACAATTCAGGAATCGCGGGTTCGACTGATGCCGCATCCCCAAGGGCAACACTCTACCGGGCGATAGGGACTCTAACCCATTCCCGGTCTTACGCTAATGTTCCCAACCACATCCTTACTTCCTCCAAAATGCACACTTAACCCCCGATTCCCGGCCTGAACTGTATTACTCAGCTTCGCGGTCGAAATGACTTATCCAGCCAACTAAGTGTTAGACTGCATTCAACATGACTCAAGGACGTACATCGAATCGGTCCTTAACCGACACAGACAGGGATAGATCCACACCCAAGACCTCCATGTCCTATTGCTTCACTATTGTCATCCCATCCGGTCACCTTTCATATTATTAGCACATGGTTCTTTTCCACGATAGCAAATATAGCCAACCATGCCATATATAAATATCCCTAAAGGTCGCAGGTGATAGGAAATCACCCGACTTCTACCGCTTAAAGCAGGGCTAAGCATCTACTCGATCCTAGTCTACATAGGATTCAAGGTATGCTTTCTGGACAAGGATGGGATATCAATGCAGCAAGTGTTTTTATCCAACACCTATAACTTAATCTAACAATACATATAACATGATACTCAATTGCATTTCAAAAATTAGGAGGCTTATAATGCTCTGGGGCTTGCCTGGGATATGGCATGAGTCAGTCAAGTTAGCTTGCATCATCTTAACGATGTCTCCACTCCAGGCATGCACTCCAGGGTCCTTCCATCCTCGGGATGGATCCACCAATACCATCTTCGGGTTCTGCTCCACATCATGTCCTTCACATGGTGCATCTAGCGTACCTAGATGAGATGCAAGATGCAAGTGTATCAATACATGGAAGTGCAACAGACAATGCATTACTATCATAAGTAAGACAGACATGAGGTTACACTAAACACACATAAGCACTTCACATTGCTTAATTAAACATCACACAAACCACCATGCCAAGATAGCGAGGAAAACAATACCAAGCATGCCACAAGATTTACAAAGTCTCAGGAGTACTAACATAATCACCAACGACATGAATCACACTTAGCACCACACAAACATGGCAAGGTGAATCAAAGCACTAAAACTAGAATCTGCCACTTTCTAGACATAAGAACAACAACTGAGTAATTTAATGATGACTGGAGATCTACAACTCCAAATGTTGTGCAACAAGGTATTCTGGAAAGCTTATGAAATTGTCTATGAGTCGTTTATAATCACCTAAACCTGATTCCCAAGTTTAATAGGTCGAAAGATGAAACTACAGAATCTGGTCTACTCCAAACCGAGAGTAACCAAATGTGTACCCAGAGTTTAAACAGCTATAACTAAAAAACTACCTGGCCAAATGCCACCAAATTTTAATAGTATCTAGATAAATAAATTCTCTACAACTTTTGTATACACAAGTGTCACAACAAATCATATTATCAAGAAGAACTTTGCTAAGTTCCCAGATCTGTCCAGAAACATTATGTGCAAGAAATAATTATTAACTTATGTTGCAAACATATAATTGGATAAAACCAACTTTACCAGCATGTCACACATGACTAACGAACACCAAAAAAATAGTGTCCATTACTAAATAAATTATTTTAATACATTTTTTAATTTATTTAGATAATTAGGTGGAATTATGAACACATATCAAAATTACACAATAAATTCTACCCAAATTACAGTCACCTATATATGCTCCCAATAGCCTACTATAAAATTTTCATGCCATTTGAGTAAGCATAGCAACCTCTATGAAAAATAAAAATGGCTATTGCAAGAAATAATGTGAGAGCAAGATACACTAATAACTCACTCATACAGCAACCAAAATTCATGAATTTTTGAGCACATATCAAGCATCAGATGAGCAGCATTCCACAAAAATTTCACATCATTTGGAGCCATACAACTGCAGTTATGAAAAAGACAAATGCATCTAGCATTGAAAACTTAGCTACATAAATCTATTTTTATAGCTAAAACTTTAATCTAAAACATGAAATATTATAGACCCACTTCATAGAGAATTTCACAAGGATTCCAAAAAGTCCTCATTTGCTATTTTATGAATTTCCTATGGTTTACTATGCATTATTAAAGTTTCACCCGGTTTACCACAAATCAGTCCTTACGGCACTATTCACATGAGTCTGCGGGTGTGCACTTAGACCCCTGTATTTTCTCGAATTTGAGCGTGAAGCCCCTAACGCGTAGGGTGGTCGTTGGAGGCTCACGGTGCCAGCTGGAGGGGCTCGCCGGCGATGGCTGAGGGGTGAGGGGGCACAAGGGGGCCCGCACGCTCCCGTGGGTAGCCGTGGCCCAGCTAGAGGTGGCTCATGGCCACCTAGCCACGTGAGCATGGCGGGTCGGAGGCTGTGGCCGCGCCGACGACTACAAACGGTGGCACTGGAGCTCAGAGAAGCAGCGCATCTGATGGAGGATGGGGTAGCGGTGTTGATTACGGTGGTTGCTAGGTCGGAGGAGCACTAGAATGGTGACACCATGTGGAGGATCTGAGGAGGAGCGCCGGCGGCAGCCATGGCTCCGGCGGGAAGCTAGGGTCAGGGAGGGGCACCGTGCTAGAGGTGCGCCATGCGACGGTGAGTGTGCTGATGTTCATGGTTTAGGCTGGGGACGTACGGAGCGGAGGGATGACGGTGGTGGACGAGCTCGGCATGGTGGCCATGGCGGCTCAGCCACACGCGATTGGATGCCGAGAGAGAGGGTGTGCGGAGGGCGGAGAAGGGCAAGCAGAGAGGAGAAAGGAGCTCGCCATCCATCCCTGAGGGCGCAAGGGCACGGTGCACGCACCCATGGAGGTGGGGGCACGAACGTGCGCATGGAAGACACGTCCAGAGCATGTGTCGGTGGTTTGGGCATTGTGACGAATACGTGGCAAGAGTCGAAGTGGCTGATGTGGGAGGAGATTTTGGGCCAAGTACCGGGCTGATTTGGATCATCGGTTTAGAACAAAGTTTGCTCTACTCCTAATGCTCTACAATTTTTGTTAAGACACTCAGGTCATTAGGGCAATAGGCTAGGAGATAATTAGCTCCAAAGTTGACACGGTCAGCAACTAAACTAGGACTAGCTTGGCTTGGTTGGGGCTCCAATTTGCTGGTCAAAACATGTCAAATCAAATCCAACTTTTTGTGAGTTCTCCTCTAATATGTAAACTCCAACTTCTATTCTTGGATCAACTCAAGTTTCTTAACAAATTTTGGAGAACGCCGGATGCCAATCCTAATGACATAGGCTTACTTAAAGACTGGAACAACAGCAATATTCAAACTTGGGTTCCTTATTTGACTAGGTTAGAAGCTGGACCAGGCTGTGGGGCTTGAACAAAGTTTGTAGTACACAACCTGAACTACAACTTCTATTAAAAGATCAAGGTCTAGATCAGCTTGGGTTGCAAGATATAAAGCTCCAAATTTGTGCACCCGAAACTGAGACACCATTTGACTTAGCCAAAATCTGGGGCTCCAAAACAGCACTGCTTCGAATCTTGGGGGCTCTATTTGACTAAGCTAGAGACCAAACTAGCTCTTGACCATTAAACAAAGTTTGTTCTACCTAAAATGAACTACAAATCCTGTTTAAAATCAAACCTCATAATTGGTACAGAAGTCAAACTTTCACTTTGGTCAAAGTTGCAACTTGATAAAGCCTAAACTAGGGTTTTAGGCCAATTGGGGCATTTTCTTGACATGTGCTCAACATGAACCTTTCATGACTTTTGTTGTAGAGTTCATATAGAGTCATTTGAGCAAGGTTGCAAGGTTTGGTTGATGACTTATATTTTCATTCACTTAATCATGCCATTCCCATAGGAATAGAACTTATCATTTCATGTGACTTTTTTATTCCAAACTTCATGAAACTTTTCCAGGGATCACTATAGATAGAGAGTGATGTGAGACACATGAAATAAGTGACATCAACACGCACTTGCATTACCAGGCATGAGCACCAAACATACACACATTTAAACACAGAATAACAAAATATGTTGCATATGTTTCAAGGAGATGTTTCAAGCACATTCCTTATATACATGTTTCACATGTTGCACTAGTATGTTCCATATGTTTCACTAGTGTGTCACATATGTTCCATGCTCATATATGAACAAATGATACTTAGGCTCATGCAATGCAAGTGCCAAAATGCAATTCTAACCCCTGGGGTGTTACAGCCCCCCTTAAAAGAATCTCGTCCCAAGATTCAGGGCGAAAGACTTTCAAAGGAAGAGAAACAGGTTATCCATGTTCCAACATCTGCAATAGCATTAAGCTACTAAGCTTCAAGCATCAGAGAGGCTAATTGGTCAAGACATTTTCGGATACTTGCTCTTCATGGTAAACTTTGCCTGAAGAATTTTCTTCATGGACTTCCATGAAGCATTGTTACTTTAGGAGGAATCCAAGATAGCACTACTCTGGGTACTCCGGTTCCAGTGTATGGAAAGTGTTCCAGGACATAGATGAATTACTCATAGCATCTGTCTCTTTAGTGACTACAAGTTAAACCATATAAACTTTGCACTAGACCAAATTCCTCAAAAGTATAGTCATTGAAATGACTATGTTCCCAAAGTTTGAAAAGCAGTCCTCTACCAAAGTGGCTTGAGTACAACCTTCCAAAAAGGGGTGAGATCATAGACGACAAGTATCCTTTGAGGCTATAGGAAACTAACTAACCAACAGACATGGTCTATGCTGGTCGTAAATGTTCAACCAATCAGATATCAACTAAAGGAAAACTACTTTCTATTCCATGTGTGCAGTTCTCTTTCTCTGAAGACAACACTGTATTATCTATGCCTATTGAGGGAACAGTGAATATGATAGCTAACTTTGTTGACTTCGTATTTCTGCCAAATGTTACCTAAGAAGATTCTCTTATCCAAAGGCAACAGTTAACTAGGTTGAATCAGATGCAACCTCTTGGGTAAGAACACTTATAAGGTACCAAAGATCAGTGAGTATTAGCAATTATTGCTAAAGAAGGATATAGCGAGGTATGGCAGACAACAAAAGTTGCAAGTATTTACCAATTTCAGTAGGTACCTCAATACCGAGCAAGTTGAGTACAATTCCCTTCGTGATGCAGTTGCATAGTAAGTTGAGTTGACTTTCATTGTAGCAAAACTACCTTTGTTAGGCTAACTTTTTTACCTTGAGGCTTCCTCTTTAGGATCAAACAGCAGCTCTAAGATGAGAAGTCTATTGTTTGACACTTTTCAAATTGCTTTCGATTCGCGATGGTATAAATTGATTTGCAGAACACCAAGGCTGCTCGTACATTGTTAATACGAGAAAGTAAAAGCAAACGAAAGAGTGTAAACTAGTATCTTTGAGAGCTTAAAAGGGCCATCCAACAATAGATCTTGACAATGTTCCACACTGGGAAAATCAACCACTATCGTAATCTTCTTATATGAGGAATGAGCATAGTTACCGAGAAAATGGCAGATTCTATACCCTTTGGTTCTCTGCTAATATCTCACAAACTACTGCTCCATTTTGCATGAATTTTGGTAGGCATATAGGTTCATAAGTCCTCTAACTATTGACCAAATTTTAGCTCAAACGGACATCATTTGGCCATACAATTCAATTGCCAAAACTGCTCTGTTCTGAAGTTGTAGCAAACTGATCTGATCAAACATCTCTTAAATCTGATGGTTTACTCACCAAATTCTCAAACCAAATTAAGACATTGAAGTGTCCTAAGTAAGGAATGAGATTATCAAGTTTGGGTTCAATCCAATCTCGTTTGTGTCATTAATTGGCGGCTTGAAGATAACCGGTTTAGTGCTACAAAATCTGGATAGATTTCTTGTTCTTCTTTTCCTTTGCTTCACACCTTGAGGTGTGTGTTTGCACTCTCTAACTCTTTGTACTGCAGCAGCATCTTTCTCTCTATGGATGGAAGCTAAGGCTTACCTCATATGTTTCTTGGGAACTAACCTCAACCTTTCATTTACATACCAACCCGACGATGCACATGCTTCGAGCTTGCAGCTGATTTTGCAAGGCAAAATGCAAACTCCACCTGAAGGATATTCCTACAAAGGTAATGAACTGTTTTTTGAATATTTCTCAACACTTCGTCCAATAGTGTTATGAACAAAACCGTTTGTGGCACCTAGGGGCACAGGGATGCTTTCTCTAATTCTTCACTTTAGCTGATAGAACACCTTGCACTATCTATGTGATTGTCCAAGATGGAATTGACTTGGCAACACAAGGTTTGCGAAGGAAGTGGTACTTGCATTGTTGAGTGGCTTTGTTGTTTCCTTGCTCAATTTCAATATGTGAGACATAGTCTTCATAGTTAGCACTAAGGCATTACCTAGTTGGAGATTAATCTTCCTATTGGTAATTAATCAGTTGTCTCCCAACACTAAAGTTCCAAATCTTCACTCTTAACCACCATAATCATGGTTAATGCAGAACAGATGGTTGCCGTCAAAGTCAGCAGATAAGGAGTCACACCAGAGAGGGTTGATGTTGACTGTACGATCATTATGCATACAAATATTAAGACTTGGAGAGCTCCATCATATACAAAATGTGACGATCGATTCTTATCCAACAGATGACTTGTCCAACTAAAGTGTTGTGCATCCCTTTTATCCAACAGGGATGAGATATGTTGCTCCCTAGACGATGGTCGTCAAAACTAGGATAGCCAAGTAGAGTCACTTGTCCACCACCTCTTGCAATCTGTTAATGTTTATGTCGGTGACCTGTTCTTCAAAGGTTATCCTTTATGTACTTTAGATGGAAGTCTACTACTTTTGGTCTGAGATATGGATCTTACGATAAGATATGGAGAGACAATCAAGGAAAAGTTCACGAGAGAATAACACCATCGGTGTTGTTCTGCAATGGATTGTGACTAGAAACCATGATACCAGCGCGTGCCGAGCAACACAACCTTGTGGCCGCGGTCCATAGGATGCCCTCGGTTTCATCGTGGCACCGTAGAGTACCAATCATGACACCATTACTAGACACATCACCAATGAGAAACCTCACACGACACAAATTTAGGAATATAGAATAAGCACAATACAATGGAGGGATAGCAAACAAAGGTAGTCACAAGGTTTAGAATCAACAAGGAAGCTACCCGTAGATCAAAACATAGCACAAGAAAACATAGCTCAATTGTCAGAGACAACTGAGCATGAGATTCTTGCTTAAATTCCACGCACGCCTTGCGTTCACCAAGGCGAGGACCAGATGAAAGATTACCATGAGATTTGGTCATGTGGGGCAACAATATGAGATAAAAATCGATAACCATCCCGAGACATGGGGAGAAGTTGGAGATGAAGTAAGTAGACTCCTAGGACAAAATTGATGTGACAATCGAAGATTGAGTTGATAAGGTACTACACGATTTGCAAGCACAAGAGTCTGAGATCCAGCAGAGAGATATAGCGTTGTACCAAAACATCTGTAGAAGAGGTGGCTAGGAGATCAAACATAGAATTGGTTATGGGCCTTACAACTTGGCAGCAAACAACTATGGCCAAAATGAGGTGTTTGCGAGAATCTATCATGTTTGGTAGATCAAACAAAGGTATTCACATGCGGGTGTAGGACAACCATGGTATACGTGAATATTTAAGGGTCTAGGCTCGGGCTTACATATCAAGCAAAGGCAGGGTGCACAACCATTCAAAGTAAGCAACCACGGCTACAAGCTCAGGCTCTAAGGGAAAGAACCTAATTGGAGATGACACCAAGAGATCATTTCGTGTAACTTGAGTGTTGCTCTAAGATCAGGCAATTCGGCACTTGCATGCTCACCGAGCACAAGAGAGGTGACAACTATGGCATTACCTAAGTAAGAAGCATACACACACACATCATAAATTCAAGCAAACACATGAAGAAGCTTAAACAAACGAACTCAAGCAACTATTACCAAGCAAAAAGCTCACACATAGCAATCATTAATTTGCAACAGAACAACACATAGGTGCCAATTACAGCAAAGGTGAGATGAGCATTGCTATGCACAAAGCAACCATCATGACGATGCATGCTTCATCCTATCTGTCCTCCCAAGATTGCCAACCTAAGGTGACGATCGTGTTCTATGTCGGTGGCATAACACGCACTCTCTCGATATATAGCTAGTGGCCAACTACACTCGACTTACACATTCATGGTTAGCGTACCTATAGAAAAGTTCATTGCAGCCCAATGATTCCCACAGTAGCACACAATGAAAGCAGTAAACTAAGTGCTCACCACACCTACGTGTCCCAACACATAGACATGGGCACCAATCTACCCGAACCATCACGATCACCACGGGATCAACCACACAATTGGTACCTTCCTAACTTACATGGTTTGCAACATTTAGGTTATTCCAGTCACCACAAAATATATATCACTCCCCTAGACCGACGAATGTTCGGTCATGCACTCCCAACACACTCTTACCTGAGCGTAGGTGTGACGTTGCATAAAAGTAAATCTATTGACATACATGGCTATTTCATATATGAAGGCTACCTCTAACATTTGACTACAGGGTAGCATAGTGCGGTCCACACATACATACCTTGGCCTGGAAATAGATGCAAAATTAAAAACCCCTGAGTGAGTACTTATATAAGCCACCTAATAATCCTTATATAGGCATAAGGAAATTGACCACTGGCATACTTAGGTTTAAAATTCAGATTTGAACACCTATATATATATATCTATAAGTTGTCAACACTTACTTTTGCAAACAAAAAACTTTGTTTTAAATACACATATGAAATGTTTAATGTTAAATATTGCTCCGATGCCAGCTGTCACGGAACCATCCAAATTATAAGAGCACAAGTACAAAAACAATCACCGGAGTGATCAAATTCTCATACTTGAGCCCATATAACTCCGGTAGTCCAACAAAATCACCAGGGATTTCAAACCAACCAACATACAAGCCAAGATCGTAGTGATTCAACATAACAAGTCACATGTTACATCCATTTCACAAGTAATTCAATATACATCGGAGTTTAACATAGATATTACAACATAAGTTCAAAAGTAGTGGAAGCAAAATAGTTTGAAACTAACATCACCCATATTTCAAATACATGCCAGTACCAAGGTCAACTTCCATCAAAAGCATTAGAGACAAGATAATTCAGAAGGATCATGCCCATGATCACACTCTACCACTATGGTAGGAGCCATCCAATTCTTGCAGTCGCCATGATACATCACATTCTGCAACAAGTGGGAATAAACCCTGAGTACGATAATGTACTCAGCTAGACTTACACATCGAAACAGAAATAAATAACACCAAGGATCATACAAGGCTTTCTTTAAGTGGAGCTGGTTGACATTTCATTTGTAGAAAAGCATAAGTAGTAGTAACCATTTTTAACCTGTGCTAGCAGTGATTTTTAGCATTAACCTGTCATCTATCTTAGCACCTGTGCTAAACAATCAATTGATTATTAAGCAAGCATTATTAACCATAGCAGGTATAAATTGAGGCAACATTTAAATCATCATCCAATTAACCATCCGTTCAATTAATTGAATCTATGTTGTCGCTACTCAAGTCAAGTGCTCACTAACCGGGAGCGATGGCGATTCGAATCGAATCGAATTCCTATCCAGCTGGAGGGGTATTTCTAACACTCATGGAGACACGCCTTGTGAAGGCTGCTCAGGTCACCTTTGGTACAATTCAGGAATCACGGGTTGTACTGAAGCCGTATCCTCAAGGGCAACACTCTACCGGGCGATAGGCTCCTTCCCGATCTTACGCCAATGTTCCCAAGCACATCCTTACTTCCTCTAGAATATGCACTTAACCCATCGATTCCCGGCCTGAACTGTATTACTCAGCTTCGATGTCGGAACAACTTATCTGGCAAACTAAGTGTTAGACTGCTTTCAACATGACTCAAGGAAGTACATCGAATCGGTCCGTCTTAACTGACACAGAGGGGGGTAGATCCACACCCAAAACCTCCATGTCTTGTTGCTTCACTATCGTCATCCGTCCGGTCTCCTTTCATATTATTAGCACATGGTTCTTTTCCACGATAGCAAATATAGCCAACCGTACCGTATATAAATATCCCTAAAGGTCGCAAGTGACAGGAAATCACCTGACTTCTGCTGCTTACCAACACCTATAACTTAATGCAACAATATATATAACATAATACTCAATTACATTTCAGAAATTATGAGGCTTATAATGCTCCGGGGCTTGCCTGGGATCCAGCACGAGTCAGTCAAGTTAGCTTGCATCGTCTTGTCGATGTCTCCACTCCAGGCATGCACTCTAGGGTTCTTCCATCCTCGAGATGGATCCACCAATACGATCTTCAGGTTCAGCTCCACACCATGTCCTTCACGTGGTGCATCTAGCGTACCTAGATGAGATGCAAGATGCAAGTGTATGAATACATGGAAGTGCAATAGACAATGCATTACTATCATAAGTAAGACAAACATGAGGTTACACTAAACACACATAAGCACTTCACATTGCTTAATTAAACATCATACAAACCACCATGCTAAGATAGCAAGGAAAGCAATACCAAGCACGACACAAGATTTACAAAGTCTCAGGTGTACTAACTTAATCACCAAGAACATGAATCACACTTAGCACAATACAAACATGGCAAGGTGAATCAAAGCACTAAAACTAGAATCTGCCACTTTCTTGACATCAGAACAGCAGCTGAGTAATTTAATCATGAATGGAGATATACAACTCCAAATGGTGTGCAACAAGACATTCTGGAAAGCTTATGAAATTGTCTACAATTCTTTTATAATCACCTAAACCTGATTCCAAAGTTTAATAGGTCGAAAAGATGAAAATACAGAATCTGGTCTGCTCCAAACAGAGAGTTATCAAATCTGTACCCAGACTTTAAACAGCTATAACTCAAAAACTACTTGGCCAAATGCCACCAAATTTTAACAGAATCTAGATAAATAAATTCTATACAACTTTTGTATACACAAGTTTGACAACAAATCAAACTATCATGAAGAACTTTGCTATGTTCCCAGATCTGTCCAGAAACCTCATTTGCAAGAAATAATTATTAACTTATATTGCAAACATATAATTAGACAAAACCAACTTTACCAACATGTCACACATGACTAATGAACACCAGAAAACATAGTTTCCATTACTAAATAAATTCTTTTAATACATTTCTTAATTTATTTAGATAATTAGGTGGAATTATGAACACGTCAAAAGTGCACAATAAATTCTACCAAAATTACAGTGGCCTATACATGCTCCTAATAGTCAACTGTACAATTTTCATGTCATTTGAGTAAGCATAGAAACCTCTATGAAAAAGACAAATGGCTATTGCAAGAAAACATGTGAGAGCAAGATACACTAATAACTCACTCATACAGCAACCAAAATTCATGAAATTTTTACCACACATCAAGCATCACATGAGTAGCATGGCGCAAAAATTTCACTTCATTTGGAACCATACAACTGCAGTTATGAAATAGACAAATGCAACTAGCATTGAAAACCTAGCTGCATAAATCTATTTTTACAGCTAAAACTTTAAACTAAAACATGACATATTATAGATCCACTGCATAGAGAATTTCACAACGATTCCAAAAAATCCTCATTTGCTATTTTATGAATTTCCTATGATTTACTATGCATTATTAAACTTTCACCCGATTTACCACAAATCAATCCTTACGGCATGATTCACATGAGTCTGCGAGTGTGCACTTAGACCCCTGTATTTTCTCGAATTCGAGCACGAAGCCCCTAATGTGAATCAGAGCAGGGGAGGTCATCGGAGGCTCACGGTGCCAGCCAGAGGGGCCTCACTGGCGATGGCTAAGGGGTGAGGGGGCACCAGGGCGCCCGCGCGCTCCCGTGGGTAGCCGTGCCTCGGCTGGAGGTGGCTCAAGGCCACCTGGCCATGTGAGCATGATGAGTCGGAGGCTGTGGCCACACCAACAACCACAGACGGTGGCGTTGGAGCTAAGAGAAGCGGCGCGTCTGATGGAGGATGGGGTAGTGGTGCTGATAGCGGTGGTGGCTGGGTCGGAGGAGCACTAGAATGGCGACTCCATGTGGAGGCTCTGAGGAGGAGCACCGGCAGCAACCGTGGCTCCGGCGAGAAGCTGGGGTAAGGGAGGGGCACCATGCCAGAGGTGTGCCTGCGACGGTGAGTGTGCTGATGTTCATGGTTCAGGCTGGGGACGCATGGAGTGGAGGGACGACGGTGGCAGACGAGCTCGGCATAGCGGCCATGGTGGCTCGGCCGCGCGTGATTGGATGGCGAGAGAGAGGGAGTGCGGAGGGCGGAGAAGGGCGAGCAGAGAGGAGAAAGGAGCTCGCCATCCATCCTTGAGGGCGCAAGGGCACGGGGCACGAGCCCATGGAGGTGGGGGCACAAACGCGCACATGGAAGACACGTCCAGAGCACGTGTCGGTGGTTTGGGCATTGTGATGAATACGTGGCACGCGTCAAAGTGGCTGATGTTGGAGAAGATTTTGGGCTAGTACCGGGCTGATTTGGATCATGGGCCCAGAACAAAGTTTGCTCAACTCCCAGTGCTCTACAATTTTCAAAGAGACACTTAGGTCATTAGGGCAACAGGTTAGGAGATAATTAGCTCCAAAGTTGACACTGTCAGCAACTAAATGAGGACTAAGCTTGGCTCGGTTGAGGCTCCAATTTGCTGGTCAAAACATGTCAAATCAAATCCAACTTTTTGTGAACTCTCCTCCAATATGTAAACTCCAACTTCTATTCTTGGATCAACTCAAGTTTCTTAAAAAATTTTGGAGAACACGGGATGCCAATCCTAACGACATAGGATTAATTAAAGACTGGAACAGCTGCAACATTCAAACTTGGGTTCCTTATTTGACTAGGTTAGAAGCTGCACTAGGCCATGGGGCTTGAACAAAGTTTGTAGTACACAACCTGAAATACAACTTCTATTAAAAGATCATGGTCTAGATCAGCTTGGGTTGCAAGATATAAAGCTCCGAAGTTGTGTACCCGAAACTGAGACACCATTTGACTTAGCCAAAATCTGGGGCTCCAAAACAGCACTGCATTGAATCTTGGGAGCTCTATTTGACTAAGCTAGAGACCAAACTAGCTCTTGACCATTAAACAAAGTTTGTTATACCTAAAATGAAATACAATTTCTGTTTAAGGTCAAACCTCATAACTGGTACAGAAGTCAAACTTTCAGTTTGGTCAATGCGGCAACTTGATAAAGCCTAAACTAGAGTTTTATGCCAATTGGGGCATTTTCTAGACATTTGCTGAACATGAACCTTTCATGACTTTTGTTGTAGAGTTCATCTAGAGTCATTTGAGCAAGGTTGCAAGGTTTGGTTGATGACTTATATTTCCATTCACTTAATCATGCCATTCCCATAGGAATAGAACTTATCATTTCATGTGACTTTTTGATTCCCAACTTCATGAAACTTTTCCAGGGATCACTATAGTTATAGAGTGATGTGAGACATAAGAAAGAAGTGACATCAACACTAACTTGCATTACCAGGCATGAGCACCAAACATACACATATTTAAACGTAGAATAACAAGGTATGTTACATATGTGGCAATGAGATGTTTCAAGCACATTCCTTATATACATGTTTCACATGTTGCACTAGTATGTTCCATATGTTTCACTAGTGCATCACATATGTTCCATGCTCATATATGAACAAATGACGCTTAGGCTCGTGCAATGCAAGTGCCAAAATGCAATCCTAACACCTGGGGTGTTACAACAAGGTATACAATAACAAAGACCTTCTGAGTATGAGGCTTCCTAACACTCGAATTCATTGCAAACACGTCTTCTGCCTACACCTAAGGTTGAAGAAAGCTTCGATGCTTGAGGGGCTTGTCAAGCCTAAGAATGTGGGGTAGAATTGTCATATACACAAGGACACCTAGATCCCCAACGGGTCATCGGACCATGACTGGCAACCAAGAACACTGGGTCAAGCACGACGTGGTGGATGCTCAAAATATCTATTCAATATAAGAACTTCAAGGAGGAAGAAGGAATTGTTTGTTCTACAAAGAACTCCACCACATCTGATTTTATAGGCAAACTAGAAGATGGTGTAGGTGGATTGGATGGTGCTAATCCACACATCCTGGCATCACAAGCAAAATATGAAGGATGAGGAAGGTGAGGTGCCTCAGATTCATTGCTCCACTTCCTTATCTCACAACAACTTGAAAGCAAGCTATCAATGGAGGATGCTTGGAAACCAAAGTTTTAGTGTTGATCCTACATGATCTGATAGATTTCCTCGAAACAAACTAGGAAACCTTGCATGTAACCGACAAGGGAACCATAGCTCCCGGACTATATATGGCAAAGTAGGGAGCCCTGATCTGTGTCTCATTAGAGCAAGTTCGTAGCAGACAATCTCATCAGGGCCCCTATAAACACTCGAGCATAAGAGATCGATTCTCCAGTAGACATAGGGGCTTGCACCTAAAATCGATAGGACCATTTTAGGAGGGGCTTGCACTATACCTCCTAGCAAGAGGTTGTCTTACTGTTATATTGATCAAGATGACAAGCTCATTTTTAGGAAGAAACCTGAATTGGTCTCTTCGGCACCTGAAACTGATTGGACCAATTCAGGAGGGTTTAGCACTATTCTTCCTACTACTACATACACACTCATTCGGTTTGTACTTCTCAAACCGATGACGAGACAGCAGCACCACATGCTTCATTACCTCATATTACGGTGTTGTCTAAGTCTCCAAAGTCATCATGCATGGTTCCAAAGCCTGAGACTTCATCTGATGCCTCCCAAACCGATTCATAGAAATTTATTAATCGGTTTTGGAAATCAAAAGAGGCAAAATTGAACATGCAAGCTACGCATGATGGAGAAACACATCATTTACCTTGCAAAAGACACTTTCAATGGCTGAAGTTTTAGAGATAAATAATCCGACCATCTTGATTCGACCGAAGCAAGCCAATTCCACTATTGGAAAGAATGTAATAACCGACGAGCCCAGAGAATCTAAGAAGGGAAAGAATGTCTTAAATCGTGAGGTGGTGCTAGAAAAGTCCAATGGTAATCAGGAGAGTCTCAAGATCACTATCAAATCTTCTAGGCTCAAGGGGCAAGCCCAAATTCCCGTGGACAAGCAAAAATCAGCCACTAACACTATTGTTCAAAAAGGGTCAATTAGGCCCACTATAAAAGTTGGCCAAACTGATTTTAATGTTAGTGGGCAGAAAAAATCAGCAGGACCGATTTCCCAAATCGGTCAAGCTAGCTGCAAACAAAAATTGCAGCAGACATGTAAACATGGAGTGTGGATTCCATACTCATTAATACGTATAATGTGTCACCATTGGAGGATGCCTGTTGGTTTAGCTCTCAATGAGCATTGTATGTCCCTCATAGCCGATTGAGCTACGGCCAATCGAGCTCCAACAAGGCAAGATCGATTAAGCCGGTTTTGGTTAAACTTGCTAATCAAGTCCACCAAAAGGGTAAGGCATTAGCAGAACAAGTTTATGTGTTGACAAACAAGGAAGTTCTCACTAATCCCATGGGAAAGGCGATGAGCAAGTTATCATCAAAATCAGCTCCGCAGATCCTCCAATCAAAGAAAGTGAAGGATCGATTGTCATTAACAATCTGGACCAATCTGATGTGGAGAAAATATCAAGGGGCACTACTGCTAATGATCATGATGCCCAGAGTAGCACGTCGGCTCCCGAGAACTTCCAACCGACATGGTGCCCTTCAGGTTCATCGAGAACACAAAAGCGCAAACTCCAGCGTGCTCGTTACAAGAAGCTTAAGGAAGAAGGGCTATCAAATATGGGGAAACAAATTTTTGACAAGATGGATCCAATTCTTCCTCATTTAAGAGAAAAAAGCTAACCACCTGCTCAAAGTCAGCTGAGCTGATTTCTCAGTCGGCTAATCTGACTTCCCCTATCTTTAGCCAAGTCGGCCAAGTCGACTTTAAGACAGCTAAGCCGACTTCTTCTGTTGTAGCTCCTCTAGCCACTGTGCAAGTTGGCCTAGCTGATTCCAAGCCGGCTAAGCCAACTCTCACAATTCTAGCAGCCATCGATATGCCTCCGATTGATTCAGCGCCTATTTTTGTTCCTGTAGGTGTTGAGGAGCCTTTTGGAAATCAAGATGGCTTTGCCCCTCAAAGTGCAATTTTCTAGAAGCCAGCAGACCATGTGAATCACCTCAAGCCATTACATGTGAAGGGCTACATTAATGGCAAACTTGTCAACAACATGTTGGTGGATAACGGAGGCATGGTGAATCTAATGCCATATTCACTTTATAAGAAGCTTGGCGGATCTGATGAGGAGCTGATTAAGACCAAGAGAACAGCCCAAGGTGTTGAAGGAAATTCTATTTAGGCCAAGGGAATTGCCTTGATGAAGCTTACTATCGGGAGCAAAACGTTGGCCACTGTCTTCTTCATTGCAGAGGTGCAAGGGAGCTACAGTTTGATTCTTGGGCGTGAATGGAGGCTTTGTTTGGGGGCATGATGATATGATTTGCTTGTCAGGGAGAGACCCTGCTAATTTTGAGTCATTAGAGGAGGCTTTGTTCCTGTTTCTCTAGAGCCGATTGATGATCGGCTCCATATCATCATTTAATGTAAATTATGTTTGGATAGGGAATTGCATCGGCCAACCCATGTGAGCAAATTGATATTGAGATTGACATTAGACCAAGGCTGACATTTTCAAATCAAAATTCAGAAGTCGATTAGAAATTAAGTTAATCATGCTTCTCAAGAATTATCTATCAACACCACCAATTCTTCATGCATCTAGGAGTGGAGCTCCATTCATATTATATATTATTGCCGAAGAGGGTGCGTCGATGTTGTGTTGACTCAAGAAGACAAAAGGAAAGGATGTTTTATCATTTATGTTGATTGATGTCTTCTTGATCCTATGACAAGGTATGCCTGTACAGAAAAATTATGCTTATCACTATACTATATGCTTGTGCTAAAATGACACATTATCTTTTGTGTAGTACATGTGTTGTTGCTTGCCAGGCCAATGTGATAAAGCACATGTTATATTGGCCAATTCTTCATGGAAGGATATGCAAATGAGCATACACACTAATTGAATATGACTTGACTTTTGAACCATTAAAAACATTAAAAGGTCAAGTTCTTGCTAATTTTATTGTTGAGCATGGTATTGATTTAGATAATGAAGTCAATTACCTTACTTTTACTCCATGAAAATTAAATTTGATGGATCAGTTTGTAAAGATGACCAAGGTGTTCGTATTATTCTTATTTCTCCCAATGGTGCTGAAATTGGAATGTTAAGCCAATTAGATTTCTATTGCACTAACAATCAAACGAATGTGAAGCTCTATTATTCAGGTTGATCATATTGTGTTCCATGGGAGTAAAACAAGTTGAAGCCTATGGTGATTTCTTGCTGGTGGTACAGTAAGTTGCTAGTGAATTTGAATGTTTAGAAGGATCACTAAGAGCTTGCCTTGATGTTATTGGTTCTTTTGCCGAATCCCGAATTCGGCGTGTTCCAAGGTATGAAAATTGTAAGGCCAACTTGTTAGCTTAGCAAGCATCTAGCTAGGATGTCAGTGGGCGTAATTTTCATGTTCAAGAAAAGCCGATGCATGAAGATTTACATTTTTTGTGCAGGTACAGACCAGTCGGCTAAGCCGATTGACCAAGTTGGCTCAGTCGGCTCCCCTTCTACCGTGGCCAAGTCGGCCAAGCCGATTGCCCTAGTCAGCCAGGCTGATTCCCCTCTGACCAGCTCGGTCAATTCGCCCAAGAAGCTTCCAAATTGTCCCAATGTAACTTTCAGTGATGTTAGGGCCGATTTAGATGATTGGAGGACTCCCTTGCTAAGATATCTACATGATCCAAGTGCTAAAGTTGTTAAGAGTGTTCGGCGAAGTGCTTTTAAATATGTGTTGCATAACGATGAGCTCTATCGGAGAACTGCGAAAGATTTGTTGTTAAAGTGCTTGAGATCTGATCAAGCAAGAGTGGCTATGGGAGAAGTCCATGAAGGTATTTGTGTACACATCAATCGGCCCCAAAGATAAAGTGGTTATTGTGTAGAGCCAGTTTCTATTGGCCTACTATGACGACCGATTGTTTTCGTTACTAGAAGGGTTGCGAAGAGTGTTAGAGGTTTGGAAATATTCAGCTTGTGCCAGCTGCTATGCTTCATCCTATCATCAAACCATGGACTTTTCGTGGTTGGGGGCTAGACTTCATTGGCCAAATTCATCCCCATCTTCCAAGGGACACCAATTTATGTTGGTTGCTACAGATTACTTTACTAAGTGGACCGAGACAGTTCCTTTGAAGAATATGACACATAAGGAGGTGATTGAATTCATTACCGAGCATATCATTCATAGATTTGGCATTCCCCAAACATTAACTATAGATCAAGAGACATCGTTTATGTCCAAAGAAGTGAGATATTTTGCCAAATTATATAAGATCAAGATGCTCAAGTCATCACTATACTATGCTCAAGCTAATGGCTAGGCTGAGTCTAGTAACAAGACTATGATCAAGCTTATCAAGAAGAAGATTGAGGATAATCCAAGGAGGTGGCATGAAGTTTTGTCTAAAGCTCTGTGGGCACATCGTATATCAAGACATGGTGCCTCTAAAGTTACTCCTTTTGAGCTGGTGTATGGTCAAGAAGTTGTGCCTTTTGAGCTGGTGTATAGTCAAGAAGCTGTGTTCCTATTGAAGTGAATTTGGTGCATATAGACTTGCAAAGCAAAATGATCTATCCACTGTTATGTATAATGATATGATGATGGACAATATTGACGAGGTGACCGATAAAAGATTGAAGGCTCTCAAGGAGATTGAGAAAGACAAAGCCTGCATTGCCAAGGCATATAACAAGAAAGTCAAAACCAAATCATTCCAAGTTAGAGAATTAGTGTGGAAAACCATACTACCAATTGGATCAAAGAGCAACAAGTTTGGCAAGTGGTTGCCAAATTGGGAAGGTCCCCACAAAGTGGTCAAAGTTATATTCAGAAATGCATATGTGCTAGAGACATTGCAAGGTGAACGTCTCACGAGAGCATTCAATGGGAGGTACTTGAAGAAGTACTTTCCAAGTGTTTGGCAAGAAGTCTAAGTGCTCTTCAAACAATGGCTAATACATGTATCGCCCTTAGAACAAAAATGGCCAATGTCTACATCAACCTTAGCCACTGAGCAGCCGATGAGATGGGTATTGTCACTGTTTGGTTGGTCTTGACATGTGTTTTTAGGTTCATGCTTCATTCACCTAAAAACAGGGATCATATGTTGACAACCAAAATTTTCCATTTTGTGAAGTTGTCAAAATTTGAAACAGACTTCACCACTGCGTTCCTCTCATCGAGATGGTCAAAAAACATATATGGAACGCCTAATTCAGAGTTCGGATGAAGGAGTAAGTTGTCATTTGGCTTTGTGCAGAAATCAGAACTTCTGACCCCTACCAGAACTTCTGAGTTTCGCATAAGAGTTCTGGCTTTGCGCGAACATCAGAACTTCTGACCCCCTACCAGAACTTCTGATTTTCGTTGTCCGAATTAGGAAGAGTCCAAACTCGATCCCAACTCCACCAAACTCGTGGGAAGCTTGTAGATTAAGTCTTGGAGATGTTTCCTACTGGGATAAGACCACCATCACTATATATACAAGAGGATCATGGCTGATTGAGTTCCCATCCATCCAATAGACACAAAAACATAACAAATCAATCTACTACCTCTCTTTTACCCTTTCTTCTCCTCTACTTCTCCTCATCCTTCTTCAGTGCTGCATGGACGGTGGATCGACGACGGCGAAGCTCTAGATCGGCTAGGCTGGCTAGAGCAGCCCATAGCCGCTGCACGCCCTGACGGGGTCCCTCCTGAGCGTGTAGGGTTTTGGGTCTCAAGAGACCTTGCTGGCGTGTCTTACATATCGCGCTCCTGGCGAGGATCCTACAGCGACGTGTCTTGCATATCACGCTCATCGCTGGATGCACATGGTCCAGGTGTGGACATCCCCTAGGCGTCGGCTGATCTGAAAATTGGCTAGGCCCTACATCGAGCGATCTAGCTCCTTATCGAGTGTGTGACCTAATTAAGCACCAACATTGGTGTAGGTGGTTAGATGGTACTGATCCACACATCCTAGCATCACAAGCAGAATATGAAGGATGAGGAAGGCGAGGCCCCTCGGATCAATTGCTCCACTTCCTTATCTCACAACAACTTGAAAGCAAGCAATCAATGGAGGATGCTTGGAAAACAAGATTTTAGTGTTGATCCTATAGGATCTGATAGATTTCCTTGAAACAAACTAGGAAACCTTGGATGTAACCGACAAGGGAACCCTACCTCCCGGACTATATATGGTGAGGTAGGGAGCCCCGATCTGTGTCTCATTAGAGCTATTTCGTAGCAGACAATCTCATCAGGGCCCCTATAAACACTCGAGCATAAGAGATCGATTCTCCAGTAGACATAGGGCGCCCAGTACCTAAACAAGTATACATATGTGTCTAGTGTGCTACACCTCCAATTCCATGCTCACAAAATGCTGATCTTCATTATCAAGGAAAAAGCCTATGTGACACATATACTAGAGAAGAACATGTAACATTTTGTAGAAACAAGGAATTATACATATACACACGCACACACATTATACGTGTGCTCATAATTTGAAATTTGAAATTTGAATTTTCAATTTTGGCGGGAAAATATTCTAGAGGTGGCTGGGAACAATAACGGCCTCTAGAAATCCATATATAGAGGTGTCTCTTGTTCCCAGCCACTTCTAAAAATCTATTTCTTGGGACAGCTAGACAACCTCCTACCTTGTGCCATTTCAAGTCTGTGCAATACCTCCCGGGAGAGGGCTAGCTGTGTCTTAACATGTCCCACCTTCTTGCTACTCCAGGACTGCAAGGCCTGTGTCAGACCTTTCAGCTTGATGGAAATGCGCTCAAGAGGGTTCACATTCGTCACTGGTTCTTCCCAAGAGCTTTGCACAATGTCTAAGAAGCCCGGCAGACGTGTCCAGAAACCATCAAAGTGAAACTGTTTCTTGCCCTTAACCCCATATTTGAGACCAAGCACTAGAGGACAGTGATCTTACATCTCTGTGGCATGGCTGTGTAAGACACATTCTGGATATAAGTCCTCCCAGTCACTTGTGCACAGCATTCTGTCAAGTTTAATAAGGGTAGGAGAAGCCCTATCGTTAGACCACGTGTATCTCCAACCTAGGAGAGGTATCTCTTTTAGTTCCAAATCATTCACAAAGCGACGAAACCTTCCCATCAAAGCTCTGTTTAGATTGTCATTATTTTTATCCTCAGAACTGTAAATCATGTTAAAATCACCTGCCAACATCCAGGGTTCCGAACAAAGGCCCCTTACCCTCCCGCAGCTCTTCTAAGAAAGCAGGCTTCTCCGTATCCAGATGAGGTCCGTTGATTCCAGGGAACCACCAAGCCTGCTCACCCTCTGCTTGGAATTTAACTGACACTGAATGATGTGAATTTGATGGCACTCAGCAACAAAATCACTCTTCCAAGCCACTAGAATTCCGCCCCTTCTTTCTTGGGCGGGGAGATAAACGAAAGAAAGGTACTCCTGCCCCAAATTTGCCAAAACATCCCTTTCAGTTATGAGAGCCAACTTAGTTTCTTGCAAGCACACAATCGCTGGTATCTTGATGAACGACATCACGATGATCCTTATCATTAAGACCACGGACATTCCAAATCAACACATTAAAGGAAGCCATTTTCACCCAAAAAAGAAAGAACGACCATGTAACAAACCATAGACCCTTAAACGAGTGTGGTGCTCTCCCCAGACTGCACCTCATCACCTGGAGGATCAAATTCACCCATCATTTCAACTGTGCCCAGAAAGTTACCATTGTTAGCTTCATATAGCTTATCATTTGTTCCTCGGAAAGCCAAATTATGTTTAGCAAGAAACTTGACAGCAGAAACGATTCTTACTGAACTTGTCTCCAACGCTCTCTCTCCTTTGCAATTTCCCATTGCCAATCATCATCAATTGTTTTATTTTTGCTCAACCTCAGCCTAAATTCATTCCAAGTATTCATGTTTGTTATACGCTCAATACTATTCTCATGTTGCTTGAGTCTAAAACTAAGATGTTTCCAATCCCTCAGTCCATCATGTGCTAGCAAACTTTTGTACTGATTTGATTTGAACAATTTGCAGCAAAAACAAAATACTTTGTCCACACGTTTATAGTAAACCAACCATTTTCTATCATCTACCTCAGTAGTAAGCATATGAGAAATGTCTATTGAGAGCATCTACAGGGAACTCAAGATTCAATTCTGTCACCGGCCCTTTCTCAATCAAAATATCTCTACCCTTATTATCAAGGTTCTCCCAAGTTCTAGGATCAAAGACATCATGAATAGAAGCTTGTTGCACATCATCAATTGAATTTTCAGGTTGCGAGGAAGGCTGTAAATTTTCACTCTGTAGCATCAACTTATTCACTTAAATTATCATTAACTTGCTGTTACTCTTCTTCTTCAATATTAGGTGCATCTACAGGGTTGTCATCAGGCACAACACTACTTGAAGGTGAAAAAAACTTATGTATAGCACCTTGTTGTGATTGAACAAACTGATCTTGTTGTCGTTTTCTTTTTCTTTTCGCACACCCTGACAAATGTTTCTTAGGCATTCTAAAATTCTAACAACCTATATTAGAAGAAAAAAATGACTGCATGAGTACAAAGTACCAGAAGTCAAGAATACTATACAAATAATTTATTTGGATTATAAAATACCAGACGCGAGATGAACTGCCTGGTTGTCACCGTCGTGGTCTCATGGATCCTTGCCTGGTCTGGTTGCCGGCTCGCCGCTGTCACATTGGGAACTCAGGCGTCAGCGACTCGCCGTTGCGATCTCGCTTCTGGCGTCTTGCGATCGCAATTCGCCATTCGCGATGTGGGGCGTGCGGCAGCGGCACTACTGCGCGGCTCCACGACTCCTGGAAAAGAAAGAGGCCGACACTGAATTGCTGATCTTCTAGGCTCCTTGGGCCGGCCTCCTGGGAACGAAAGAGCCAAAGAGGCTGTCGTTAGTTTGCTGATCTGGCCTACGAGCTTCTCCATATTCTCATTAAGCCTAATATTTTTTTATAGACTCTTTAAGACTAATAGACTCTAGGGCTTGCCCCCCTGGCTTGGGCCCTCGGCCGTCGCACACCATGCCCCCCTAGGGCCGGCACTGGCTTTCACATGTTCTCAGCACAGAGGCTGATCAAAAACCTGGGCATGTTGTCTACAGACATCAGCTGCTGCTTTATGACCGGTTTCAGGCTAAAGTTTAGCTACCCGATGACTTTGCCTTAGCACAAAGCCTGTGGGCAAGGTCTTCTTTTCATGCTTCAGGTGTCGGGGCTTCGGTGGGATGGTGTTCACACATTATCGATGAACGCAGCAGCCTGAGAAATCTTACAGACATTTGCTTCAGCATGGGAGGCCGACGTCACGACGGGCGAAGGTACTGCCGTGGCTACAACGCACACCGAACCAAACGGCTGGGTCGGCAGCGGGGACACAACACATCCCATCTATGCCCGTGCAGACGGGCACATCATCCTCCACGGGAAGACAAGAAGCAATGTGAGATTGTTATAGATAGACGTCCTATATGCTTCCGCTGTTGGAAGCTTAATGAGTACACAGATAAGATCTTACCCTGACATAGTTCACGTATCCGGGTTGTTTTGGCAAAAGTCCAGTCCAGATATAGATCACTGGAATGGAGTTAAGAATGTCGGTCTCATGCTAACTCTCAAGTAGTTGTGGGTACAATGTTGAATTTTGGCGGTATGTTTAGTGAAACCCTCATAGTAGCTAACACTCGCAGTTGAAGTTTTATTGTGGAAAAGCTCCAAAGAAATAGTTTTAGTATCATCAGTGATGCAAAGTTATAGTATAGCATGATATGAGGCTACGGAACAGGCAAAATGGTTAAGGAACTTGTACCTAGAATTGATAATGGTTGTCAACAGCAATAACCATTTAAGTAGTTTGCTCCTATGACAAGGAGTCAAGTGTGCTGCCAAACACATTGACATTAAAGTTATACGCTGTAAAGGAAAAAGTACGGAATCATACTAAAAGTATTGAACATAAAAGTAACAAGCAAGTGCTTGCGGATCCGCTTACCAAAGGCTTACCACCCAGTGTGTTCAGAGAACACACAGTCGACATGGATTTTACGGGAAAGCCTATGATTTCTGGATAATAAAGGGCCCAAAAGTTAAAGAATCTGTTTCAAATCAGAGATGTGTATTGTAGCTGTTAAATCTATCAGCGACTGATCGTGTCGATGAGGCACGCTCTATGCACTGATCTATGATGGAATGGTAAAAGAGAGAAGAGTAAAGTTAAGTCTAAAGTTCAAAGATATGTTGAGATCAAGGGGGAGAATGTTAGGTTGATCTTCACCAGCCAACTTGGGCCTTTGGTCAGTGCCCTGATCGGGGCATCAAACCCAACAGTGTTTGGTGGGCCCCATCACACAGTGCCTATAAAGAGGAGTGGGACCTACGGCTCAAGATACGAGTTTCGCCCTAGCCGCCACCACTCCTAACCCTAGTCTGATCCCGAGAGTGGCACTGCCAGCGGCGGGATGCCCCACCGGCGGCGCCACTACACCGCTTCTCGCCACCGACACCGACTCCATGACGGTCTCCTCCTCTCAGGCCGATGGTCGGTAACACCTCCCCATTCCCATCCTCTCTGTCTCTCTCTCTAGGTCTCTCGAGTACATGTGTTCATCCCAAATAGAGAAGTACACACCCTCTGATCTACACCTGTTGATGATCCTATTGATCTAACACAAGACACCTACAGCAGCAGGGACCCCTTTAGGAGGAGCGCTAGGTGAAGAGAAGGAAGCAACCGTGGGCATGTCAGTGGTGCTCCAAGCAGGGTGGTGGTGGTCCAGCCGCCTATTCACGTCCACCCCCATGGTTCCATCAGGGACAGAAGGGGGTACGAGTACGACGGAGCTATCCCCACACACTCCCTTGCCACGACGGGAGTACATCTTGAGCATCCGTTGAGGAGTTCTAACCCAGCCCAGATCGAGAAGTAGAACCTGATCATGAATGGCTTCCAATGACAAACGCAGCGGCGCCAACACAGGGTCTTCGACTGAAGAAACGTGGCCGCCTAGCAGCCGATTCTCGTTCAACAGGATGTCAGCATGGGCCCGAGAAGGAACCTGAGGCCCAGCATCTAGGCTAGGAGGATCCTGAACAGGCCCAAACTCGCCTCCAATCCGCCAAGTAGCATTCACAACATCAACCTTGTCTTCCATACAAAGAATGTCCACCCGTAGCTCCGGGATTACGAGGGCCGCCATACACTGATGGGGCTCATCAAGGCTGGTGCAGGCGGCTCGCTAGAAGAGGGAGCAGGTGCATCCTTTGAGTCCTCGGGCACAGAGGCCTCCCATTGGAATCCGCCATCTTCTGCTCATTAAATGCTGGACCAATATTCCGACCGGCGCGCGGGACACGACTACCAACGCCTCGGGCAGGGGAGTCGTCCATCAAGCTTCGAGAAGAGGTCTCCAGCGAACGAGAGGCAGGCCGGCACAGCAGTCCCAGGTGATACCCTGATTTCGATCGGATACTACAGCACATGCTTCAAAGGACCGAGGCGATGGAACACCAACAAGCTAACTGGGAGTTCATGGCGGCGAGCAAGCTCAGCCGCCAGAACATCAACCGATTGAGCCGTGGTTGCCCGAACAAGATGCGGCTGATCCCTTAGCACGATCCTAGGAGGAGGCGCCGCCACCATAGCTACAGGGGAACGAGGTACTGTCCCCAAACCAGGAGCCACCACAACATCATGAAATCACGGCCTCCCTTGATCACTCGCAGAGGACCCCTCGGAATAAGGAGGGCTAGCGTCGCACCAACGCTGCTCTTTAGAGCGCCCTTGGGAGACGCAGGGAAAAAGTCGGGCAGACAAGGTGTGGAGGGAGACCGGTGCATTCTAGGGAAGAGAGACTGTGTCCAGTGGGAACACAGCCGTGGAGGTGGCCGCCGGACCATGGGCTGGCACCGGCGTGGCGCTGGGACTGGGAGGAGGTGAGGCGCTGGCGTGGGGAGGGGAAGGGGCGGGAGAGGAAGCGGCCATTGTTGGGCTACAGTTTTTTCTGAATCTTTTTGCCCCCAGTCATTGTCAGTTACCCATAGACCAAATTTTTACATTTACCAGTATAGAATAACGAGTCCATGATCATATTAAAAAACTTTGTTAAAACTGAATATCCATGCCCTGTTAGTCCCACATTTGATCAAATAGACTGGATCAAAATTTGAAATGGCAATTTATTATTCATCCAGCACTGGGAAAACCACTGTTTGGTCACCCTGTTAGCTTCTATACTTCACTACAATGGTCATATGCACATACGTGCCTTGTGAAGTGGTGAAAAAAAACTCAAGTCCACTCCAAATTATAAGTTGTTTTGGTTTTTTAGGTTTTTTGTTAACAGATTAGGCATCAATGGAACATATGTTGGACCGCATAATAGATTGGGTTTCCTCAATGGGCCCAAGTGATTGGATTGCTTAAGCTGGAACGATCATCACATAGAGCTAGGGGAATACTTGAGGCAGCTATTGGCACATTTCGCAAAATGCCAATAGCTTAAATGATGGTTCCTCTCGGGGTACTGTCCGGCCTATATTTCATTGGAGGAAAGTACTCAATCTACTCGAAGAAAATACTCGATCAATTCATGGAAACATTGGAGCCATTCTGATAATGGTACAGCAATCAGAACATTATTTATTCGATATAAATTGTTGTGCTCGATGTACAATAAAAAAGATCCTCGATGGGTCACAAGGTATACAATAACAAAGACCTTTTGAGTATGAAGCTACCTGACACTTGGTTTCATTGCAAACACGTCTTCTGCCTACACCTATGGTTGAACAAAGCTTCGAGGCTTGAGGGGCTTGTCATGCCTAATAATGTGGTGTAGAATTGGCATATACACATGCACCCCTAGATCCCCACCGGGTCATCGGACCATGACTAGCAACCAGGAACACTGGGTCAGGCATGACTGGATGCTCAAAATATCTATTCAACACAAGAACTTCAAGGAGGAAGAAGGAATTGTTTGTTCTACAAAGAACACCACCACATCCGATTTTATAGGCGAACTAGAAGATGGCGTAGGTGGATTGGATGGTGGTCATCCACACATCCTAGCATCACAAGTGGAATATGAAGGGTGAGGAAGGCGAGGTGCCTCGGATTCATTGCTCCACTTCCTTATCTCACAACAACTTGAAAGCAACTATCGATGGAGGATGCTTGGAAACCAAGATTTTAGTGTTGATCCTATAGGATCCGATAGATTTCCTTGAAACAAACTAGGAAACCTTGCATGTAACTGATAAGGGAACCCTACCTCCCGGACTATATAACGCGAGGTAGGGAGCCCCGATCCGTGTCTCATTAGAGTTAGTTCGTCGCAGACAATCTCGTCAGGGCCCCTATAAACACTCGAGCATAAGAGATCGACTCTCCACTAGACATATGGTACCCTGTACCTAAACAAGTATACATATGTTTCTAGTGTGCTACACCTCCAATGCCATGCTCACAAAATGTCGATCTTCATTATCAAGTTAAAAGTCTATGTGTGAAGAACATGTGACATTTTGTAGAAACAAGGAATATACATATACACACATACGGACATTATACGTGTGTTTAGAATTTGAAATTTGAATTTTTAATTTTGGCAGGAAAATATTCAAGAGGTGGCTGGGAACCTTAATGGCCTCTAGAAATCCATATTTAGATGTGTCTCTTGTGCCCAGCCACTTCAAAAAATCTATTTCTTGGGACAGCTAGACAACTGCCTCTAGAAATAATTGACTTCTAGAGACACATGGGTAGAGGCAGATGTAGCGTCCACATCTCTAAACCCTTTCCAACCGCCTTGAAAGATCATTTCCACGGTAGTGTATGTGCATGTAAAACTGGCATGGTGCGCTCAGGGGCAAGCATGTGCAGTGGCTGCATGGGGATTAGCAGCTGAATCCAAAGTGGAGCCCATAAAGAGCCTGCCGCCAAGCCCAACTGAACATGCACCGCGGATAGAGCAGAGCCCTGAGACGCACGTCCCCAACTGGGTTGGGGTGGGGAGCAATGGGGGTTGGAGTTGTTGGTGGGTGAAAGGACTGAGGGAGCTCATTGAAGTGGAGGTGGTGCCGCTCTAACTAGAGAAGGGGGCTACGGAGAGGAGGGAAGAGAGAACTACTTAGAGATGAATAATGGCACGTTTCCAAAAATCTTTTTAATTGTAGTCTCCAAAAATCTTTTTAATAGTAGTCATATGGGACAGCAACAGTTATTGGGAGAGAGCATAGGTGAGCAGAGTGGCATGCGTAAGAGCTAGCATGGCCATAGGCAATTCACAGGCGAGCGACTGCTGAGGGTGGCTTTGAGTGCCAGCTGTGCACGCATGTCCATGGCAGAGCATCGGCAAGTTGCAGCATTGCTGCTGCCGTCGCAAGTGAATACGGTCACAGTAGCCCCCAACGTCAGTGAGAGGATGCCAGGGCCTATGGATGGAAACGAGTCTATGTGGCCTCAACACAAAACAAGCAGTTTTTTTCTTTGGCCTTTTGGAGCCAAAATCATAATTTGTCCACTGAGACATCATTTCTGTCTCTTTTTTAATTAAATCTCTTGCTGCAATGGCATCCTTATTAATGGCAAGAAACCACTAGTATTAGGAGTGCCCTTAATTCGTTATTACATGCATCCATTGTTTTTACTAGTACAAAGTAACTTTAATTTGTGTGGTGTGTGTGTTGCATGCTGGCCACTTTCCAGCACCGTTCCCATGCCAGGCCCTTATGTTTGTGAGTAAGAATGAATTAAAAACCGCATACAGCCATTTTTATTGTGTTGCCATCAAACAGATGGTTGCAGTTACATTGCTTAATGTGGGCAGCAGCATTCCCATTTAGAATCCTGCCTCTCTATGTAGTAGCTGTGTTTGGTTTCGAGGCCGTTTTCCTTGCACATCTGTTCACAGCCAGCCGGAGAGAATTTGTAGCACGTCATGGACTTTGGCTCTGCCTGCAACAAACTGAGTGGGGGTGGCCGAGGTGGACCAGGTGGCATTGGCGGCATAGGAGGCACTGGAGGCTTGGGGGGACGATGACCGCGTACCACCTGGGGCTGCTCTGCCTGCAACAAACTGTGTGGGGGTGGTGGTCCAGGTGGAAGCGGCACTGGCGTAATAGGAGGCCCAGGAGGACTGGGGGGATGAGGCACTGGCGTAATAGGAGGCCCAGGAGGCTTGGGGGGATGAGGCATTGGAGGCCTAGGGGGATGAGGACCACGTGCCACCTGAGGCTGCTCTTGGCCTACACGTGCATGCAACATATTACAAAATAATCAAAACATGATGATTGGTACTCCATTTCCAAATTATAGCTCCATCAAGATTTGTTGAAAGTATAATTTCTGTAGTTTTGACGAAGTTTAGAGAAAAATACTTGAACATCTAATCCTTGATATTACTTTTATTAAATTCTTCAGGCAATATGTTTTGATAGTGTATTTTGTTTGGACTTCTACTAGTTTATATTTTTTTCATAACAAATTTGCATGAAGTTATTGGAGTCGTTTGAGTTATAACACAAAGCCAAAGCGAACTATTATTTGAACGAAGGGAGTAATATGTAGCAATGCAAAGTATAAGTAACTATATCTCTGCCTGTTTACCTTGGCATGATGGAGTGGTTGAATAAAGGATCATAAGTGTGAGGAAAATAGCACTTGTCAGGTATACATTCCTCATTGTATAGCACTTGGTGACCGACGCCAGATGACAATACTACTTTTTCTTTTTTTCCACCTAATTTTCCTGTTTCACCTTGTTTTGGGATCAGGAGTGGTGTGCATTGTGTTTGTATTTGTATTTGTTTTTGGCCTTAGTGTGCAGGTGTTTATATAGGAGTACTCCATAACACCGAGTAAGGTTTATTGTCAAAATTTATTTATCTCTACCTCTATCTCTATCTCTACCTCTATCTCTATCTCTATCTCTATCTCTATCTTATCTCTAACTCTATCTTTATCTTAATCTCAATCTCTATCTCAATCTCTACTTATCTCTATTCCTCTCTCTCTGAACCTACCAAACTATTTGTTGTGACTATCTATCTCTTTGTTTATCCATCCATTTGTCCATCTATCTATTTGTCCAAAAAACAATGAAAATAGAAAAATCTATTTATATCTATATCTCTGCTCTATCTCTATCTCTCTGTACCAACCTATCAATTTGTTTTGTGTGTGTATATATGTATTTATTTATTTGTCATCTATCCAGTTGGCACTAGCCTTCAATGTGCCAACGGGCGCTTGTCTATCTTATGTATGTAACTATAGTAAGCCCGCAAGAGTAATTTTGTTGCAATAACCAATAGTGCGAGTATAAAACTATAAATTTACTACATTTTCATACATAGCCGTAAATATACTACTTTGTTCACCTGCCACCGTAGGACCTAATGTGGATGCCTAGAACATATGAATTTTGGTTCTCGTAATAGTAAAACCAAGGACAACCATAAAACATGTTATGATCATGCGGGTGAAATGGAGAAGATGAAAATCTACTATTTTCTTCTACAACCATATAACCTATTTTGCATTAATAGATCGTCCAACTATGTAGGGTTAAATTCGAAACTTGTCACCAAATGGTGATGGAAGCTAAATGCCAACTACTAGAAAACCTTATAATATATTGGTTCCCAATAGTTTCCAATCCCCAGTCATTGTCAGTTGCCATAGACCAAATTTTTACATTTACCAATATAGAATAATGAGTCCATGATAATATTAAGAAACTTTGTTAAAACTGAATATCCATGAGCCCTGTTAGTCCCACATTTGATCAAATAGACTGGATCAAAATGGCACTTTATTATTCATCCAGGACTAGGGAAACCACTGTTTGGTCATCCTGTTAGCTTCTATACTTCACTACAATGGTCATATGCACATACGTGTCTTGTGAACTGGTGAAAAAAAATATTCTATCCACTCCAAATTGTAAGTTGTTCTAGTTTTTTTTAGCTTTTTTGCTAACAGAGTGGGCATCGATGGAACATATGTTGGACCACATAAAAGATTGGGTTTCCTCAATGGGCCCAAGCGATTGGATTGCTTAAGCTGGACCGATCATCACAAAGAGCTATGGGAATACATTAGGTAGCTGTTGGCACATTTCACAAAATGCCTATAGCTTAATTGATGGTGCCTCTCTGGGTACCGTCCAGCCCATATTTCATTTGAGATGCAGCCTAAATCGATTAAGATCTTATGAGCCGTTTGTATGATAACTCTACCCATAAGCCCCAAACCTGGCCATGGGAGGTACTCGATGTACCTGACAAAAGGTGTCCGTGATGTGTATCATTAGAACAAAGTTATAATCGATGTATGGCACGACTCCGCTGCTCTGAGTAATCCACTGCCCAAACGACGTTATTGACTAATGGTGCTTTTACTCAATCTACTAGAGGAAAGTACTCGATCTACTGGAAGAAAATACTCGATCCATTCATGGAAACATTGCAGCCAAGGATAATACCTGGTTTTATTGTTCAGGGGATAAAGTAAACACCATAGCAAAGGTCACGTGGTTATATTGATTTTTTCGATGAATATACATGTGTGAATGAATCGTTCAAAGATGCGTTCGAATACACCATCAAACATGTGTTAATCGTAGACCAGTGCAGCAAGGCTCCGAGCTATGCTGCCAGGTAGGAGTCATGCAGATTTGACCGGTGCAGGCGTACGCATGCATCCATGTATCCAGCACTACGCTGTATGCACTGTTCTTTGTGATTGTGCATGCACTTGCACTGCCGATGGTGAAGATCGACGACAAGTACCAGGGCAACTACTCATCAGCGCTGATGATGGAGCACTCTCTCTGCTCGAGTGCTCCTGCTCCTGGACAGTGCGTGCAGCTGGCATAGCACGGCCTAATCGATGGAGGCATGGAGCCAAGCAGGTTCGTGTTGCCTGACACTGTCCTTGCAGAGGTGCTAGAGCCAGAGGCGTCCAGACCATAGAGGCGCTAGAGTGCTAAGACGACGAAAGTTGTGGCCATGCCGGACGTACAGGTGAAGCGTCGCTCGACGAGTGAGCGTACGTGCGGCCACGAGGCCAGCGTAGGCACACAGGACGCTGTCGAGCGTGGCTAGCGCCTTCTCACCCGTGGCATAGTCAGCTTCGACAAGTCCAGCATCGGCACACAGGACGCCTTCTCGCCGTCAATTGGACTGGCATCGCACGCAGAACACCATGAGTATCGACAAGCGTGGGGTTAGTCTAAGTAACAATACTGTGCTAAGAAAGAGCGAACTCGGCGACATGGTGTTGAAGCTCTCCCCATGGCATCCCCTCCTCTGACCGTTGAGCATCGACATCCCACCTTGAACCTCAGGCCTGGCCGGGTGATTGAGGTGGAGGTTCATCTCGTTTCAGATCCTCAGTTAACTTTGATCCGGCTTCCTCAGATAAGGAATTTTTCCTCGTTCTCTCTGTTGGTCGATGCAAATTCTGCCTCACTGTGTCTTCGATTCAGCATCTCCTGGTTTTAGTTCTTGGTGGATAACCTGCTGCCTTTCGAGTTGTGCAGCTGGGTGATAGAGTTTTTAGATTTTCAGTGGCCTTTCACCTTATTGGCTTCTACATTTACATGTTAAGATCTTTCGAGTGCCATGGCGGTGGTCCAAATTTTGAGGTTGAGCTGTGCCAATGGGAATCAGAGCAGGCTGCAGAATGGGTTGAGGTTGTCAACCGCAATCGTGACAATCCAGTATGTCTCTCCGGTGCAAACACCATTCCTATTTCAGTCTCTCATCAGCAAGCTTCAACCTCTCGATCCATGGAGTTTTCAAATTTGAATACAAATTTAAATTCCAGAAGAATATCAGCATTTAATTGTCTTAATTTTGTTTCTGGTTTTAATGGTCATCAATCTGCTAAGGCCATTGTCCCCCAGCCCAGTCATTCACTGGCTAGTATTCTGGGTCCAGTTCCAAATCCTAATTGTGTAATAAAGGACACTAGGCCGTTACCACATTTGTGTTCAAAATGTCTGTCGTCAGCCCATTTACGGTCCACTTGTAAGAGCACTTCTCGCTGCCGGCGGTGCCTCCGTTTTGGCCACGTTTTCAGCCGCTGTTACTTCCCGCCTTGATTGCCGCGCCCTTCCTTTGCAGCTCCTGGGTCTTTGCCTTCTTGGAGCAATTGTCCTGCACAGATGCTGATCAGTGGGCCTTCTAAGCTTCATACACCTAAAATCTACAAATCGGTCATGGAGTACATTAAAGAATACATTAAAGAAATTACTGGCCTAGTATCCTCGCCTACTCCTGTCATTATTCCCTGGAGCCGGCCTTGGCATCTGCAAGCTCAGGAGTTCATCGATGAACCTTCTTCACCACCAGCGCCGGCGGTGTCGCCGGAGCCATCACCGACCATGGTCTACTCTTCCTTTGGTGAGTACGCCTCCAAAACTCTTTGTCACGGAACCCCCAACTTATAAGAATAAAAGTACAAAAATAATCATCGGAGCAATTAAATTCCCGTACTTAAGCTCTTAGAACTTCGGTAGTCCAATGAAATTACGAGGGATTTCAAACCAACCAATGTACAAGCCAAAATTGTAGTGGTTCAACATAACAAGTCACATGTTACATCCATTATTACAAGTAATTCAACATAGATCGGAGTTCAATAGAGTTATTACAACTCAAGTTCAAAAGTAGCGGAAGCAAAGTAGTTTGAAACTAATATCATCTTAATTCAAATACATGCTAGTACCAAGGTCAATTTCTAACAAAAGCATAAGAGATAAGATAGCTCAGAAGCATCATGCCCATGATCACACTACGCCACTACAGCAGGAGTCATCCAATTTTTGCAGTAGCCATGATACATCATAACATGCAACAAGTGGGAATAAACCCTGAGTACGAGAAGGTACTCAACTAGACTTACCCATCAAAAACTAGAAATAATATGACAGTAAGGAGTATGCAAGGCTTTCTTTCAGTGGGCTAGCTGGACTCATTTGCGAAAAGCATAAGTTATCATGAATGAACCAATTTAAATTCATTTGCATCATCTTTATTATAACATGTTCAATCTAGGTAAGCACCTATGCTAAAGCAATCACTTGATTAACGATTAACATTAAAGGTTACCATTTCAGGTTTAGTATTTCCAACATCATCCACATAACCATCCGTGTTTCATCATCATTACTACGATGTCGTAACTTGAGTCAAGCGCTCACTATCCAGGAGCGATGGCGATTTGAATCGATTATTAACCAACTGGTAATTTATCCCTCACACAAACCTCACTCACCCGCTAAAGTAAGATATTGGTCACCGAGTCAACTATCTAGGTAACGTCTCGAGTTTGCCAGAAACCACATGTACCAGGGGGCCGACCGACTGCCCTTTGGTCTTATCATCGCGCCCCCGTGTCCTACCACACCTTCTCCGGTACAGTGCGCTGCGGGCAATCTACTCGGCCCAAATAATCTCCTAGTTTCACGGTCAGAAGGTACTTTATCCGGCCAGCTAAATGTGAGACATGCATTCAATATGACCCAAGGCCCAACAACGGTTGGTCCTTAATCAACACAGACAGAAACTATAAGCACTCTAGAACCCTGTCTGGTTGTCCAATACTTATTCCGCCCGGTCTCCAATTATCCATCAACACTTGGTTATTTCCACGATATCATCCATCCCATAGCTAAAATATTCTAGTAACCACCTATAGTTGCCGGTGACAGGAAATCACCAACCGCTATCGGTCTAAGTAGGGCTAAGCAGTTATTCGACCCTAAACCTAGCAGGGTATCAGGATATCACAACGTAGACAAGGATAATAATAAATGCATCAACGGTTTCACTCAACTCCTAATATATATAACATATAAATTTAATTGCTTTTATAAAGTAGGAGACTTATGATGTTCCGGGGCTTGCCTGGGACCGAACACTTAGGTTAGTGTTTGACAGATGATACTCGCTTGGTGAGCATCTCCCATCCCGACACTTGCTTACTCCTTCCATCTTTGAGATAGGTCCACCAAACACCGTCTTCGGGTTTGGCTTCAACATCTCATCCTTCACGTGGTGCATCTAGCGTACCTAGATGAGATGCAAGATGCATGTGTATGAATATGATGAATGGTAACACAAGATGTATCACATAAGCATTCAAGTAAACACAAGATTACGCAAGACATAGACACCAATAGCTATTTAACTAACATCACACAACCAATTAAAGAGGGCAAGCACCTCAAGCATAACACAAGTTTAACAAGATCACAAGTATCTTAACGTGACCATCATCAAGGGCATAAGCCACACTTAGCAACACATGGAGTAAACAACCACAACTATCATCTGTCTATTTCTAGACTGCAATCAACAGCTGCATGTTTGGATCGTAACTGGAGCTATGCAAATCCAATAGCCATACAACAAGATATTCTGGAAAGCTTATGAAATTTTCTACAATTCATCTTTAATCATCTTAGAATGATTCTCAAGTTAACCAAGTCAAACATGCATAATTAAATAATCTGATCCAGAGATTCCAGAGAACAACTATTTCTGAAACCCAACTTGGAACAGTCATAACCCAGCCAAATGACACCAAACTTTAACACAAGCTAGATTAATGAGTCATCTACAACTTTTTTATAAGCATGTTTCTCAGCAAACATTATTTTCATGGTGAAATTACCAAAGTCCCAGAAACTATCCAGGAAAGCATCAATTGCAAGAATAAATATTAACTTATATTCCAAACACACATTTGGCCACAACCAATGTAACCATCATAAAGTGCATGTTAAATGATCACCAAAAAGCACAATGCTCATCACCAAATAAATTCTTTTAATGCATTTCTTAATTTATTTAGATAGCAAGGTGAAATAATAAACATATACCAAAAGTGCATAATAAAATCTATAACAATTATAGTAGCTCTTTCATATACCAAATAGTCTACTGTGCAAATTTCAAGCCATTTGGACATGTATAGTAACCTCTATGAAAAAGAAAAATTGCTATTGCAAGAAATCATGTGAGAGCAAGATACACTAATAAGTCACTCATACGGCAACCAAAACTCATAAGGAGGTGATTGAATTCATTACCGAGCATATCATTCATAGATTTGGCATTCCCCAAACATTAACTATAGATCAAGAGACATCGTTTATGTCCAAGGAAGTGAGGGATTTTGCCAAATTATATAAGATCAAGATGCTCAAGTCATCACTATACTATGCTCAAGCTAATGGCTAGGCTGAGTCTAGTAACAAGACTGTGATCAAGCTTATCAAGAAGAAGATTGAGGATAATCCAAGGAGGTGGCATGAAGTTTTGTCTAAAGCTCTGTGGGCACATCGTATATCAAGACATGGTGCCGCTAAAGTTACTCCTTTTGAGCTGGTGTATGGTCAAGAAACTATGCCTTTTGAGCTGGTGTACAGTCAAGAAGCTGTGTTGCCTATTGCAGTGAATGTGGTGCATATAGACTTGCAAAGCAAAATGATCTATCCACTGTTATGTATAATGATATGATGATGGACAATATTGACGAGGTGACCGATAAAAGATTGAAGGCTCTCAAGGAGATTGAGAAAGACAAAGCCTGCATTGCCAAGGCATATAACAAGAAAGTTAAAAGCAAATCATTCCAAGTTGAAGAATTAGTGTGGAAAACCATACTACCAATTGGATCGAAGAGCAACAAGTTTGGCAAGTGGTTGCCAAATTGGGAAGGTCCATACAAAGTGGTCAAAGTTATATTCGGGAATTCATATGTGCTAGAGACATTGCAAGGTGAACGTCTCACGAGAGCATTCAATGGGAGGTACTTGAAGAAGTACTTTCCAAGTGTTTGGCAAGAAGTCTAAGTGCTCTCCAAACAATGGCTAATACATGTATTGCCCTTAGATAAAAAATGGCCGATGTATACATCACCCTTAGCCACTGAGGAGCCGATGAGATGGGTATCGTCACTGTTCGGTTTGTCTTGACATGTGTTTTCAGGTTCATGCATCATTCACCTGAAAACAGGGGTCATATGTTGACAACCAAAATTTTCCATTTTGTGAAGTTGTCAAAATTTGAAACAGACTTCACCACTGCGTTCCTCTCATCAAGATGGTCAAAAAACATATATGGAACACCTAATTCGGAGTTCGGATGAAGGAGTAAGTTGTCCTTTGGCTTTGTGCAAAAATCAGAACTTCTGACCCCCTACTAGAACTTCTGAGTTTCGCATAGGAGTTCTAGCTTTGCGTGAACATCAGAACTTCTGACCCCCTACCAGAACTTCTGATTTCGTAGTCTAAATTAGGAAGAGTCCAAACTCGATCCCAACTCCACCAAACTCGTGGGAAGCTTGTAGATTAAGTCTTAGAGATGTTTCCTACTGGGATAAGACCACCATCACTATATATACAAGAGGATCATGGCTGATTGAGTTCCCATCCATCTAATAGACACAAAAACATAACAAATCAATCTACTACCTCTCTTTTACCCTTTCTTCTCCTCTACTTCTCCTCATCCTTCTTCAGTGCTGCATGGACGGTGGATCGACGACGGCGAAGCTCTAGATCAGCTAGGCTGGCTAGAGCAGCCCATAGCCGCCGCACGCCCTGACGGGGTCCCTCCCGAGCGTGTAGGGTTTCGGGTCTCAAGAGACCTTGCTGGCGTGTCTTACATATCGTGCTCCTGCGCGAGGCTCCTCCAGCGACGTGTCTTGCATATCACGCTCATCGCTGGACGCACAAGGTCCAGGTGTGGACATCCCCTAGGCGTCGGCTGATCTGAAAATTGGCTAGGCCCTACATCGAGCGATCTAGCTCCTTATCGAGTGTGTAACCTAATTAAGCATCAACATCGGTGTAGGTGGTTAGATGGTACTGATCCACACATCCTAGCATCACAAGCAGAATATGAAGGATGAGGAAGGCGAGGCCCCTTGGATCAATTGCTCCACTTCCTTATCTCACAACAACTTGAAAGCAAGCAATCAATGGAGGATTCTTGGAAAACAAGATTTTAGCGTTGATCCTATAGGATCTGATAGATTTCCTTGAAACAAACTAGAAAACCTTGCATGTAACCGACAAGGGAACCCTACCTCCCGGACTATATATGGTGAGGTAGGGAGCCCCGATCTGTGTCTCATTAGAGCTATTTCGTAGCAGACAATCTCATCAGGGCCCCTATAAACACTCGAGCATAAGAGATCGATTCTCCAGTAGACATAGGGCACCCAGTACCTAAACAAGTATACATATGTGTCTAGTGTGCTACACCTCCAATTCCATGCTCACAAAATGCTGATCTTCATTATCAAGGAAAAAGCCTGTGTGACACATATACTAGAGAAGAACATGTAACATTCTGTAGAAACAAGGAATTATACATATACACACGCACACACATTATACGTGTGCTCATAATTTGAAATTTGAAATTTGAATTTTCAATTTTGGCGGGAAAATATTCTAGAGGTGGCTGGGAACAATAACGGCCTCTAGACATCCATATATAGAGGTGTCTCTTGTTCCCAGCCACTTCTAAAAATCTATTTCTTGGGACAGCTAGACAACCTCCTACCTTGTGCCATTTCAAGTCTGTGCAATACCTCCCGGGCGAGGGCTAGCTGTGTCTTAACATGTCCCACCTTCTTGCTACTCCAGGACTGCAAGGCCTGTGTCAGACGTTTCAGCTTGATGGAAATGCGCTCAAGAGGGTTCACATTCGTCACTGGTTCTTCCCAAGAGCTTTGCACAATGTCTAAGAAGCCCGGCAGACATGTCCAGAAACCATCAAAGTGAAACCGTTTCTTGCCCTTAACCCCATATTTGAGACCAAGCACTAGAGGACAGTGATCTTACATCTCTGTGGCATGGTTGTGTAAGACACATTCTGGATATAAGTCCTCCCAGTCACTTGTGCACAGCACTCTGTCAAGTTTAATAAGGGTAGGAGAAGCCCTATCGTTAGACCACGTGTATCTCCAACCTAGGAGAGGTATCTCTTTTAGTTCCAGATCATTCACAAAGCGACGAAACCTTCCCATCAAAGCTCTGTTTAGCTTGTCATTATTTTTATCCTCAGAACTGTAAATCATGTTAAAATCACATGCCAACATCCAGGGTTCCGAACAAAGGCCCCTTACCCTCCCGCAGCTCTTCTAAGAAAGCAGGCTTCTCTGTATCCAGATGAGGTCTGTTGATACCAGGGAACCACCAAGCCTGCTCACCCTTTGCTTGGAATTTAACTGACACTGAATGACGATGAATTTGATGGCACTCAGCAACAAAATCACTCTTCCAAGCCACTAGAATTCCGCCCCTTGTTTCTTGGGCGGGGAGATAAATGAAAGAAAGGTACTCCTGCCCCAAATTTGCCAAAACATCCCTATCAGTTATGAGAGCCAACTTAGTTTCTTGCAAGCACACAATCGCTGGTATCTTGATGAACGACATCACGACGATCCTTATCATTAACACCACGGACATTCCAAATCAACACATTAAAGGAAGCCATTTTCACCCAAAAAAAGAAAGAACGACCATGTAACAAACCACAGACCCTTAAACGAGTGTGGTGCTCTCCCCAGACTGCACCTCATCACCTAGAGGATCAAATTCACCCATCATTTCAACTGTGCCCAGAAAGTTACCATTGTTAGCTTCATATAGCTTATCATTTGTCCCTCGGAAAGCCAAATTATGTTTAGCAAGAAACTTGACAGCAGAAACAATTCTTACTAAAACTTGTCTCCAACGCTCTCTCTCCTTTGCAATTTCCCGTTGCCAATCATCATCAATTGTTTTATTTTTGCTCAACCTCAGCTTAAGTTCATTCCAAGTATTCATGTTTGTTATATGCTCAACACTATTCTCATGTTGCTTGAGTCTAAAACTAAGATGTTTCCAATCCCTCAGTCCATCATGTGCTAGCAAACTTTTGTTCTGATTTGATTTGAACAATTTGCAGCAAAAACAAAATACTTTGTCCACACGTTTATAGTAAACCAACCATTTTCTATCATCCACCTCAGTAGTAAGCATATGAGAAATGTCTATTGAGAGCATCTACAGGGAACTCAAGATTCAATTCTCTCACCGGCCCTTTCTCAGTCAAAATATCTCTACCTTATTATCAAGATTCTCCCAAGTTCTAGGATCAAAGACAACATGAATAGAAGCTTGTTGCACATCATCAATTGAATTTTCAGGTTGCGAGGAAGGCTGTAAATTTTCATTCTCTGTAGCATCAACTTGTTCACTTAAATTATCATTAACTTGCTGTTACTCTTCTTCTTCAATATTAGGTGCATCTACAGGGTTGTGATCAGGCACAACACTACTTGAAGGTGAAAAAAAACTTATGTATAGAACCTTGTTGTGATTGAACAAACTGATCTTGTTATCGTTTTCTTTTTCTTTTCGCACACCCTGACAAATGTTTCTTAGGCATTCTAAAATTCTAACAACCTATATTAGAAGAAAAACATGATTGTATGAGTACAAAGTACCAGAAGTCAAGAATACTATACAAATAATTTATTTGGATTATAAAATACCAGACGCGAGATGAACTGCCTGGTTGTCGCCGTCGTGGTCTCGTGGATCCCTGCCTGGTCTGGTCACCGGCTCGCCGCTGTCACGTTGGGAACTTAGGCGTCAGCGACTCGCCGTTGCGATCTCGCGTCTGGCGTGTCGCGATCGCAATTCGCAATTCGCGATGTGGGGCGTGCGGCAGCGGCACTACGGCGTGGCTCCACGTCTCCTGGAAAAGAAAGAGGCCGACACTAAATTGCTGATCTTCTTGGTGCCAAAGAGGCTGTCGTTAGTTTGCTGATCTGGCCTACGAGCTTCTCAATATTCACATTAAGCCTAATATTTTTTATAGACTCTTTAAGACTAATAGACTATAGGGCTGGGGGGTTTACATACCTGGGCTTGCCCCCCCCCCCCCCCCGCGGCTTGGGCCCTCGGCCGTCGCACACCATGCCCCCCTAGGGCCGACACTGGCTTTCACATGTTCTCGGCACAGAGGCTGATCAAAAACCTGGGCATGTTGTCTACAGACATCAGCTGCTGCTTTATGACCGGTTTCAGGCGGAAGTTTAGCTACCCGACGACTTGGCCTCAGCACAAAGCTTGTGGGAAAGGTCTTCTTTTTATGCTTTAGGGGTGGGGGCTTCGGTAGGATGGTGCTCACAGGTTTGGACGCATTATTGATGAACGCAGCAGTCCGAGAAATCTCACTGACATTTGCTTCAGCATGGGAGGCCGACGTCACGACGGGCGGAGGTACTGCCGTGGCTGCAACGCACACCAAACCAAACGGCTGAGTCGGCAGCGGAGACACAACAATCCCATCAACGCCCGTGCAGACGGGCACATCATCCTCCACGGGAAGACAAGAAGCTACATGGTGCCCCCGAGGGCGCCACAGGCGGAGGCACAGACATATCTGCAATGCACGCCAGGCCAGCAGGAGGACCCAGCGTCAGGTGAAGGAAGCAACCGCGGGCAACATGTCGGTGGCGCTGCAAGCAGGGTGGTCCAGCCGCCTATTCACGTCCACCCCCATGGTGCCGTCAGGACAGAAGGGAGTACATCTTGAGCGTCCGTTGAGGAGTTGTAACCCAGCCCAGATCGTGAGGTAGAAACTGATCATTAATGGCTTCCCGTGACAAACGCAGCAGCGCCAACACTGGGTCTTGGAGAGGGATGTGATCTGCGATTGAAGAAACAAGGCCGCCCAACAGCCGATCCTCGTTCAACAGGATGTCAGCATGGGCCGGAGAAGGAAGCTGAGGCCCAGCATCTAGGCCAGGAGGATCCCGAACAGGCCCAAGCTCGCCTCCAATCCGCCAATTAGCATTCACAACATCAACCTCTTCCATACAAAAAATGTCCACCCAGAGCTCCGGGATTGCGCTCACTTCCCCTGAGGATGGGAGTGTTGGAATATAAGTGAATTGTCCACCTCTCCCCATCAGCTTAAGCTTTTGGGTTGAACTGGTCGGTGCATGCAACTTAATATGGTATCAGAGCCAGAGGTCTCGAGTTCGAATCCTGATTAGCACAATTAAATAAAATAATTGTTGCTCACTCCTATTCCACGTCTGAGGCCTGAGGGAGCCTCCACGTGAGGAGGAGTGTTGGAATATAAGTGAATTGCCCACCTCTCCCCATCAGCTTAAGCTTTTGGGTTGAACTGGTCGGTGCATGCAACTTAATAGGGAGGATTACGAGGGCCGCCAAATCACTGATGGGGCTCATCAAGGCTGGGGCAGGGTGCTCAGCCGTCTCGAGCTCCCATAGATGCGCTGGGAGATCACGAACTTCCACGTTGACGAGGTGCGGTAGAACTACTCCGGTGGCCTTAGCAAAGCGCGAGCGCGACCACCTCCGGAAGTGTAGCATGAACGGAGGAAGCTGGAGAGGACATGCCTCGTTGAAGACGCTAACTGCGGAGGCCTCATCCGGGAGAACCAGCAGGAGATCCGCTGGCCCAAAGCGATGGAACACCAACGAGCTGGCCGGGAGTTCATGGCGGTGAGCAAGCTCAGCCGCCCGATGACCCTGGCCCCGGCACTTGAAGGAGCGAGTTTTCTTGTTGCAGTGTGGCGCGGTGCTCTGGAGAGAAGCAGTTGAAACAGAGGCCGCGCAAGTCTTCAGGCACCCGGCGACGAGGGCCTCGTGCTGCCCACAGACGAGCCCTGCGAGAACGGCGGTATTCGGCCACCTGCCAACCGTGCGCGTCCAGACCACGCCGAGCCCGAACAAGACGCGGCTGATCCCTTAGCACGATCCTGGGAGGAGGCGCCGCCACCATAACTACAGTGGATGGAGGTACCGTCCCCAAACCAGGAGCCGCCACAACATCACGAAACAACGGCCTCCCCTGAGCACTCGCAGAGGACCCCTCAGAATAAGGAGGGCTAGCGTCGCACCAACGCTGCTCTTTAGAGCGCCCCAGGGAGGTGAAGGGAAAACGTCGGGGAGACAAGGGGTGGAGGGAGACCGGCGCCTTCTAGGGAAGAGAGACCGTGCCAGTGGGAACACAGGAGTGGAGGTGGCCGCCGGACCATGGGCTGGCACTGGCGTGGGGCTGGGACTGGGAGGAGGTGAGGCGCCGGCGTGGGGAGGGAAAGGGGTGGGAGAGGAAGCGGCCATTGTTGGGATACAATTTTTTGTGAATCTTTTTGCCCCCAGTCATTGTCAGTTACCCATAGACCAAATTTTTACATTTACCAGTATAGAATAATGAGTCCATGATCATATTAAAAAACTTAGTTAAAACTGAATATCCATGCCCTGTTAGTCCCACATTTGATCAAATAGACTGGATCGAAATTCGAAATGGCAATTTATTATTCATCCAGCACTTGGAAAACCACTGTTTGGTCACCCTGTTAGCTTCTATACTTCACTACAATGGTCATATGCACATACGTGCCTTTTGAAGTGGTGAAAAAAAACTCAAGTCCACTCCAAATTATAAGTTGTTTTGGTTTTTTAGGTTTTTTGTTAACAGATTAGGCATCAATGGAACATATGTTGGACCGCATAATAGATTGGGTTTCCTCAATGGGCCCAAGTGATTGGATTGCTTAAGCTGGACCGATCATCACATAGAGCTAGGGGAATACTTGAGGCAGCTATTGGCACATTTCACAAAATGCCAATAGCTTAAATGATGGTTCCTCTCGGGGTACCGTCCGGCCTATATTTCATTGGAGGAAAGTACTCGATCTACTCGAAGAAAATACTCGATCAATTCAATGAAACATTGGAGCCATTCTGATAATGGTACAGCAATCAGAACATTATTTATTCGATATAAATTATTGTGCTCGATGTACAATAAAAAAGACCATCGATGGGTCACAAGGTATACAATAACAAAGACCTTCTGAGTATGAGGCTACCTGAGACTCGGTTTCATTGCAAACACGCCTTCTGCATACACCTATGGTTGAACAAAGCTTCGAGGCTTGAGGGGCTTGTCATGCCTAATAATGTGGTGTAGAATTGGCATATACACAAGCACCCCTAGATCCCCGCCGGGTCATCGGACCATGACTGGCAACCAAGAACACTGGGTCAGGCATGACCTGGTGGATGCCCGAAATATCTATTCAACACAAGAACTTCAAGGAGGAAGAAGGAATTGTTTGTTCTACAAAGAACACCACATCCGATTTTATAGGCGAACTAGAAGATGGCGTAGGTGGATTGGATGGTGGTCATCCACACATCATAGCATCACAAGTGGAATATGAAGGGTGAGGAAGGCAAGGTGCCTCGGATTCATTGCTCCACTTCCTTATCTCACAACAACTTGAAAGCACGCTATCGATGGAGGATGCTTGGAAACCAAGATTTTAGTGTTGATCCTATAGGATCCGATAGATTTCCTTGAAACAAACTAGGAAATCTTGCATGTAACCAATAAGGGAACCCTACCTCCCGGACTATATAACGCGAGGTAGGGAGCCCCGATCTGTGTCTCATTAGAGTTAGTTCATCGCAGACAATCTCGTCAGGGCCCCTATAAACACTCGAGCATAAGAGATCGACTCTCCACTAGACATATGGTACCCTGTACCTAAACAAGTATACATATGTTTCTAGTGTGCTACACCTCCAATGCCATGCTCACAAAATGTCGATCTTCATTATCAAGTTAAAAGGCTATGTGAGAAGAACATGCAACCGCCTTGAAAGATCATTTCCACAGTAGTGTATGTGCATGCAAAACTGGCATGGTGCGCTCAGGGGCAAGAATGCGCAGTGGCTGCATGGGGATGAGTGGCTTGCACTAGCACATAGAAGACAATCTAAGACTGTCAAAAGAACATTTACAGACGTAGGCAGGCTCCACCCAAGAGTCACTATTAATCATGGTTAATAGAGGTGGTGCTTTGTGTCCATCTCTCAAAATCATTTTCAAAAAATTAGCAGCTGAATCCAAGGTGGAGCCCATAAAGAGCCTGGCGCCAAGCCCAACTGAACATGCACCACGGATAGAGCAGAGCCCCAAGATGCACGTCCCCGAATGGGTTGGGGTGGGGAGCAATGGGGGTTGGAGTTGTTGGTGGGTGAGAGGACTGAGGGAGCTCATTGAAGTGGAGGTGGTGCCGCTCTAACTAGAGAAGGGGGCTATGGAGAGGAGGGGAAAGAGAACTACTGAGAGATGAATAATGCCACGTCTCCAAAAATCTTTTTAATTGTAGTCTCCAAAAATCTTTTTAATAGTAGTCATATGGGACAGCAACAGTTATTGGGAGAGAGCATAGGTGAGCAAAATGGCACGCGTAAGGGCTAGCATGGCCATAGTTAATTCACAGGCTTTGAGTGGCAGCTGTGCACGCATGTCCATGGCAGAGCATCGGCAAGTTGCAGCATTGCTGCTGCCGTCACAAGTGAATACGGTCACAGTAGCCCCCAACGTCAGTGAGAGGATGCCAGGGCCTATGGATGGAAACGAGTCTATGTGGCCTCAACACAAAACAAGCAGTTTTTTTCTTTGGCCTTTTGGAGCCAAAATCATAATTTGTCCATTGAGACATCATTTCTGTCTCTTTTTTATTAAATCTCTTGCTGCAATGGCATCCTCATTAATGGCAAGAAACCACTAGTATTAGGAGTGCCCTTAATTCGTTATTACATGCATCCATTGTTTTTACTAGTACAAAGTATCTTTAATTTGTGTGGTGCGTGTGTTGCATGCTGGCCACTTTCCAGCACCATTCCCTATTCAGTTTGTACTAGGAGTCCGCTCGTTGACTAGCTACCGCGCCCATGCCAGGCCCTTATGTTTGTGAGTAAGAATGAATTAAAAACCGCATACAACCATTTTTATTGTGTTGCCATCAAACAGATGGTTGCAGTTACATTGCATAATGTGGGCAGCAGCATTCCCATTTAGAATCCTGCCTCTCTATGTAGTAGCTGTGTTTGGTTTCGAAGCCGTTTTGTAGCACGTCTTGGACTTTCGCTCTGCCTGCAACAAACTGAGTGGGGGTGGTGGAGGTGGACGAGGTGGCATTGGTGGCATAGGAGGCACTGGAGGCTTGGGGGGACGATGACCGCGTACCACCTGGGGCTGCTCTGCCTGCAACAAACTGTGTGGGGGTGGTGGTCCAGGTGGAAGTGGCACTGGCGCAATAGGAGGCCCAGGAGGACTGGGGGGATGTGGCACTGGCGTAATAGGAGGCCCAGGAGGACTGGGGGGATGAGGCACTGGCGTAATAGGAGGCCTAGGAGGCTTGGGGGGATGAGGCATTGGAGGCCTAGGGGGATGAGGACCACGTGCCACCTGAAGCTGCTCTTGGCCTACACGTGCATGCAACATATTACAAAATAATCAAAACATGATGATTGGTACTCCATCATTTCTAAATTATAGCTCCATCAAGATTTGTTGAAAGTATAATTTCTCCAGTTTTGACGAAGTTTAGAGAAAAATACTTGAAAATCTAAACCTTGATATTACTTTTATTAAATTCTTCAGGACATATGTTTTAATAGTGTATTTTGTTTGGACTTCTACTAGTTTATATTTTTTCATAACAAATTTGCACGAAGTTATTGGAGTCGTTTGAGTTATAACACAAAGCCAAAGCGAACTATTATTGGAACAAAGGGAGTAATATGTAACAATGCAAAGTATAAGTAACTATATCTCTGCCAGTTTACCTTGGCATGATGGAGTGGTTGAATAAAGGATCATAAGCATCAGGAAAATAGCACTTGTCAGGTATACATTCCTCATTGTATAGCACTTGGTGACCGACGCCAGATGACAATACTACTTTTTCTTTTTTTCCACCTAATTTTCCTGTTTCACCTTGTTTAGGGATCAGGAGTGGTGTGCATTGTGTCTGTATTTATTTTTGGCCTTAGTGTGCAGGTGTTTATATAGGAGTACTCCATAACACCGAGTAAGGTTTATTGTCAAAATTTACTTATTTCTACCTCTATCTCTATCTCTATCTCTATCTCTATCTCTGTCTCTATCTCTATCTCTATCTATATCTATATCTTATCTCTAACTCTATCTTTATCTCTATCTCTATCTCTATCTCTATCTCTACTTATCTCTATTCCTCTCTCTCTGAACCTACCAAACTATTTGTTGTGACTATCTATCTCTTTGTTTATCCATCCGTTTGTCCATCTATCTATTGGTCCAAAAAATAATGAAAATAGAAAAATCTATTTATATCTATATCTCTGCTCTATCTCTATCTCTCTGTACCAACCTATCAATTTGTTTTGTGTGTGTATATTTATTTATTTGTCATCTATCCAGTTGGCACTAGCCTTGAATGTGCCAACGGGCGCTTGTCTATCTTATGTATGTAACTATAGTAAGCCCGCAAGAGTAATTTTGTTGTAATAACCAATAGTGCGAGTATAAAACTATAAATTTACTACAATTTCATACAGAGCCGTAAATATACTACTTTGTTCACCTGCCACCGTAGGACCTAATGTGGATACCTAGAACGTATGAATTTTGGTTCTCGTAATAGTAAAACCAAGGACAACCATAAAACATGTTATGATCATGCTGGTGAACTGGAGAAGTTGAAAATCTACTATTTTCTTCTACAACCATATAACCTATTTAGCATTAATAGATCGTCCAACTATGTAGGGTTAAATTCGAAACTTGTCACCAAATGGTCATGGAAGCTAAATGCCAACTACTAGAAAACCTTATAATATATTGGTTCCCAATAGTTTCCAATCCCCAGTCATTGTCAGTTGCCATAGACCAAATTTTTACATTTACCAATATAGAATAATGAGTCCATGATAATATTAAAAAACTTTGTTAAAACTGAATATCCATGAGTCCTGTTAGTCCCACATTTGATCAAATAGACTGGATCAAAATGGCACTTTATTATTCATCCAGGACTAGGGAAACCACTGTTTGGTCATCCTGTTAGCTTCTATACTTCACTACAGTGGTCATATGCACATACGTGTCTTGTGAACTGGTGAAAAAAAATATTCTATCCACTCCAAATTGTAAGTTGTTCTAGTTTTTTTTAGTTTTTTTGCTAACAGAGTGGGCATCGATGGAACATATGATGGACCACGTAATAGATTGGGTTTCCTCAATGGGCCCAAGCGATTGGATTCCTTAAGCTGGACCGATCATCACACAGAGCTATGGGAATACTTTAGGTAGCTGTTGGCACATTTTGCAAAATGCCTATAGCTTAATTGATGGTGCCTCTCCGGGTACTGTCCAGCCCATATTTCATTTGAGATGCAGCCCATATTTCATTTGAGATCTTATGAGCCATTTGTATGATAACTCTACCCATAAGCCCCGAACCTGGTCAAGGGAGGTACTCGATGTACCTGACAAAAGGTGTCCATGATGTGTATCACTATAACAAAGTTATAATGGATGTATGGCAGGACTCTGCTGCTCTGCGTAATCCACTGCCCAAACGACATTATTGACTAATGGTGCTTTTACTCAATCTACTGGAGGAAAGTACTCGATCTACTGGAAGAAAATACTCTATCCATTCAAGGAAACACTGCAGCCAAGGATAATACCTGGTTTTATTGTTCAGGGGATAAAGTAAACACCATAGCAAAGGTCACGGGGTTATATATACTTTTTCAATGAATATACATGTGTGAATGAATCGTTCAAAGACGCGTTCGAATACACCATCAACCACGTGTTAATCGTAGACCAGTGCGGCAAGGCTCCGAGCTATGTTGCCAGGTAGGAGTCATGCAGATTCGACCAGTGTAGGCATACGCATGCATCCATGTATCCAGCACTACGCTGTATGCACTATTCTTTGTGATTGTGCATGCACTTGCACCGCCGGTGGTGAAGATTGACGACAAGTACCATGACAACTACTCATCAGCGCTGATGATGGAGCACTCTCTCTGCTCGAGTGCGCCTGCTCCTGGACAGTGCGTGCAGCTGGCATAGCACGGCCTAATCGATGGAGGCATGGAGCCAAGCAGGTTCGTGTTGCCTGACACTGTCCTAACAGAGGTGCTAGAGCCAGAGGCGTCCAGACCATAGAGGCGCTAGAGTTGTGGTCATGCCGGACGTACAGGTGAAGCGTCGCTCGACAAGCACCTAAACAACCAACGCGTGCGCGTACGTGCGGCTGCGAGGCCAGCGTCGGCACACAGGACGCTGTCGAGCATGGCTAGCGCCTTCTCACCCGTGGCTTAGTTAGCTTCGACAAGTCCAGCGTCGGTACACAGGACGCCTTCTCGCCGTCAATTGGACTGGCATCGCACGCAGAACTCCATGAGTATCGACAAGCGTGGGGAGTAACAATACTGTGCTAAGAAAGAGCGAATTCGGCGACATGGTGTTAAGATCTTTTGAGTGCCATGATTTCAAGGACTTCTTCCACCTCTGGCATGGCGGTGGTCCAAATTTTGAGGTTGAGCTGTGCCAATGGGAATCAGAGCAGTCTGCAGAATGGGTTGAGGTTGTCAACCGCAATCGTGACAATCCAGTATGTCTCTCCGGTGCAAACACCATTCCTATTTCAGTCTCTCATCAGCAAGCTTCAACCTCACGATCCATGGAGTTTTCAAATTTGAATACAAATTTAAATTCCAGAAGAATATCAGCATTTAATTGTCTTAATTTTGTTTCTGGTTTTAACGGTCATCAATCTGCTAAGACCATTGTCCCCCAGCCCAGTCATTCACTGGCTAGTATTCTGGGTCCGGTTCCAAATCCTAACCGTGTAATAAAGGGCACTAGGCCGTTACCACATTTGTGTTCAAAATGTCTGTCGGCAGCCCATTTACGGTCCACTTGTAAGAGCACTGCTCGCTGCCGGCAGTGCCTCCGTTTTGGCCACGTTTTCAGCCGCTGTTACTTCCCGCCTTGATCGCCGCGCCCTTCCTTTGCAGCTCCTGGGTCTTCGCCTTCTTGGAGCAATTGTCCTGCACAGATGCTGATCAGTGGGCCTTCTAAGCTTCATACTCCTAAAATCTACAAATCGGTCATGGAGTACATTAAAGAATACATTAAAGAAATTACCGGCCTAGTATCCTCGCCTACTCCTGTCATTATTCCCTGGAGCCGGCCTTGGCGTCTGCAAGCTCAGGAGTTCATCGACGAACCTTCTTCACCACCAACGTCGGCGGTGTTGCCGGAGCCATCACCGACCCTGGTCTATTCTTCCTTTGGTGAGTACGCCTCCAAAGCTCTTTGTCATGGAACCGTCCGACTTATAAGAACAAAAGTACAAAAACAATCGCCGAAACAATTAAATTCCCATACTTGAGCTCTTATAACTCTGGTAGTCCAATGAAATCACGAGGGATTTCAAACTAACCAACGTACAAGCCAAGATCGCAGTAGTTCAACATAATAAGTCACATGTTATATCCATTATTACAAGTAATTCAACATAGATCGAAGTTCAATAGAGTTATTACAACTCAAGTTCAAAAGTAGCGGAAGCAAAGTAGTTTGAAACTAATATTATCTTAATTCAAATACATGCCAGTACCAAGGTCAATTTCCCACAAAAGCATAAGAGATAAGATAGCTCAGAAGGATCATGCCCATGATCACACTCTGCCACTACAGCAGGAGCCATCCAACTCTTGCAGTAGCCATGATACATTACAACCTGCAGCAAGTAGGAATAAACCCTGAGTACGAGAAGGTACTCAGCTAGACTTACCCGTCAAAAACCAGAAATAATATGACACCAAGGAGTATGCAAGACTTTCTTTCAGTGAGCTAGCTTGACTCATTTTTGCGAAAAGCATAAGTTATCATGAATGAACCAATTTAAGTCCTTTTGCATCATCTTTATTATAACTTGTTCAATCTAGGTAAGCACCTATGCTAAAGCAATCACTTGATTGACCATTAACATCAAAGGTTACCATTTCAGGTTTAACATTTCCAACATCATCCACATAACCATCCGTGTTTCATCATCATTACTATGATGACGTAACTCGAGTCAAGTACTTACTATCCAGGAGCGATGGCGATTTGAATCAATTATTAACCAGCTGGTAATTTATTCCTCACACAAACCTCACTCACCCCGCTAAAGTGAGATATTGGTCACTGAGTCAAATATCCAGGTAAAGTCTCGAGTTTGCCAAGAACCACATGTACTCGGGGGCTGACCGAATGCCCTTTGGTCTTATCATCGCACCCCCGTGTCCTACCACACCTTCTCCGGTACAGTGCGCTACGGGCAATCTACTCGGCCCGAATAATCTCCCAGTTTCACGGTCGGAAGGTACTTTATCCGACCAGCTCAATGTGAGATATGCATTTAACATGACCCGAGGCCCAACAACAGTCGGTCCTTAATCGAGATAGACGAAAACTATAAGAACCCCAAAACCCTGTCTGGTTGCCCAATACTTATTCCGCCCGGTCTCCAATTATCCATCAACACTTGGTTATTTCCAAGATATCATCCATCCCATAGCTAAAATATTCCATTAACCACCTATAGTTGCCGGTGACAGGAAATCACCAACCGCTACCGGTCTAAGCAGGGCTAAGCAGTTATTCGACCCTAAACCTAGCAGGGTATCAGGATATCACAAGGTAGACAAGGATAATAATAAATGCATCAACGGTTTCACTCAACTCCTAATATATATAACATATAAATTTAATTGCTTTTATAAAGTAGGAGACTTATGATGCTCCGGGGCTTGCCTGGGATCGAACACTTAGGTTAGTGTTTGACAGATGACACTTGCTTGGTGAGCATCTCCCATCCCGGCACTTGCTTAGTCCTTCCATCTTTGGGATAGGTCCACCAAGCACCGTCTTCGGGTTTGGCTTCAACATCTCATCCTTCACGTGGTGCATCTAGTGTACCTAGACGAGATGCAAGATGCATGTATATGTATATGATGAATGGTAACACAAGATGTATCACATAAGCATTCAAGTAAACACAAGATTACGCAAGACATAGACACCAATAGCTATTTAACTAACATCACACAACCAATTAAAGAGGGCAAGCACATCAATCATAACACAAATTTAACAAGATCACAAGTATCTTAATGTGACCATCATCAAGGGCATAAGCCACACTTAGCAACACATGGAGTAAACAACCACAACTATCATCTGTCTATTTCTAGACTGCAAACAACAGCTGCATGTTTGGATCATAACTGGAGTTATACAAATCCAATAGCCATGCAACAAGACATTTAGGAAAGCTTATGAAATTATCTATAATTCATCTTTAATCATATTAGCATGATTCTCAAGCTAACCAAGTCAAACATGCATAATTACATAATCTGGTCCAGAGATTCCAGAGAACAACTATTTCTGAAACGCAACTTGGAATAGTCATAACTCACAAATTACAAGGCCAAATGCCACCAAAAGTTAACACAAGCTAGATTAAAATCTACAACTTTGTTATAAGCATGTTTCTCAGAAAACATCATTTTCATGGTGCAATTACCAAAGTCCCAGAAACTGTCCCGGAAAGCATCAATTGCAAGAATAAATATTAACTTATATTCCAAACACACATTTAGCCACAACCAATGTAAATATCATAAAGTTCATGTTAAATGATCACAAAAAAGCATAGTGCTCATCACTAAATAAATTCTTTTAATGCATTTCTTAATTTATTTAGATAGCAAGGTGAAATAATAAACATATACCAAAATTGCATAATAAAATATATAAAAATTACAGTAGCTCTTAAATACACCCAATAGTCTTTTGTACAAATTTCAAGTCATTTGGACATGTATATCAACCTCTATGAAAAAGATAAATTGCTATTGCAAGAAATCATGTGAGAGCAAGATACACTAATAAGTCACACATACAGCAATCAAAATTCATTAAATTTTTACCACATATCAAACATTAATTTCACTTCATTTGGAGCCAAAGATCTTCAGTTATGAAAATAACAAATTCAACTAGCATTAAAACCTAACTGTATAAATCTATTTTTACAGGGAAAACTTTAAACTGAAACATGATATATTATAGATCTAATGCATAGAGAATTTCACAAGGATTCCAAAAAGTCCTCATTTGCTATTTTACGATTTGTCTACGATTTACTATGAATTTCCAAAGTTCTTCGAAAATAAATACAAATCCATCCCGAGAGCACTATTCATACGAGTCTATGACAATGCATTTAGGTCCTTTCTTTTCTTCGAATTTGAGCAAGAGATCCTTGGCGCGATTTTGAGCAGAGGAAGGCTCTGTAGCTCGCTGAGGCTGGCCGAAGGAGGCTCGGCGGCGGCGGGTGAGGGGCGGCGGAGTGCTAGGGGGCTCACGCGCACCCGCTGGTGCTCCCAGCTCGCCACGCGATGGTCCAAAGTGACCTGGCCGCGAACAAAGTAGTGGTCGCGGCGGGCGACCATGGCGGCAGCCGCCTCCAGCGATGGCTGCGGGAGGGAAAGAAGTGCTGGAGGTGCATCATGCGACGGGAAAGGCGCTGGGGTTAGCAGCAAGGGCAGCGAAGACCGCGGCGATGGGAAAGAGCTTGGCCGGTGGCCAGGGCGGCGGCGCTCTGGTGCGCGCGTCGCGGCGAGAACGGGAGCGGGGAGGGCGATACGAGTGAGGAGGGAGTGAGCTAAGGCAAGTGCGGAGCTCGGCGTCCATTAAGGAGCAGCAGGGGCGCGGCGGGGAGGCAGGGATGCGCGGCGTCCAAGCGCGGCAATTCGTCGAGCACGTCGCACGCAGCGACGTGGGCAAGGTGAGGCGCTGATTCGGTCTTGCTTTGGGCCGAATTGGACCACGAGCCAAAAACGAAGTTTGCAGCCCACATGAAACTCTACGATTTTCATTAAGGTGCCCAGGTCACTAGGCCAACAGATTAGGAGATAAAATCATGCCAAGATGACAATGCCAACACATTGACGGAGATCACTGAAACTCGCATTCAGAGGTCAAAACCTGATCAAACTTAATCCAACCTTTTGCATGCTCTTCTCCAAGATGTAAACTCCAACTTTTATATTTGGCTCAACTTAAGTTTCTTAGCAAAATCATGAGAACGCAACATGCCAATCATTATCGCCATTGAAATCCCAGACTTAGAAATATTTCTAAGTGCTGAAAACTGCGGCAGATTCAATTTTTGTGCCCCGATTAGATTCACTTCTAAGCTGGTCTAGCTCTTGGTCCAAAAACAAAGTTTCTTCTACAAGACATGAACTACAACTTTCATTTAAGGTCCAACATCAGAACTAGTATAGAACCTACATTTCTACTTTGATCAAAGTAGTATCACGACAGAGCTTGAATTGTCCTTTGTGATCCATTGGAGCATTTTCTGGGCATTTGCTCAATATGAACCTTTCATGACTTTTGTTGTAGAGTCTATCTAGAGTCATTTGGGCAAGGTTGCAAGGTTTGGTTGATGACCTATATTTCCATTCACTTGATAGTGCAATTCAAGCACTTAGTTAAGTCATTCCAACAATGATATAACTTATCATTTCATGTGACTTTTTAATTCCAAACGTCATGAAACTTTTCCAGTGACCAATATAGATAGGTACTAAGGTGAGACACATGAAGATATTGCAATAACACCACCCAAGCATATATCTTGAAAATGGCCTATATGTAAAGCAATGGTGCAACATCCATGTTTAGGTTAGACTCATCTCCATAGGTTGACCTTGACATCGTCATCTCCACTTAATCTATCATGTTTGAGCTCAAACCCACTGCTTAATGAGTGACAAACACCTGGGGTGTTACACTCTTGGCATTCGTTCTTGCCCTCTCTGCATTCATGCTGCTTGGGGCCGGAAAACCCCAATTCATGCTATAGTACCTTCAGTGATGGCATATCGTTTTGTTCATCCAACCCTTTTCATGCCTTCTTGGGGTCAGAGGGTCATGGTTCCTGGTCGTACACCTATGATCAGGGTTGTTACAGGCAGACTACAACAGCGTAACAATGATGTTGCTATTGCAAGGATTCACCCCTTCCAGAGGAGCAGATGGATTTTGATGATATTCGCAATGCTCTACCTGACTTCATGAATGTGCAGATGAGGATTCCCTATCAGTCTATTCAACCATGCCCTTTTGGTCAGGCGTATGTCACCTTCACTCATCTATCACATAGAGACTTTCTACTCAATAGTGGCCCTCATTAGCATGGTAACTTGCATTTGTCTTTCATCCCACATAACTGTGCTTGGAATAATAGGACAACTGTCTACACTCATGATGTTTGGCTGATGTTGGTTGGTCTGAACATGGATTTATGGTCCTACCCACTTATGGACAAAGCTGTTTCTCAGTTTGGGAAGCTTATTGTTTGGGAGGAGGATCACAATCACATGGCCAGAGCTTTAGTCAAAGCAAGAGTAACTAGGTTGCTTGCAATCCCATGGTTTCTGAACTTTTCTGAAGGAGAAGATCCTGAGTCTGACAGTTGGACTATTCAGTGTGAGATAATTCTCACTAGAATATTGGGGGCAATGTCACAAGGTGAAGACTTTCCACCTGAGGACCCAGATGATGTTGATCCTAATCAGTTTGACTTCTTTGGTTTTGGCCAACCTAGTTAGGGGCCTGCAAATCCACCCAATGCCCCTAATGCACCTAATTTGTTTTATCAGCTCAATCCAGACATGAATAACCTAGCCTAGGCTCCCTGGCCCAATCAAAATGTAGCCCAACAAGATCAGTAAGTGGAGCACCAGCCCCAACCAGGCCCATAGAATTTTTAGCTTGCTCAAGATGAAGCTCCCTTGTTGATTCCTCTGCAACCTGTGCCTGCTGATGGTGAGCATATTGATGCTGCAGTAGAAGAAGTCATTCAGAATATTCAGGATATGCCTGCTAATCAACCTAAGGCTAAAGAACACATTCTTGCTATGGATGATCTGACAGACTCAGACTCAGATATCCCTGCACAAGCTTAACTGGCAATTCCACCAGTCGTGATAGTACCTTTTCCTGATTTTAATAATTTATAGCCTCTGATGCCTAAAGAAATTCAAGAGGAAGACCTGCTTGGTTGGGTTCCTGCTGATAACAATGCCCTAGAGCCTCCACAACAGTTTAATTAGCATCTTCAAATGGGCTTTGTGCAGCTAAGGGAGCCTCGAGTGGATCCTGTCTGGGCTCAATTCTCTTCCTCTAGATCCTACCCTGAAGCTGTTAGACTCCGGGTACAACATTTCTCCCACTTTTCTTCTAGTTCTAATTCAGTCATAATACCTGAACAATGGATGAATTTCTTTTCTTTTCTTCTCCTGTAGTCCCCCACTTTTGATTGGGCTTCATCTTTTCTATTGTCCAAGGCTTGGAACTTTCTTAGCACTAAAATGTCTAGCTCTAGTAAAGGAACTCTATTTACTCTCCCTAAATCTTGTCCTTTAGTGGATTTCACTGTCCGTTCTAACTTGGAGTCAACATTTTCTGTTGTCTTAGAGCCTCTCTTTGAAGATATTATAAGGACCTGCCAGGCTCAAGCATAGCTCATGCCATGACTACTCCACCCAGAGCAAGCAAGAAATCCAAAGGGATGGCACCTCTTTTCAGAAGCTGATGTCAGAAGGAGCACAAGGCTGAAAATGGTCAACAGAGGCTTCAAGTCATCTGCTTACAAGGACAGAAACTGCCGTGGATGCTGAGCTGATCCTCCTACAATCTCTTCAAAAGTCAATAGAAGCTTGGGTGAAACCTTCTGTGGCATCAACCCTGAAGACCTCTTCCCATCCAAGCTCAATGCCAAGACTACAAAGAAGAAAACTATGAGCAAGAAGAAGGCTCCTTCCAAGTCAGGAAAGAAGACTACTAGCAAGAAGCCAAGTGATGATGTGAAGCCTCTAAGTGCTTAGCTCTGTGTCTTTTCTTTTGTTACCTTGTTATATATGGCCACAAGAAACTAGAATGTTTTAAGTTGGAATGTTAGGGGAATAAATTTTGACAAAAAATGGGATGCAGTCAGAGATCGTCTGGTAGACTTGTAATTGTGATGTAATGTGCCTCCAGGAGACAAAAACAATCTTTTGATCTTTTGCTCATTAAGAAAATCTATCTGTTGGTATTTATTATGCTCATGTAGAATATTCCGCAAGCGCATAGAAATACCACTGTAGCATTTCACCCCAAGAGTATTCCAGGGTATCGTATTTATCCTCAGGGAAGCAATGGTTAAGAATGTGATAGCTAACCATCATGTATCTACCAACTAATATACCAACTAGACTAGAGTGGGGGTAAAGGATGTATATGATATGGGCAATGACACACACATCAGAAGAAGTCCAAACATAAAGATAAGTGTTCTAGCTAGTTGGAAGGACAACAAGTGAGTATAAGGTTTCCAAAGGTTCAAACTCTACTTCCATGGTTCTATCTTAATCATACAATTGCAACACAGAGATTGGGCAATATATGAGACAATAGGAGACAAAACCCCTATCCGAAGCAGCTACCCTTTTACTGGAGCCTTAGTGATTTAAAAGCTTGCCTATAAACAAGTGGTGGAATACAAAGACTAGACAGGGCTATCACCACCTGCTAGATACTACAAACAATCCGTGCGACAAGTGGCAATCAAGGCAAGATATTGTATAAGCACCATGCTTACACCCTCTCTCACTACTCTAGTTGTGTATACTCAGCTTGACCAGAGCACCCTATGATAGGCGTATCGTAATACAGGTGTGGGCTTCGATCACAATCTCATATGCAACAACTATATGCTAAGATAAGCCATAACAACAATATAACAAGTATAATGTTGCACAAAGCTTAAACTAAGTAAAGTAGAGTAAGAATATAAATAAAGAATAAGTCTTACATAGAGAGATACAAGATTGTACCAGATCCCCTGGAAGACCAGATCAGGAACCTAGAGCCTAAGCTCACAACTCACTCTAACTCCCAACAAGACTAGCACTACTACATCTTGAGAGAGTGGAGAGGCTCCTTCCTTGTGGTGTGTTGAGAGTGAGGGTCTAGGGGAGATGTGGTGGAGGAGTAATAGGGAGGTCGGCCGACCAAGGTGCCACCTCCTATCACTTCCAAACTTGCACCATGCTCCCTTCATCTGGTTTGTGTCATAGAAAAATAGGTGGTGCACTGAGTGGGAGCAAATGGGGGTTGGGCAACCCCACTATTTCACCCAAAAACTCTCAAAATTTTTTGTGAAAGCTTTTCTCAAAGTTTTGGGTTTTCTCGATTGAATCTAGTATGAGCATGAGGATATGAAAAACTTGTTTTGTCCATCCCTTCTTGATCCTTCTTTCGATTTTCTACAAAGGATTAGGGGACAACACATACCCGAAGGGATGCACAAGGGTTTTCAAGAAAGAGTATTGTTGTCATAGAGCAAAAGGGTCATCTTCTATGCTATAGAGAAGTTGGTTTTTAATTAGCATAGAACATTCATCCCATGTTTCAAAAGATATACTCTCATTGTTTATCAAAACTTCAGATTTAGCAAGGCTAACAAAAAGATTTAAAAGTACCTCAAGCCTTGATTTGTCTCCAAGAATGATCTCCTGACTTACCCATCAAAATTTGATAGTTTTCCTATAGGCGTTAGTCTAGATGTACAACCAAATTCTATACAAGTAGCTTTTGGTTCAATAATCAAACTTGACACCATGTCTTATTTGACTAAGGAAGGCTATTTAACCTAAGCACCATGCTTAATTTAAAACCCTATGGTAGTACATTTCGAACCGTACCTCCAAACCAAAGCATAATCATAGCAGAATGAGGAAGCATGAAAGTATGACCGACATTCAATTGATTAGAGACAAGAACATGAAAGGTGAAGTAAAGGAGTAATTTTTTTCATACTTGGCAAGATGAGCAAGGTATAAAGAGGAAGAAAGGTAGAGACAACCAAGACAAAATTAAGCAATGAAGCATGACATGAAGCGCTTGGAGAAATCCACTCCCCCACACTTGGATTTTGCTTCATTTGATGATGAGCAAAACCAAGTTTAGGTGGTGAAACTTACCTCTGAGTGTGCTTCATTGTTGCTTCATTGTTTTTGTTCAAACCTAAAATGGTTAGCAACAAAAATACCCGAAGGAATAATTCTACAATTTAGCCTTGAGCTCATTTTACCAAGAATCATCCTTGTAAGAGGCTGGAGGACAACACAAATCTAAGGATTGCAAAGAAGTTTTTAGAAACATGGATGGTTGTCTTTGGTTAAGAGCTTTTCATCTACACTAAAGAACTGTTTGTAGTGTTTTGTTAGCGTAGATTCTAGTCGCTTGTTTTGAACCTTGGTTCATTGTTTCACTAGATTTTTTTAAATTTCACACAAGGCCAAGGCAAGATGTGGAGAGCTATCAGAAGAGTACCATAGGCCTTGACTTACCTCCGAACATGAAGTTTATCTCAAGACTTACCCTCTTGAATTTGGAAACTTTCCTGCAAGGGTTAGTCCATATGTGCAACCAAATTATATGCAAGTAATTTTTAGTTCAATAATCAAACTAGACACCATGTCTAATTTGATTAAGGAAGCCTCTTTAAACTAAGCATCATGCTTTAATTCAAAAGCTTATGGAAGTGCAGGCAAGACACCCCCAAAGTAAGCATACTAACATAGAAAAAGGAGGCATGATAGATTATACAAGATTCATTGAAGCAGAGGTGAGAGCATGAATTGTGAAAACATTGGTTTTTTATTTTATTTTTATTTTATTATTTTTATGCAAAAGATGCAAACAAGGTGGATGAAATGCATTTAAACAAACATGCTATGGTTTTCGGAAGAAAGAAAAACAATTTAAATGAGTGATATGGATGAATCTCTAGGCTTAGCCAAAGCAAGCACTAGAGACATGATGATTAAAACAAACATGCAGTGTTGGGAAAGGAATGAAAAAGAATGCAAGGATAATGTCGGGTTGCCTCTCGGTAGGGTCTCACTTACCTCGAATGATTTATTCTCCCCCCACAATTTGAGACGGAATTGTGAGTGCTTCTGTTCCATCACATGATGGAATTGTTTTCTTTTGGATGGTGACCTTCTGTTCATTTCTGCATAGGGTTAGAATATATGCATATACATACCTATGAGATGATAGAGCTGAACTGTTGACCGTTCATGAATGATCAGGCACCCTGGGCTCTTTTATGTTTTTTTTCTTTTTTCTTGTGGAAAAACACTGGAAGGTTGAGACGGTTGATGTGTCCTGTTGATTACACACTCAACAAGACACGGGTAATCCCACAATAGCTAGTGGTAACATAGATTAGTAGACATCAGAGTTAGTATCAAAATCTTTCGCCAATTGCTTCCCTAGTAACGGTGCCAGAAATGCTTGTTGGTATTTATTATGCTCATGTAGAATATTCCGCAAGCACATAGAAATATTGTTGTTGCATTTCACCCCAAGAGTATTCCAGGGTATCGTATTTATCCTCAGGGAAGCAATGGTTAAGAATGTGATAGCTAACCATCATGTATCTACCAACTAATATACCAACTAGACTAGAGATGGGGTAAAGGATGTATATGATATGGCAATGTCATACACATGAGAAGAAGTCCAAACATAAAGATAAGTGATCTGGCTAGTTGGAAGGACAACGAGTGAGTATAAGGTTTCCAAAGGTCTAAACTCTACATCTATGATTCTATCTTAATCATACAATTGCAACACGGAGATTGGATCAACACAACATGCATACTACGTAGTAGGAGAGACAATAGGATACAAAAACCCTATCTGAAGCAGCTACTGTTGTACTGGAGCCTTACCGATTTAAAAGCTTGCCTATAAACATGTGGTGGAATAAAAAGACTAGACTGGGCAGTCACCACCTGCTAGCTACCATAAACAATCCGTGCAACAAGTGGCAATCAAAGCAAGATAATGTATAATCACAACGCTTACACCCTCTCTCACTACTCCAGTTGTGTATACTCAGCTCAATCAGAGCACCCTATGACAAGAGTGATCATAATACACATGTGGGCTTCGATCACAATCTCATATGCATCAACTATATGCTAAGATAAACCATAACAACAATATAACAAATATAATGTTGCGCAAAGCTTAAACTAAGTAAAGTAGAGTAAGAATATAAATAAAGAGCAAGTCTTACAAAGACAGAGAGATATAGGATTATACCAGACCTCTTGGAAGACCAGATCAGGAATCTGGAGCCTAAGCTCACTACTCACTCTAACTCCCAACTAGACTAGCACTACTACATCTTGAGAGAATGGAGAGGCTCCTTCCTTGTGGTGTGTTGAGAGTGAGGGTCTAGGGTGTATCTATAGGTGCAGGTGGAGAAGGGGCTACTCTGGCAGCACGTCATCGATCTAGGTGACCTTCCTTCTCCATCCTTGGATACAAAGCAACATTGAATTGACCTCAATCAACGGTGAGGATTGAGGCTCATGCATGCCTCCATGCATAGAGGCGGTGGAAGAAAGCTGAGCTCAGGTAGCCACCATAGGGAGGTCGGGCAACCTCCCTATGGAGTGTGGGGCCATCCCCTTTCTTGTGGGCCCTCTATACCTCCTCTAGTGTGGATATGAGGTGGTGGGACCACTTGATCACGTCGGATGATAGAGATGTGGGCCATTCAATTCATGGGACTTCATCCTCCACCATTGAGAGAAAATACACTCTTCATCCAAGGGCTAGGAGTGCTTAGGAGTGTGTTGGGAGGATCCTGGCTTTTTTGCGGGGGCTAATAGGGTCCATGAGGAGGCCGCTCGACCTTCATATGGAGCCAAATCTGGCCCATCTTTCGCAGTTAGCTTATAGAAGCATTGCTTATCATGATGGTGGAGTTGGTTTGTCCATTTGCCACACTTGGGTGGTCAGGAGACGTGTCAAGTTGGGCCCCCAAGCTTGGTTTTTCATCCATTTTGTACCTACATTCAAATAGAGCACATGTACATGTGTAACCAAGTTATTTGAACCAAAATCATTCATGGTTGGCTTATGTCCTTTCGTATGTCACAGATTTGTGACATTTTTGACCAACCAGAATGTTGACCAAATCATCATCAACATTGTCTTTCAACATTTGATGCTTTTGAATTCATTCCTTCAATTGGTGCTTCACAGGGTACCATTATCATTTGGAAATCATCCCTTTTCATTAGTACTAAAATCATTGAGAATGATTATTGCTTGTTTGTTGAATTTACCTCTAAAATCAATTCTGAATCTTGGGTTCTCTCTAGCATTTATGCTCCATGCACTGCTGCTGGCAAAAGAGAGTTCCTTCTTTGGTTTAGAAATATTCAAATGCCAGACTCTGTTAATTGGCTCATTGTGGGTGACTTTAATCTTTATAGAAGCCCTGCAGATAGAAGTAGACTAGGTGGAGATCATAATGAGATGTACCTTTTCAATGAGGCTATAAGTTATTTTGGAATTGTTGAAATACCTCTGAAAGGCAAAATATTCACTTGGTCCAATAAGCAATTTCGACCCCTTTTGGAGAGGTTGGATTGGTTTTTCACATCTGTTGCTTGGACTATCATTTATCCTAATACTTTTGCTTCTTCTCTAGTTATGGAAACATCTGATCACGTTCCTTGTGTGATTTCTATTTCTACTGCCATCCCAAAAAAAGTCCTTTCAGGTTTGAAAACTTTTGCATGGAGCACCAAGATTTCATGGCAGTTTTACAACAAGGCTGGTCTGCTCCCCTTTTATCACTGATATGGCCAAAGTGATTACAGCAAAGTTCAAGAATTTATGGAGAGTCCTCAAAGATTGGAGTAGGAGTTTATCTAATTTTAAAACAACCATTGCTAATGTGAAACTTGCTCTAACATTGTTTCTTTACATTGAGGAGTTTAGGGACTTGACCATTCCAGAGTGGAATTTTAAGAAAATCCTGGAGCACAAGTTGTCATCTTTACTTCATCAACAGCACGTTTACTAGAAGCAGAGAGGCTCAATCAAACGGGTCACTCTACGTGATGCTAGCATTAAATTCTTTCATGCCAATGCTACAATTAAGTTCAGGAGGAACCTAATAACATCTCTAGAGGATTCCATAGGGCAAGTAGTTACTGATCATGTTGCTAAAGCAGATTTGATTTGGGAAACCTTCAAAGAAAGATTGGGTATCTCCTCTTTTCATGGCATAAATTTTGATTTACCTGATATAATCTCTGCTACTTAGGATTTATCCTTTCTGGTGTCTCCATTTTTGAAAGAAGAGATTGACACTGTAGTCAAGAACCTGCCTTCTGGTAAAGCTCTAGGACCAGATGGCTTCAACACTGATTTTTTCAAAAGGTGCTGGCCCTTTATTTGCACTAATTTCTATAATCTTTGCACTTTCTTTGATGGTAATGTTTGTCTCCAAAGCTTGAATGGATCTCATATTACTTTGGTTACTAAGCATGACAGTGCAGTAAGGGTTTCAGATTACAGGCCAATCTCCCTGCTCAACACTTCAATCAAGGTGATCACTAAACTTTTGGCTAATAGAATCCAGAAAGCAATGCCTACTCTCATTCATAAAAACCAGTAAGGGTTTATTAAGGCTAGATCAATTCAAGATTGCCTAGCTTGGTCTTTAGAACATTTTACGCCTGCAAATGAAGTGGTTCGGGTCGCCCCTAACCGTGACTCCCCGCTCCTTGCACTCCAAAAGTGGGTCAGGGATCGAACCAGATCCATTGAACAGGTGCGTGGATGACCCGAGGTTATCCACGGGTCGAACCTAAAGCAATTACAGTACTCTCAATCATATTGCCAAACTGATGAATGTTGCTGCCACGTAGTTGCTGCTCTTTCCACTTGCTTGTGCTCTTGCCACGTACATCGATCAGTTGGTGGATTTGGTGCTGGTGTTTGGCATTGGCTGGGCGTGCGCGCGAGTGCAATCCCTTTAGAGGTCACGCATAAAGCATAATGTCGATGCAGCAGCTGCAAGCCGGCTGGGTAGCTAGTCCCGCGCCCTTCATCCGCACGACAGGGACGACGAAAGGTGCTGCGAAGTAGGGCTCCACGCCGGCCCCATCGCAGGCACATGCTGGGCGGCGCTCCGTTGGTCCGGCAGGCGACAGCGCCGCCATGCTGATCGAGCTCGGCGAGGCGTCAGACCACGCACCACAGCCATCGTCAGAACCCGCGCCCGAGAGCGCCAGGGACACCGTAGCCACCGCCGAAAGGGAAGACATGGACTTTCCGGCAGCTGCGGCGAAGAGAGGAACAACGGCAGTGCACAGCGCTGCAGGCCTGTAGCGAGAGAGGAGCGACTCGAGGTTCGATTAGGGACGATGGGGTCGCGACCCT